>JAVSCE010009588.1:0-100944 GCA_032199065.1 Smutsia gigantea
ATTAATTTAATGGTAAAAGAACATGCTGGAATTCACTAATGCTATTCACCTCAAGGAAAAAGGCAATGCATCACATTCTAGAGCTTTTATACCACTGTCTTTTTTGGTCAGATAATC
The DNA here is from genome assembly GCA_032199065.1 of Smutsia gigantea. NCBI lineage: Eukaryota > Metazoa > Chordata > Mammalia > Pholidota > Manidae > Smutsia > Smutsia gigantea. Next base: position 118 of record JAVSCE010009588.1, read on the forward strand.
CTTGTTTAAAGAACACATTGACACTTTTTATGTGAAAGTTGTCAATGTACTCCACTTGGGTCATGTCTACATGGGAAATATGGTGTTAAAAGTTGCACAATTATTTAAAATTTTTAGGACATAGTAGATTTTTTTCTTTTCTTTAGCTATCAAGATTTTTAGCAAAATTGCATGAACATTTCATCTTTCATTTCAGGTACATGAATGTGGGTAAAAGTTTCTGTACATGGAAACAAATCACTACAATCATTACACCATGACATGGAGGTGCAAAACTGAATTGAATTTGCTCATGAGATTCCCCCATTGTGATTCAATATTTAGAAATTCAAAATTTAAGCTTAGTCACATACAGTTTAAAAAATAATCTCCTTTAAGCTATTTCATACAATTAAAGATTTCCCTTCTTCTACCCTTTCCCTTCACTGCTCCCAAGCTGTCATCTAAGCATGGGACAATGAGCAGATTTTATTGAGGACTTGGGGGTAGATATCTCCACCCCACTTCCTTCTGCTATATCCTCTCAGTTACATCCTTCCTGGCTGCCATGACATGCAGCTGGCCTCCTCCCAGCTGGGAGGTGTTTGTTGGAATTTGCCATTAATGCCCTTAGTCCCTCACAGGGCCTCCACTGGCCTGGAGCTTGCTGTACCTCCTTTGTCTTGAAACCACACCCCATCTTGTCTCTTTCAAACAGAGCTCTTAGCACTTCTGAATCCTGCCAAGGATCTTTCTGACAATTCTAGATCTTCTCTAATTCCATATGCTTCCTATGAGGAATTGTGGAGGGTGATATGTGTGATGTCTCAGACGTTTCTTTAATATATCATGCTACAATTTTTATTATACTCTTGTCTACTCGATTTTGGCAAATGACCACCGGTAAGGCATTTCTTCCCAGAATTCCAAACCAGAAGAGCATCGCACACCCTTTCTGCTTTTGCTTTTCCTCTGAACGTATTTGAGATTTCTATCATCTTACTCTTCCCCTGGACCTTAAGTTTAAAGGATTGAAAGCATTAAATCCTTTCTCAGTGACCTCACCCATGTTTTGACTCTAGTCTGATCTACTACATATTGATCCACCTTCTCCCTAATCAGCCATAAGTGGCTTTTCTCCTTCCTAGATTTCAGACTGTTTTCTAAAAATAATGTCTTTGTTCTACACAGTCTATATCTTCTATTGGATAAAAAAATCTGTCATTAATCAAATGAATAGAGGACCTCAGGATAAGTAAGTAGTAGGGATAATGCCAAGGAATATAGGGGGAAAGAAGCACAGACAAAACAAATCCTTTGTACTAGATCTCCAAATAGATGCTCCCTTGGAAGTGGAAGGACACTAATGAGAATGGAATTCTTTGCAAGAATGAAAAGATTTACAAAGATGGAAAAGTGTAGAAGGCAACAGCTAAAATCTAGAGAAGTATATATAGTTGGATGGGTGTCAAGAGGTTATAAGAGTGGCCTGACTGAGTACAGTATGGGGACTCATATGAAGCCTCTGCAAGGAAAGACCATGACTTTTTGGTAAAGAGACAAGAGAACTTTCATTACACCAGCCAAGAGAAGAGCTGAGATTAATCAGGACCAAAAGTACATGTCAAGAAGAAGCCAGTGAATATATCCCTTCCCCATGCCGCAAAACACAGTAGCCACCCAAGAAATTACCCTTGATGATTAGGATAGTAACATGGGAATAAGAGAACACTGATTATCAATAATTATAATGAGAGTCTTAGTTTTTTTTTCTGTTTTCTTTTTGTTTTTGTCTTTACAAGACATAATTTTAAAACAAAAAAAACCAAAGCACTTTCTTTAAGGGCAGGCTTTAATCTTGCTGTCACAGTACCCACCACATGACATGGAGACTTTAGAATCTGCTAAGTAAATTATAGAATATAATGTTATAATTATAGAATATAAAGTTATAATTGATGCATCATACACATATTTAAAACACTCAAAGCTTGACATATTAACATAAACTCTAAGGATGGTGCCAAAGGCATCCCTACATCATGTCATAGAAACATGGTTTCTTACCACCTTAAAGCAGGAGGGGCTCTACAGATCAGCCTTACCACGGTTCCCAGCCTTTCCCAGCATCGACATATCTCAAGCAAATGAACACTGAAAATAGATAATCAGGTTTCAGGAAGTTTGGAGAGCTCCAGAACCCTTGGTTGGGAATCCCTGATCTGAATGCTCAATTCCTGAGTCCTCTCACTTGACTTCCCACTGGTGTTCCCATCTCTGCTGAACAGTGTACCATATTTGGAGCTAAGCCTCTTTTCCTAGGTTACTCCCCTCAAAAATCAGTCCTTCAGGGCATTCATGTGTGCAGCAGAGCTCATGGTAAGTTTGCAGAGGGACTCCAATCATAAAAATTCAAACACTCTAATATTAACTAGCAGAATTAAAAATTCTTTGGACATGGAGTACTGGTAGTTTCTCACTGACAAATTTTCTCTGCAGACTCTAGCCTCAGAATTTATTATTTCATTTTCTTTCACTGGACACTTTCCTGAATTTTTGCTTCCTCTGGCATGTTATTTTTATTGTGAACTCATGTTATTCATGACATAATTTTATAGAATTCTATATGACCTGTGTTGTAAGTGTGGCTTTCCCAGCATGATATTCTTGTGGTGGGTATTCAGGGGCCATGGGCCCTTGACCATTTCAAATTAATCTTAAATGGGCTCTTCCAAATCATGCGACTTGTAAAAATTTGAAACCCACCCTCCTAATTCTCAGAAGATGTATTATTTTTATACGTTTAAATGTAAGGCTCACCTAGTCAATTTCTCTTGCTCCTGCCTTTGCGGGAAGATAATTCTCTGGTCCACCCTTCCACTTTCAATACTTGTTTTTTTACAGGCATCTTTGGCCCAGCTCCTCACATGGTCCAATACCATGTGTCCTTTTTCATGTGCGCCTTTAAAACCCAAGCAGAAGAGTCACCAGCCTCAGCACCTGCTTTTATGTATAAATCCAGGCTTTCATTTCATTTTGCTCTTCTGCAGAAATTCCCTTCTTTCTTGCCAGCTCAGACATGAGTTTAAGAAAATTTTAAAAATATATTTGAGCCAATTTCATTTTGTATTTAATATTTTATAGACAGGGAGTTTTCAGATTATCTCTGGTCTACTGTATTTCTAGAAGTACAAGTGTCTCCTTTCCTCACTCACAACCAATTTCTGTTCATTTCATTGGCAGAGCCATTCAGTCTTATTTTTGTGGTGGATCATTTTTAAAATACTTTTCCTTGGTCTTAACCTTCTCTGCATGAAGAAGACTAACAAGGTATTTTTTTAAGCGAAGATAATTTTGTCTCTAAAATAAATGTCTGTGACAGCCACTAAAAACCCATTTCTTCATACTACTACCTTGCATTTTCTAAAATTTTATACATAAATCATTAACATGGGCAAATAGTAATTTTGTTGTTTGATCTTTCATTTGGAGGGATTTTTTAGGAAGTATTGATTGATGAGCCACTCATAGTTGGGCCTTACGTCATTGCTAGTGTCCAAGTTTACCTGTCCTTCCTGGGCTCATGCTCCGTGGTCTAAGGCAGCGACACTCGGAGTGTGGTCTGTGGAGCATAAACGGCTTGCTGTTGGTCTCTGGTAAGGGAAGTCCAGAAATGGAGTGTTCAGAGACTTTTACAGTTTGACATTGCAGAGACAGCCAAACATGTAGTAAGCAAATTAATCTTACTGAGTAAGACATACACTGGGTGTGCGGATGGCAAACACACGTGATGGTGTATGTTTGGGGAAAACTGTGTGACAGGTGCATATAGAACTTTGTTTCAATCCATGCAAAATGGGGGTGGTGGAATAAAAATTGTCCTTTCAAAGAGATAATTTGAGAAGGATTGTTCTAAAAATTAATGTGTATTTTATACCTTCAAATGGATTCAAATAATTATTGCTAGGGGCATATTTTGTTACTTAGAATATATTACTGATAAGGTCCAATTTGAAATTTTGTTCTCTAGGCAGCCAATGTCTTAAATTTGAAATTGTATACCTTACACCTCTTCCATGTGTACCGCAGGTCACACAAAGGAATGAACAAAAACTCAAGCTACAAAAACAGATGTCTTAGTTGTATTGGAAACAAAACCTGAAGTATGTATGCCACTGTCAGCTGGTGGTAGGTGCCGTTCCACTAGGCTAGGATAGAATCAGGGCTGCAACAATTCAAGAGGCAGTATAATTTGGGAGCAGAGAATCCAAGCTCTGAAACAAGAATGCCAGGTTTCAATTCCAAGCTCCACCAATTAGTGTCTGTGTGATCTTGGATAAATTATTTAAACTTTCTGAGCCTCACTTCTTATTTATGAAAAGAGGATCATGGTAGTGGTCCCATATTTGTTTCAGCTAAACTCAGTAAAGGTTGTCATCATCATTTTTATTATTATTTCATGTGATTAGAGCAGAAAAGAAGGTTATGGTAACCCATATTTCTACCCAACACACATATATTTTTTGAGCTTTAATAGTGGATGAGAAAATGGACATACGAAGTTTGAACTTTGTATTTTTCTCTCCTCTTAATGCAAGTTTGAACGGTGTATTTTTCTCTCAATTTTCCTAAGCCAATAGCTTTTTTTTTTTTTTTCTGGCTCCTAACACTTTTCCAAGAAACTCTCTTTATCTTTGTTCCCTCCCATTTTCAAGTACTCTCCCTTGGCTTTGGTGTTTATACAACAAACATTTATTAAGCACTTTCCAAGTGCCAAGCAGTATTATTGGCTCTTAGCATAAAGAAAGGAATCAAATACTATTTCTATTTTCAAAAAGTTTGTGCTACAGCATATGTAATAAAGATTAGTATTGCAAATGTCATGATAAATACCTGAATGAGGTACAGCAGTAAGTTAAAAAAGAGAAAGTTCAAAATACTGTATGGGAGGGTTTTGAAGCATTCCGCAAATTAAGTGATACTTCAGCTGATCCTAAAAGAATGGACACATTCTCCAAGAGGATTGGGCGAAAGACGATCAAGTGAAATACTTGCCAGGGAGAGCTGATGTGAACTGGAATAATTTCATATACGCATACAAAAAAATCTTTTCTTCTTTGAAGAGGAGGTTGGTGGGGGGAAAAAGAGCAAATTCACAGTTAGATCTAAAGCTCTTCCAAAATATCCCCTAACTTTTATGAGACAGAAAGGAGATCTACATTTGCAACCAGTGTTTCCAGCAGACCTTTCTTTCTCAGAAAATCTTTGATTCTCTTCATTCTATTTCCTTCACTTTGCTGTGGCCAAAGAAATAATCAGGAAAAAAATCATAGTTTGTTAACTATCACAAGGTGAGAAGCTGGATGCTTACGCAGAGCAGGGAAGCAAAGTAGAGAAATATAGCTAGCTAAGGAGAGCACGGAGAGACCGACAATGGGCAGCCCAGGTCGGCAGCAAGCCAGGGGCTGCGGAATGAGCATTCAGACACCATAGTACAGAAAGGAGTCCTGAACCAGCGGAGAATTTCTAGACTCAGGAATTAAGTGACAGGAAATGCCAAACTGTAGGAATAGTTCTTAGTGAAATGAATACTCCTCCAGCAAATTATAAATTGAATATATTTAAATTTACTACTGCTTTCCACAACTTGGTCCTGATTTTCTTGCATGCATTTTCAAGAAAGAAAGATACGGTATAAGGTAGAATTTCTGCCATTCACTTTTTTCTTCTTTTCCTAAATCTAGTCTCTTAGTGAAATATTTTTTTCACTCTTATTTCTCATCTATATTGCTAAGGCTAAATAAAAATGAACAGCTTATTCACACAAATGAACCAGTTTTTCCCTTTCCTACATGCTCACCTACTAACGTGAACTCACCTTTATACTCAACCTACACATACAAACACATACACACAGATACATACATACATGCACGTAACTTCAACACATAGAGAATATTTTAGACACCCTCGATTAATATACAAGTAATTACTTAATTTAAATATTTGCCAGGAAGTTGGAAAGAGAAGGGAGGGAATATTACGAATTTCAGCTTTAATTTGTGAAAAATTTTACTGCAAGTCACAGTGAAGAATGGAAACGGATCACTCTGTGAAAACTGGGTTTTGTGTGACTGACACATACTGCATTTTTAATAACACAGACTGAAATGCATTATTCAGAATTCACTATTGTCCAGCAATTCAGCTCTACTGTAGAGCTTCATACTTCCAGTAAGCCTGTTGTCTGTGAAAATTCAAATTCTTTTTGTGATCAATACTAGTGGCCAAGATAGTATTTGTCTGCCCAAATAGAATGTAGCAAACTAGCACAAGGAATTAGCATATCGTATTTCACTGGGATCAGGTAATTATGAATAGAGATTGTGAGCTATCTCAATGAATATATAACATATCTGGTCATTTTGATTTTGATTTTCCTTTGACTGGTGAGAATAGCATCACATTTACACAGAGGAAGCATTTCATTTATGGACACAATGCACAGGTATAGATATTATTTCTTAACACCAGCAACACAGTTTCAGAAATCCTTGCAGCTTGGGGATGGTATATTTAAAGATGATGTTATTTATCTAATGATAAATATAGTCTCAGCTTTTTTAAATCAAATGAGTATTTTTCACAGCAACTCAAAGTACCAGAACATATTGTTGCAGTCAGCAGGTCAAAGGCTAGAACCAGTTCAATAGCCCTACCCTTCTAAAATAGATGTACACACAATGAAATAATCACATAAAACTTAGAGTCAAAAAATGTTACTCAAGATCCAACTCAGATGTTTACTACTTACTGAGTGGCCCTAAGCCATTTATCTGATTTGAGCATCATTTTGTTTATCTGAGAAAGAGGTTATGATAATCCCTACTTCAAAGAACCTGTGAGATTCAAATAAGATAATGTAATACGTATACTTTGCAAGGGATTTTATAAAGCCTTGCACAAGGGTAAGTTTCATAATGATTGTTATTGCCTATGTTTCCATTTTTATCTCAAAATATATGTTCCTATCACTTTGAAGCAGGCTTTCAACATCAAAGTTTGAAATGATTTAACTGGCAGTGACTTAGACTTCCACTTGTCTTATGTTTGATTAGTTTTTCAATGTACTCTCATATAGGAATAGTGTATTAAGAAAAATAATCAGTACAACTTCAGATAACTTACCTTATGTAGGCACTGCTCTTCTACCAGGATAATGTGATGTGTAAACTGTGTATCTTTGGAATTTGATCTTTAGCAGTCTGCTTATTCTTATTCAACAATGACCCCTGTTAATTCTTGATCTGGAGTAATTTGTAATCAGGGTAATAATACCTACTCCATGGGGCTTGGGTGAAGAATCAGTGAAGTAACATATGCAAAATGCTTAATGCAAATCTCCAGGAAACTGGACATGTGTACCTGGTATGTGGGAATACAATCTGACGAAGTAAATGATCATAGGCCACTGCTGAGCAACTGGTTAAGTTCAAAAAGGATGCATTTAAATTGATTGACAGAGGTCTTTTTTATTTCTTTGTATGGGACAACCCAAACAAAGAATATTTTTTCCAGAAATATAATTATTTTCAACTGTGAGTAAAACCTTCCTCCAATTGATAATTTTATTCCTATTTAGAAATCAGTAGATGAAAGTGAGGAAGCAGTCAACGCAGCCAAGAATGGAGGAGGGAGAGAGAGGAACAAGGAGGCAAAGGTAAGGGGACATAATGAGGTGTTTAGAAGAGGGGCGTAATGTGCGGCAGCCTCTCCTCTCCAGCCGCCAAGACCTTTCAGCCACTTCTCCAGGTATGAAGAGTATTTAAAATCAAAAGTTTTTAATCCACCTTTTTTTAATGTTTAATTTCCATATGTAATTCTGCCCATCTCTGTTCACCGAATCCTCCAAACAACACATACACACACACACACACACACACACACACACACAATTTCCATACACTGGTCCAATCCAATCTAATCTAACAATTTCAATCTAGTCCTATTGAAAAATTTACATGTAAAATTTAAGTCTTCTATCATTAGTGCATTTCTTCTATATGAATAAACTGATATATTTTGGACATAAATATATGTATAAATTCATAGCTAATTAAGTAATAATATACATAAATATTAAATAACTACTTATATGTGATTTATAAAGACTGTAATTACTTTTTTATTCCAAGGGTTTGAAAGATCAGACATAGTAAAAAATAAGTTTAAAATGTTGAGTAAAGGGGACAATCTTTTATGCCAATATATGTCAAATATTTTATCAGATTTTTAATATCTCTTGGCCATTGATGCCTTTTTTTTGTTTGGCACGTGATGAATTTCCCCAGTAATTTCGTTTTTCTGTTCACTTCATTGTAGTGAACAAAAATTATAGTATGTTCAAGGGTAAGCAGAACAGTTAGGAAACTGAAATAACAAGTCTTTCAAATATACTGGGCTAAAAATGATGTAATTATTTTAGTATCAGATTGGAAATATTAAGATAAATTTCTTATCATTTAAAAAATTAAGGAAATAAATTTTCTCAGACTTCCTATCCTTTGTAACTCTAAAATAATAGTATAACGTTGAATAGAATAGTTCCCTTGGAGCTTAAAATTTTTCCCTGTGGAATTTATTTTTCAAATTTTCATAGTGTAGTTAATCCTTTAGCCATATTTGTACAGAAAATCAAAGTATGCAGTGTAATGTTTCAGTAGTCATTTCTTTATTAAAAAGGTTAGATTTTTAAAGAGTGTAATTAATTTAGAATGTTCTCCCAGAGGCTTCTCCTTCTTGGTTATAATTTCTGTTTCCCCTCTACCCCCAAAATTATTTAAATACATTTTTCCACTACACTCCACAGATTACAGCAACTATTCAATACAATTTGGAAGTGTTAGGCAGAGTACAAGGAGAAAGCAGAAAAAGCTTTCCCATTTATGGTAATGATGTATCTTGTGATATGTCCTTGTTTTTTTTAACACATAACAAGAGATCAAAACAAAAGACCTCTATACTCAATTTTCCTCTTCCTGAAAAACATTTAGTTCATTTAATTTAGTGTAATTACTGAGAAAGTTCTTATATCTACTCAACAGTTAGCTTGTAGTCATTTTTTCTCTTTTGCCTTTCTTTTAATTAATCAGATATATTTTATTCCATTTCCTACAATTAATTTGATGGCTATGTATTCTTGCTCTTTAGTGGTCATACTAGAGATTATAATATGCATTTCTGAGTTCTTATGGTCTGATACAATTTATTAGCTTTATCATATCTGGATAATGCTAAAACCTTTTAATACTTTAATTTCATTTATACTCCTCTTGCCTGGTTGCATTATTTTATCTTGCATTTTAATTCTACACATAATTAAAATTTCACAACATAGTCATTATTCATTTATATTACCCATATGTATATATGTACCATTTCCAGTGTTCATTGCCTCTTTGATATTCATGACTGTATTTGGTATTATTTTTCTTCTGACTGAAGAAATAATATGTAAATAAAATGTACTGAGATATAACTTACTACACTAAAATACATAAATCTTAAGTACATATCAATGAATTGTTCAATGTCCTTTAGCTTTTCTTTTTGAAATAATTATAGATTCATTGGAATTTACAAAGATAGCACATACATTTCTGTAGTCCCTTAAAAGTTTCCCCAAATGTTACAACTTACATAACTATAGAACAATATTAGCACCAAGAAATTAACATTGGTATAAAGTGTGTTTATAATTCTATATCATTTATTATATACTGGCAAGGGTGTACAGGATATACAAGCACCAAAATCAAGTTACAGAACTATTTCTTATCACAGAGATCTCTTTATAGTCACATTTACCTTTCTTCCTAAGCCCTGGCATCATTGATCTGTTCACCATCTCCCTAATGGTGTCATTTTGAGAATGCTACATAAATGGAATCATATGACCTTCTGAGACTGGCTGTTCTCACTCAGAAAAATGTTGTTGAGATGTATCCAAGTTACTGCAGGTAGCAACAGTACATTCCTTTTTATTGCTAAATAGTATTTCATGTTATGGATTTACCACAGTTTCCTGAACCATTTATCTGTTGTAGGAGATTTGGGTTGTTCTGTGTTTGATAATAACAAATAAAGATGCCATGAACAATTCTGTATACATTTTTTATGTAAATAAAGATTTCATATCTCTAGGATAAGGGTGATGGCTGGGTTGTATGAAAAACATATATTTAATTCTTTAAGAAGTACCAAAACTATTCTCCAGAGTGGTTCCACAATATGCATTCTCATCAGCAATGTGTGAGAGGCCCAGCTTCTCTACATCCTTACCAGTATTTGATATTTTAACTTAAACTTTTTTTAGTTGTTTTAATAGGTGCATTATGATAGCTCACCAAGTTCTTAATTTCCATTTCCCCAATGGTTAGTGATGTTGAATATATTTTTAAATGATTATTGGCCATCTATATATTATATATTTTCTTTGGTGAAGATCTCTTTGTGTCTTTGCTCCAATTTGAAAATTGGAATTTTTTTTTTACTATTGAGTTTTGAGTTTAGCTTATATGAGTCTTTATATGAGTCTTTTCATAGATATGTTGTTTGCAAATTTTTCTTACAGTCTGTAGGTGGTTTTCTAATCCTTTTTGTAAGGTCTGTTACAGAGAAAAAGTTTTATTTTGTCTCAGCCTCATTGGCCTTTCCCTTTCCTGGATCATGTTGTTGGTGTCATATCTAAAATATCGTCACCAAACAACAACCACTGTAACAAGCAGCAAATCTCATTTCTAAAATTGCTATGTGATATTACTGAAATTTCCATTTTTCAATTGAAAATCATGAGCTATGCAAAGAAAGAAAAACTGCCCCTGAATAAGCCCAGAAGATCTGGAATGGCTAAGGCAATATTCAAGAACAAAAAGTTGGAGGACTTCACTATCAGATATTAAATCGTATCAGCGTGGTATTGGTATGAAGATAGGAAGTTACAAAATGGAATCAGTGGATAGTCTAGAAACAGGCCTGCAGATAATCACTCCTTGGCTTATAGCAAACCCCACAGCACTTCATGAGGAAAGGATGATTTTTCCTAAACGGTGCTGGGTCAGTTAGATATTTATAAGAGAATAAACAAATTTTGACTCCATGTAAATACATAGAATAAATCTGGGATGGATTGTAGACCTAAAAATGAAAGCTAAGCAATCAAGCTTCAAGAAGTCTTTGAGACAGGTAAGATTTTTTTAAAACAAAAAGGAAAAGACTGGTTTTAAATTTAAGAGATTCTGTTTCTCAACAGTCACCAGCAAGAAAGTGAAAGTGTGATACAGACTAGTAGGTCTCGAAGGGGGGTTGAGTTTTAAAGACATAGTCACTTACCACATCAGTTTAATGTGGGTGGAAAGGACAGAGTTTTGGTGTCTGGTGAACCGGAGGGTTATGGGAACCACTACTTGTGTGGAAGCTGCTGCCTCTGAGGAACCCAATGCCTCAGTGGCCTGGGTCAAGCAGGGATGGTGGGCTTAGAGCTGTTGTTGGTTGTCAAGGCCAGCAACCCAGAAGACAGGCTGGATGAGGAGCAGGAGAGCAGGAGGAAACGGGGTCCTGCTGGGCGCATCCGGGTCTGTTGGCTGTGTTTGTGACTACCAAACCCTCTGACAGGAAGGCTTTCTGCTCCCTTTCCACCTCCCACATCTCACGCGAGCTGCTTCCTCGGCTCACTCTACCCTACGCTTTGGCATTCAAGCTCAAACAGAAGCAGTTGAAAACACACCATCGGCCCGCATGCCCGGCACAGCCTTTCGAGCGACATGAAATTCCTTGATGGAGTATTTGACAGGAGAGGGAACCGTGATGCTGAGTGTTTATGGAAATAACACAGAATAAGCTTGTGGAAAGATGTTTTCCACATACAGATCTTAGTTATATAAGACCTCTGACAAGGGACATGTGAGTTGGGCTTTTTTTGTCCGTTTTAAAAGACAGAAATGACACCAAAAATAGGACGAAAAGTGAAGATAATGATGAGCAGTTCAGATTTATTATCCTTTCTACATGCCAGGCACTATTTTTCAAATACAATATGTGTACTGACTCATTTAAGTCTAATGACAACCTATGAAGTATTATTATTCCTATTACACCCAGAAAAATGGAGACAGTCAGTAAATTGTCTAGCGTCACACAACTAGTAAATGGCTGACCAAGGGTGTGAATCGTCGGTTGGTACGCTTAACAGTGATGATGATTTGACAGAATAGGGCAAAGAATATTGCAAATGAAGAAAGTGTATGGGGTATAAACTTATATGTAAGCAGGTAAATCAGCTAGCAGGATAATAAATGGACTGGTTGTGATTCATATTGAGGAATTCATAGATAATTTGAAGATAGAGAATTCCTGTAAAAAAGGGATTAAAAACATTTATGAATTTCTAAGCTTATAATTTGTTCTTCGTGATGAAATTACAGGTCAACTGTAAGCCAAGGAAATGCAAAAACTTGGAAAATGTAATAATAAAAGTTCATGTAAAATTCAGCAATGAGAACATTTAGTTGTGGTATTCTTTAGGAAGAAGTAAAGTGTTTCATTACCAATTAAAGAGCTAAGCCTTTTCATAACTTTACACCTCTGAAAATGTATGTGCACTGTAATCATATTAACTGGAACTGATCTCCCATCCCTGGACTCAAAATCTTTCTCAAATATTAGCTCCTTCATGAAGCCTTTCCTTCCTCCATTCAATAATTTCAGGCATTGTTTCCTCTAGGTTTTCACAGTAAATATTTTGTTCACACCTTTATCTTAATGGGCATAATTATATTGACGTTATCTTTAAATGTGATATGGATACTGCAGTGCATTATTTGAATATCCTTTCAAGACTAAAATGCTTACTCATCCAGTTGGGGGAAGGTTCGTCTGTTGACAAATCACAACTATATCCCTCTCTGAGAAATGCTCTCAAGTGAATGAAACTATCTCACCTTCTTCCCCAGGGAATCTCACATTCCATAACTGATGCAGGAGTGCAAAGATCTAGTCTGTTTGCTCCAACAGACTATAACTCTGAAGGCGCATACAAGCTTCAGACCCCCTGAGGGGCTGTCCCAGTGCTGTTGCAAACACTACGGTTTAATTTCACCTTCTGCCCAATGCTCTTCATAGCTTAACCAGAAGACTCATCTGATGCCTACAAATCTCTGGTTTCCTGATGAAACAGACCTTAACAATGTGTCTGTCTGTACCATTACACTCTGTTTTTAGAGGGAAAAGACAATTTCCTTTTTTCAATGGAATAACTCATATGTAGCTAACATTTTAGTTTCCTGCTATGGCTTAAGGACCATGATCTATAATTCTTATTACAGCTCTTTAGATAGTACCATATTTCAGTGATGCTAAGACCCATTGATTATGAGATGTCTTATCCATTTGTAACAGTTATTAAAGATGAAACATGATTATATGACAGATCATGACATACCCCTAAAAGTACATATAAATACATACTTGTATTTTTCACTTCTGATTTTTTTTTATTCAAGTCCTACCTCAGTGTCAGTATAAGCAATCTTCTGAATATGTTCAACTCTTAGGAATCATCAGTGGTACACTGCTATCCATAATTCATACATAATGCTATCATAATTTCAGATTAGCACCAAAATTCAAAATATCTAAAATACAAGGAGTTTTATTACATTTTTTTATATTGTGAGATTCATAATGATTAGTTCTTTAATGGAAACTATACCTTCCTGAAATTTAAACACTGCATCAAGGAAGTAGCTTACTCACATTGGATCAATGAGTGAATGAATGAATGAATGAATATAAAATTTAGGGATTCAAGACAAAATACCATGTAAATATTTCAGACCAGTGCACTGTGATGCTTAAATTCAACTCCTTATAACGCTAAAAGAAGGAAGTCATGGATTGCTAAAACGTTAACAATAGTCTGATGATATGAAGAGAAAATAAAGCATGATAAGTTAAATGTAGTATTTGAGACATTGAGAAATCTGGTCTGAACCAAGGACAGTTTGCAGGCTAAATAGAATTGTGTGGACTACGGATCATTGAGATCTATTTACAAGTCAGCGGACATTAAATTCAAAAATATGAAAATTAGCATATTCACTGGAACTCTTTGTAGGTCAAGGAACTTGTATATTTTAAAGATGCACTGGTCATATTGAAAGAAAAAAAAAGAATCATGAGAGACTCATATGGATTTTCCTCTGGGGATTTAAAATTTAGCTATTCCAGCAAGAAAGGCATGTACAAGATTCCTTAGGCAATAACTTGTTTCGAACTGGCATATTATATTGCTGGCATTAATCAGCATGTGTATCATCATGTCCTGCACAACTGCTTGAGGCTGTGGGGCTTTATTTAGAAAATATAAATGTACACTTAGTTGGTATATTTATTTTTTATTTATTTGAAGTACTTATAACTAAAGGGACATAGTTTCCTAGTAGAACTGTTTTACTATTTTAACATGAATTTTAGTAATGATTTTTTTTAGAAAGATGGTTTATGATTTCCAAGACTTCAATGAAAATAGCTTTGTAATCTTATCCAAACCTTTTCATAAACTTTGGATTCAAAATCAATCTTGACATTTCCTAAGTCAGACTACTTGATAATATTTATCAGGAATCTTTGCATGATCAGGAATATTGTACAGAAACCATGTATGTCCTTGGCATAAGAAATGATGTCGAATGTATTACCATACCATGAAAAAAAGATATATCTGGAGATAAATGTTATTTACTATTAATTATAGCTTTAATTCAAATAAATTAGAATATGAACTCATGGAAAATATATCTTTTTTATAATTATATATGAATCAATTCAATGAAGTATAAAGTAGACTTGCCAATGAAATAAAATCATTTCCCTCTTCAACACTTAGCAGGATCACACACTTGGTGAAGTGTGAGACTTACATGAATTGAATCTGTACCCCTTACATGAATTGAATCTAATATCTGCTAGAGTTTAGGAGATAGTTAAGTGAACAGACAAGTGCAAACTAGTGGTTAAGTGGAGCAAAATGACGTTTAATTCCAGCTGGACTTGAATGAGAGGGAAAAAATCATCTGATTTTATGGGTTTAAGTAATGATTCAAAGTTCATTATAATTCCTGTCAAAATTTTTCTAGAGTTGTAAACTTAATGTTTGAAAACAGATCCTAAACAAACATAAATTTGAATAAGTTCATCTCCCCAGAAGTAATGAGAATGGTACTCACTGAAGATTATATAGTGGCCCTGTCACACACGTACTCCTTTATCTGATGGGGAAAGAGGTTGCTTCTTTGTATGCTTAATTATCATGCCATACAACCAATAAGACATCATCATTACATCATTACCATTACCAATAACAACAACAATGCAGCAATAGAATCACTCCAAAAAGGTATTTATCTACAAAGTCAAATAATAGTTTCTAAGAGCTCAAGGAAACATCTTCAATCTTTCAATTTTATGCTAACTTACAGACATGAGGAGAATCTTCTCCAATATTATCTAGTGTCCATAAATAACCTCATTGCCCTGGAGAGCATAAAGGACACTGTAGGACCCACATGTAGTATGATTATATGAGAAAGCACTATCACAACGGTGATTGGAAAACCACAAACTGCGTATATTAACCAATGCACTTCTATATAGTCCATTGCAAAAAAAAAAATTAAAACAGGATTAGATATCTTAAACTTCTTATTTTGAGATAACTATATATTCACAGACAATTGCAAAAAAAAAAACAATGCAGAGGGATCCCATGTATACTTTACTCAGTTTTCCCAATGACAGCATCTTGCAAACCTAAAGAAAATATTACATCCAGAACACTGACATTGAAACAATCATGATACAAACAATTTCTTTTCCTGCAAGGGTCCCTTATGGTAATCTTTTATAACCAAACTGACTCCTGTATTGTCCCTAACCCCTCTTTAACACTTGGCAACCAATAATCTATTTTTAATTTCTATAATTTTGTCACTTAAAAGGAAGTTATGTAACGTGAATCATACAGTCTGTAATCTGTTGAGATTGGCTGTTTTGCCCATAGCCTAATTCTCTGGAAATTCATCCAGGTTGTTGTGTATATTAATAGTTTGTGGCCTTTTACTTAGTACTCCATGATATGGATGGGCCACAGTTGGTTTAACCAGTCACCCACTGAAAGACATCTAAGTCTCTCCCCTCCATTGTTTGACTGTTATGAATAAAACTGCTATTAAACTTTCATGCACTGGAATTTGTGTGCATGTAAGTTTCAACTTCCCTGGGATAAATGCCCAAGAGTGCAATTGCTGATTGTATGGTAATTGTCTGCTTAGGTTTTTAAAGAAAGTACAGAATTGTTTTACAGAGTGACTGTATCATTTTACATTCCTAGCAGAAGTGTATGATTGTAAATCAAACTTCTGCACATTTTCACCAGCATTTGCCACCACTTTTTATTTTAGATATTGAATAACTTCCTGCATCATCTGAATATTCTCTTTGTTAAAATACTTTCATGTCTCTTGATAATCTCTAATTAAATTATTATTCTTAATTAGCTCTGTTGAGTTCTGAGAGTTCTTTATATATTCTAGATACTCATCCTTTGTTGCATTGCGGTTTGTAAGTATTTCTCCCATTTTTAGCTTATCTTTTGATTCTTTTGTCATGGTCTCTCTCAGAGCAAAAGTTTTTACTTTGATGAGATCCAATTCATTAATTTTTCCTATATAGATTGTGGTTTTGGTATCTAAAAATAATTTCCTAGTGGAAAAATCTGAAAAACATTACCTCAGATAGTTTATCAAAGTCAGCATCAACATGGTAAGATGCATTGATAGTATGTACGCTTGATACTGATGTGATAAAAATTATACTTTATCTCTGCAGTTCTTTTCCTCAAAATTCATACCTCAGTCTTATCATAAGGAAAACATCAGATAAATCCCAGTTGAGGGACATTCTACAAAATATCTTTCCAGGTCATTGAAAAGAAGGAAAGTCTGAGGAGAAATTTTCACAGCCAAGAGGAACCTGAGAAGACATGTCTACTGAATGTAATGTATTCTGAATAAGATTATGGAACAGAAAAAGTACATTAGATCAAATTAAAGAAAAATGAATAAAGCATGGACTTGAATTCATTATAATTTATCAATATTGGTCCATTAACTTCAGCAAATGTACTTAATTAACACTTTGAGTTTTTTATAATAGGGGATTCTAGGTGTGAATTTTGAGAATGCTCTGTACTGTCTTCACAATATATCTGTAAATCTAAAACTGTTCTAATATAAAAAATACTTTATTGTCTGCTCTGCCCATTGAAAATGCTTAGAAATAATGAACAACCTAATAACAAGAATCATCCTAGTGCCCAGTGGGACAGGCATTACAGATAAAAAAATTTGGGGGGGATGTTTTTGATAAACATTAAAACTGTATGATGAATAAATCAAATTCCCTTTATCATTTTCTCTATTTTCATATATGTTTGAAAATTCCAAGTTTAAAAATTAAAGAACATGCATAGACTTTAAAATAGCAATATCACTTAATGAGTATTGCCTATTATGACCTGAGGTTAGTTTTCACTGGGCATAGATGGACCCATATCATCTGCATATTGAACAGGTATAGCCACTAACCCACTGGTAACCACCCATAGAACCCAACCAATCTCTCTTGGGGACAATGATTTGTGACTCAAATTTATTTTAGCTAGTGAAATATCTTGGTTGCAATAATTTTCATGGAAGGTAGTACACCCGAAAGGGTATTGAAGTCTACTCCTATGGATGGTTTTCTCAGTTAACACTTTATAGAAGCATAATAATCTTCAAAACCAATCTCTAGCTGTCTGTTCTGTAGTCAAAAGTTTTCTTTTTGTGGACAAAATACGTAAGCACAAGGAGCTGTTTCATAAATATAAATGCAGATGGTGCCAGGCACTAGGTAAGCAAATGGTGTTTTTGTGGTCGTGGTGGTGGCTGCTTTGCAGCCATATAGAAATACATGCCTCATGGCCAGGGATTATGCTTGCCGAATGCCGAGTTAATATGTAATTGCTCAGCATCCTGTGTAAGTGTCAGTGAGCTCATTACAATTTCTCACTGACTCTTTTGCAGAGACCCCCACCCTCTTTCTGCTCTTGGTGCCTCGTATTTGACTCATGTTTTAAGGTTATTCACTTTCCTTTAGTGTTGTATTTTGGAAATTCCAAATATATGTAAAAGTAGAGAGGGCATATTGGGCATTCAATTTTACATATTATTAATGTTAGCCAATCATTTTTATCTATAACCCTTACCACAGATGGCCCTGAGAGTAGTTGTGGGTATGAACTGGTCATTTCTCTAAGACTTTCCAGTGATCAGAGCTAGGAACCCTTTTCAGTCCATTACAGAGTCAGCCTAAGACTTCTGCTCATAAGCTTGGGCAAAAAAGTATATGAAACATCAGTGATTGGTTTGTGTGTCAGGAAAATTTCATGGAAAATGAAGCTCCCATCTCACATTATTAAATGCTATTCTTTTAAGGAAGTACTGCTCCAAGAAAAAACCTTTGTTCTTTCACATTTAATGTAATGCTATCTTTGTTAGGTTTCCTACACTGTTTTTGCTTTTTAATGTTTATACTCAAAAGTCAATTTTCAAAAAAAAAATAGCAAACAAGAATGCAAATGAATAAAAATTACAGCAAAAAATATTACAAATGAATCCCTCTATCCCAACCAGCCTGTGCTTTCAATTTCAGATATGCCTTTTGCAGGAGGTTCTTCATATGTAAAGAAGACCTGTGAGGTCAGATAGTACAGATTTACTATTTTTCACATCACTGAACTAACAAAACTACAGACTCCCATTGCATTAACATATTAGAGAAAAAAGCACCCTCTTTCCTGTTCATTCTATTCTCATAAGGATTGCCTTTTCTTTTGTACTTCACTGAAATATGAAAAGCATGTTCCCGTGCCAAACTACTATATTGTAGGATGCATTGTACACATTTTTGTGTAGTGTGATGGAAACATTCCATAATCCCCACATTGTAATGCAAACCTGTAAATGAAGATTACACAAAAACTAGCAGACAAACTTACTGAATAAGATTAGTTTGATGAAACTGTTTGTATTTCTACATACTTTTGTGATTTACATGCCTGACGATTTCTTCCCCAAATGCTTTGACTGTGGGATTTTACGCCTACAAAATCATTGGCCATCTATTATTCCAAATTCTGCCTTTGGAATGTAAGTCTTCAATTACAGAATATTTCCTTTCCTAAAACTTTAATAAATACCTATATATTTTTAAAAATCCTCACAAACAGTAGTCCCACTGAACTGGAAGTTGAAATTGAAAATTGGCCACTGGGAATACTTCAGGGCACCAAACCGTCAAGCAGAGAAAGGGATTATGTACAAGTTAGGGAAAGTTTTCCTAATTATCAAGGAGAAGTTTGATTGTTCCTCCCTGATATGGATGTAGAGGAATCTGTCCCGAATCCAGCGTTTTTTCCAGCTCACTCCTATCAACACTTCAAACCCATGCTATTTTTAAATGAGTTGTTGATTTTAGAATAGTTTAAGATTTACAGAAAAGTTGTAAAGGTAGTACAAAGAATAATTACTATATGCCATACAACTTACTTGTTAATGTTTTATATCAGTGGAATATATTTGTCAGAACTAATGAACCAATGTTGATACACTATTGTTAACTAAGGTTCATATTTTATTCAGAATTTATAGCTTTCTCCTAATATCCTTTTCTGCACCAGGACCCCATCTAAGACACCACATTACATTTAGTCATTAGGTTCCTCTTGTCTCAGGCAGTTTCTCAGACTTTCCTTGTTTTTGATGACCTTGACAGCTTTGAAAAGTACTGGGCAACTCTTGGATTTTCATTCTATAATAGAAGCATGTAGTGGTAGGTCTTCCAAGATGTGGGTTTGCCAACAGACATGTGAAAAGATGCTCAACATCGTTAATCACCAGGGATATGCAAATCAAAACCACAGTGAAGTATCATCTCACATCAGTGAGAATGGCTACTCTCCAAAAGACAGGAATAACAAGTGCTGATGAGGATGTGAGGAAGGGGAACCCTCATGCATTGATGGTGGGAATGTAAATTGGTGCAGCCACTATAGAGAACCACTATGCAGGTTTCTCAAAAAATTAGAAATAGAAATACCATATGGCCCAGGAACTCAGCTTCTGGGAATTCACGCAAAGAAAACAAAACTAGTGATTCAAAAAAGTACATGCATTCCTATGTTTATTGGAACATTATTTATAATAACCAAGATATGGGAACAACCTAAATGTCCATTGGTTGATAAACGTATAAAGAAGATGTGTACATATACACAATGGAATATTACGCAGCCATAAAAATGAATGAAATCTTGTCATCTGAGACAATATGGATGGACCTAGAGGCTATTGTACTAAGTGAAATAAGTGAGACAGAGCAAGAAATATATGATTTCACATATGTATGGAATCTAAAAAACAAAACAAACAAACAAAAAACAGGAAAACTCGTAAATACAGAAAACAGACTGGTGGTTGCCATAGAGTGGAGTGGAGGGCATGGTTGAAATAGGCAAAGGGGCAAAAATTAGTGAGAAAAATTATATATCTTGATCAGGGTGAGGGTTACATGAAAATACACGAGATATTTCAACCAGCTGTACTCTAAGATCTGTGCGTTTTATTGTATGTTTATTGCAGCCTCAATAAAACAAACACAAATTAAATAAAGTAAAAGAAAAAGTAAATAACAAAAAAAGACCAGAATTCCAAAAAACAAAAATAATATTAAAAATTAAGTGTACAATATAATGAGTTCCTTACACATATTGGAAAATGAGTACCACAGTAAGTTTAACATCTATCACCTCATATAGTTACAAAAAAAATAATGCTCTAGAGTCTTGTAAACATCGTAAGGCAACACACTTTAAGTATGAACATATTAGTTCCACTAGTAGAATAAACAATCCAGATTTAAATTTGTTTGCTGTATTGGATTACATGCTTTCTATGTGCCTAACATATAATATAGTATTTGGCACATAATAGGTTCTCAAACAATTCTTGTTGAATAAATAAATGAATTAATGGTCTTGAAATAGGAAAAGTCAGATTTTTTTTAGATGAATCATTAGTACATCTTACAATCACTGATATTTGGCTAAAATTTTTTAATTATATAAATATAATTCTTGATTTCATAGTAAAGACCAGATAGGATTTTTACCAAATTTAAAAAATCTTATTGTGATGATCTGACTCTGGGGTCAGCAAACTATGGCATATGGGATGAGGGACCACCTGTTTTGGTAAATAAAGATGAACTGTAATGACAGAATTGAATAATTAAGGTAGAGATCATATGGCCTCTAAGGCTAAATATATTTATACCTGTGCTTTTACAGAAAATGTTTGCCAACCTCTGGTCTGACTTAAAGTATAGGCTATGTTATTTACAAAATTTGCTTTGGAGAGACCTTGGGGACATCTCAATATAATAAGCAGGTATTCCCCAGATTAGGAGAAACAGAGATACCAAAGAATGTATTATTGCCACCCAGGAGAAATAGTCCATATTAAAAGAAAAAAAAAGAAGAAATAAAGGAAGGAAAGAACTATTTTAGAAAAGTAATCATAAGAATCCCAAATAAAAAGTAATAGATAGATATTTCAACTGCAATGCTATTGGAGCAAGCTGCTTCTCACTTGGGAAACCTCATGCTCTAACAGAAAAACTGTAGTAATTAATATTTGATTTTATTATAGATAATTATTATAATTTTTCTATGTAATATCTTTATGTATATGTGTGTGTATAAATACACACACATATCTATGTAACAGTGCTTGGTACAAAGTAAGCAGTCATAAATGATTGCTGTTATGATTTTCAACACGATATACTCCTTTAACTGATAATTTGCACGTGTATAGTCAGTGATGTATCATATTCTTGTGCCTTCCCCTCATCTAGTAGTTAACTGAGCTGTACTGCATCCTAAATTTATATGCGCTAATATGTCTATAATTGAATTAAAAAGGTTCAAACATTATCATATCCCATAGCCCAGATCTTGTCATTACAAGTTCTGTAATACTTTATCCCTTTCAGAACACAGCATCTGATTTTTCCAGCTCACTCCTATAAACACTTCAAACCCATGCTATTTTTAAATGAGTTGTTGATTTTAGAATAGTTTAAGATTTACAGAAAAGTTGTAAAGGTAGTACAAAGAATTACTATATGCCATACAACTTACTTGTTAATGTTTTATATCAGTGGAATATATTTGTCAGAACTAATGAATCAATATTGATACACTATTGTTAACTAAGGTTCATATTTTATTCAGAATTTATAGCTTTCTCCTAATACCCTTTTCTGCTCCAGGACCCCATCTAAGACACCACATTACATTTAGTCATTAGGTTCCTCTTGTCTCAGGCAGTTTCTCAGACTTTCCTTGTTTTTGATGACCTTGACAGCTTTGAAAGGTACTGGGCAGGTATTTTGTAGAATGTCTCTCAGTTGAGATTTGTCTAATGTTTTTCTCATGATTAGATAGGAGTTATGTGGTTTTGGAAGGAAGGCCACCGAGTTGCAGAACCAGTGTCATCACCTATCAAGAATACATACTGTAAACATGCTGTGTCGCTGCTGATGTTAACTCTGATCACCTAGCTTAAGGTAGTGTTTGTCAGGCTTCTCCACCATAAAGTTATCTTTTTTCCCTTTCCATATTGTTCTTTTTGAAAGGAAATCACTAAATACACTGCACTTAAGGAAAGGAAGGCTATGCTTTAAGGGAGGAATAGCCACACAAATTATTTGGAATTCTTCAGGACACATCTGTCAATTCTCTCCCCATTTATTTATTTATGCAATAATTTATTTCTGTCAGTATGGACTCATGGATATATATTTTATACTTCAGTTATGATCCAATTAATTTTGTTGTTCAAATTTTTCTAGCTTTAGCCACTGGGTTCTTTCAACAAGGGGGTCTTGTAACCCTTTGATATACTCATCATTGTGGGCTTTTTGGAATTTTCTTAAGTGTTTTCTGGCATTATAAAATGCTCCAGGTTCATCTTGTATATTTCCTCTCACATCCTAGAATCAGTATTTCTCCAAGCAACTTCAGTTCCTTTCACTGGGGAAACCCATTTATTAGAAACCAAGTTCTGGGTGCTGGGTGTGCTTAATGCTGCTAGGGTGTCAGTGATTCTAAACCGCAATTAACAGAGCAAGGAGTTAATATACGTGTGTCTGAGCCCATGTACATATACATTCTGTAAATATATCTGCATGTTACCAGCTGTATATCTGTACTAAATTAAAAATGAGTTCATTATTATGTGCCCAACTATAACTTGTTACCACCTAGATCATTCTAGCCCCCTCCCTTGCTCATTTGTAACATCCAACTTGAAGAGTGAGAGATCTGGCTCCCACCATCTGCCGTATGTTTACTAAATTGTACAGTTCCCATGTACATGTTTCCTGTTTTCATAACTGTTAACCCACACTCTTATGGGAAATAACCTTATTAACTTAGTACAGTGGTTATGTATAGTTCTTTTTGACAAGTTTTGCAGACTATGTTCATTTCCAAAGTTAATCATGTCAGAACTTGATTCCCCCACATGCTTATGAGGGTGTTTAATACTTTTGTAATACATTTAGATTTTCTTGTCTTATTCCATATCCAATCCTGGGTTTCTCCAGTCTTCTAAATTATTTTTTTAAATTTGTAAACATGAAGGTCTAACTCTTTATGCTCTAAATTTCTATGGGTTTTGAAAAATAATTAACGTCTTGTATTTACCATTACAGTATCATACAGAATAGTTTGACTATTCTAAAAAATATCTCTTGTGCTTCACCTATTAAACCTTTCCTCTGAAACTCTCTTTAACATCTATAGGCTTTCCTTTTCCAAATGTCATATTACTTGATTCACACAATACGTAATTTCTGCAGACTTGTTTCTTTCATTTAACAATAATTAACCAATAAAACTTAGCAATCATCCATGTCTTTGTATTACTTGAGAGCTCATTTCTTTTTATCACTGACTAATATTTCACTGCATGATGTACCATGGGTCTGCTTATCTGTTCACCTCCTGAAGGATATCTTGTTTGCTTCCAGCTTTTGGAAATTATGAATAAAGGTCCTCTAAATATTTGTGTGCAGGTATTTTTATTTGGGTCATTTGATTTCTTATTCCTGAGTTTTATGAGTTCTTTTTAATATTTTTTATGCAAATTATCTTTTACATACATGTTCTGTAATGAAATGAGTCTCCTTTAGGCAGCATATAGTTTGGTCATGTATTTTTATCCATCCAGCCACTCTGTACCTTTTGATTAGTTAGTTCAATTCATTTACATTTAGGGTGATTATTGATAGGTAAGGATTAACTACTGTCATTTTATCTTTTGTCTTCTGGTTATTTTATCTTCCCATTGTTTCTTTTTCCTTCTGTTTCTGTTCTTCTTTGTCAGTTGGTGGTTTTCCATGGTGATTTGCCTAGTCTCTACTTTTTTAAATATTTCATGTCTCTTTAAAATTTTTGCTTTTGTGGCTACTGTGAGGTTTACATAAAGCATCCCATAGATAAAATGGCCTTTTCTCTGCTGTTGGCAATTTATCTTCATTTGCCTATAAAGCTCCATCCTTTTACTCTTCTCCTTTTATATTTTTGATGTCACAAATATCTCTTCTTATGCTGTGCTTTTTCTTACCTAGTTGTGAAAATTGTTACCAAGTTTAATACTCTTTTCCTTTGACCTTTATGCCATAGTTAGGAATTTAATGTACAATTTTATTAAAAAGTTAGCATATTGTATTTATCACCTTAATCAGAGTTTTGTGTATTTTTTGTTTCAGCTTGTAGAGCTCCTTTGAACATGTTTTTGATACAGGTCTAGTGGTAGTGAACTCCCTCAGCTTTGGTTTGTCTGGGAAATCTTTTCTTCCCCTCCACATTTAAAGGGTAACTTTGCCAGATAGAGAATTCTTGGTTGACAGTTTTGATCATTAAATATTTTGAATATGTTATTCCACTCTCCTGGCCTGAAGTTTCCACTACAAAATCGGCTAATAGCCTAACAAGGGTTCCTTTGTAGATTACTGCCTTTTTTTTTTTAACCCTGACTTCCTTTAAAAATCTCTCTTTATCATTGACCTTTGACAGTTTTAATATAATGTGTCTTGGAGAAGGCATTTTTCATTGAGACTATACAGTGTTCTATTAGCTTTGTAGACTTGTACATACAGTTCCTTTCCTCAGGTTTAGGAAATGTCAGCTATTATTTCTTTAAATATTCTCTCTGCTCCTTC
This sequence comes from Smutsia gigantea, assembly GCA_032199065.1. NCBI lineage: Eukaryota > Metazoa > Chordata > Mammalia > Pholidota > Manidae > Smutsia > Smutsia gigantea. Next base: position 25,546 of record JAVSCE010009588.1, read on the forward strand.
CTCCTGCTCTTCTCCTTCTCGGTTGCCCATTATACTTATGTTGGCTTTTCTAATGGAGTCAGATAGTTCTTGTAGGGCTTCTCCACTATTTTTAAATCTTAGTTCTCTCTCTTCCACCTGATTCATTTCTCTATCTCTATCCTCAAGCTTGTTAATTCTCTCTTCCATGTGATCTGCTCTATTTCAAATGCAATCTTTTACATTTTTCACATCACTTATTGAGTTCTTTAGCTCCTGAAATTGTTTTATGAGAAGTGCCTCTGATGCTGCATTTGAAGTAGTAAGCACCTTTCTTATTTTGGCAAGGCTTTGTTTGCTTTTCTTCTAACAGTTCAATAGGTTGATAGTTGGGGATTTTCCTTTTGTTCTCCAGAAGGTGGTGTTGTAGCACAAGTATTTGGTTTCTCTTACCAGACCTGACTCCTGCCATAAGGTTGGGAGTTGGTGCATTAAAAAAAAAAAAAAAAAAAATGCAGAGTGAGGGAAGGTGTGTACTTAGCACTTGGGATTTTGGGGTATGCCCATGGCCTGGCAGGGGGAATATTCAAGTTGACAGATTACAGAGGTCCATGGGTAGTCTTGCTTCCCAGGGCAGACAGCAGAGACCCTTTCTTTCCGTTCTCTTTGCTTTCTTCCCTGTCATTTCCCTCACCTCAGTCACTGGGATCTCTCCTGGAGAGAGAAACTGGTCCTTCCAGCTTCAGTAGGTCCAGCTGGACAGAGCCCCACTCACTGCCTTCATTCTCTGCCTCCTCTGCCAGAATGGTCTTGCTGCCTCACCACTGGGCTGCCTGCTGCCTTCTCGGCTGCTGGCTTTGCCACTATTCGCTTCATTCCATTATTTTCTCTGAAGTCCCTTCTCTCACTTCTGGATGTGCAAATGCATGGATCACTCAGGTGTCTTGGTATGCTATACAGAGGCACTTTTTCTTCTTTATAAGTTATGGCTATCTAAGTAGTTGTAAATTAAGAGGAAAAGAAAAAGGGAATGACTCATACCACCATTACGCTCTCTACTTGACTAGCCTTTTCTCATTGAAATATATGGTGGTATTCCATTGTTATGGATCAGTTGATACTTCTGTGGGTCTAATATGTCTGTTCTATTCTGTACCATTGACCTATATGCCTATTTCACCAATATTATGCTGTCCTGACTACTGTAATCTTATGGTAAATCTTGATACTGGGTTTTTTAAGACCTCCAAATTTATTCTTTTTCGTCCAAATTTTGTTGGCTATTCTAAGTTTTTGACTTTCCATATGTACATCGATATCTACAAAATAGCTTTCTGGCATTTTGGATGGGTTTTGTTAAATCTATATCTCAAATTAAGAAGAATTGACATCTGAACAATATTGAGCCTTTCAGTGCATGAATACAGAATATCTCTCCATTTATTTAGAATCTTTTATTTATTTCATTAGTACTTGATAGTTTTCTGCATATAGATTCTGTATATACTTTGTTAGACTTGTACTGAGGTATTTCATTATTTGGAATGTTATTCTAAATTACATTTTTTGAAAAAAGTTAAAATTCCAATTATTTATTGCTAGTATATAAAAAAGCAATTCACTTTTATGTATTAATCTTATACCCAATGGCCATGCTATACTCACTAATTAGTTTCAGTTTTTTTGTCAATTCTTTGGGATATTCTACATATTCAATTATGTCATATGTGAATAAAGACAATTTTATTTTTTATTGTCTTTTGTCTTACTGAATTAGCTACGACTGCCAGTGTGATGTTAAATAAGCATGATGAGAGAGGACATTCTTGCCTTGATCCAACTTTTAGTTGGAAACTGTCCTGTTTTCCACCAGTAAGTATCCACTATTTAAAGCTGTCAAGGCTCCCAGCCTCCAAACCTTTCTTACATTTCTTGTTTAATTTATCTTTATAAAAATTCAACCATATAAATAATATGTATTTTATATGTGTCTATGTTTAATACGTATCTGTCTTCTTGAAGTAGAGTGGAAGCTCCACAAAGGGAGGGGATTTTTAAAGAATGTTTTGTTTACCCCTGCAACATCTATAGCACCAAAAATATGTAGTTATAGATGTTTAATAAATATTAGTTGAGTGAAAGACCTATACCCTGAAAACTACAAGACACTCTTAAGAGAAATTAAAGAGGACATTAATGAGTGGAAATTCATCCCATGCTCTTGGCTAGGAAGAATTAATATTGTCAAAATGGCCATCCTGCCTGAAGCGATCTACAGATTCAATGCAATCCCTATCAAAATACCAACAGCATTCTTCGATGAACTAGAGCAAATAGTTCTAAAATTCACATGGAACCACAAAAGACCCCGAATAGCCAAAGCAATCCTGAGAAGGAAGAATAAAGCAGGGGGAATTATGCATCCTGAATTCAAGCTCTACTGCAAAGCCACAGTAATCAAGACAATTTGGTACTGGCACAAGAACAGACCCATAAACCAGTGGGACAGAATACAGAGCCCATATATAAACCCAAGGATACATGGTAAATTAATATATGATAAAGGAGCCATGGATATACAATGGGGAAATGACAGCCTCTTCAACAGTTGGTGTTGGCAAAATTGGACAGCTACATGTAAGACAATGAAACTGGATTACTGTCCAACCCTATACACAAAAGTAAACTCAAAATGGATCAAAAACCTAAATGTAAGTCATGAAATGATAAAACTCTTAGAAAAAAATATAGGCAAAAATCTCTTGGACATAAACATGAGTAACTTCTTCATGAACATATCTCCCTGGGCAAGGGAAACAAAATCAAAATGAACAAGTGGGATTGTATCAAACTAAAAAGTGCCTGTACAGCAAAGGACACCATCAGTAGAACAAAAAGACAACCTATAGTATGGGAGAATATATTCATAAATGACATATCCGATAAGGGGTTGACATCCAAATTATATAAAGAGCTCATGCACCTTAACAAACAAAAAGCAAATAAGCCAATTAAAAAATGGGCAGAGGAGCTGAACAGACACTTCTCCAAAGAAGAAATTCAGATGGCCAAAAGGCATATGAAAAGATGCTCCACATCACTAATCATCAGAGAAATGAAAATTAAAACCACAATGAGATATCACCTTACACCAGTTAGGATGGCCAACATCCAAAACACAAACAACAACAAATGTTGGCAAGGATGTGGAGAAAGAGGAACCCTCCTACACTGCTGGGGGAATGTAAATTAGTACAACCATTGTGGAAAGCAGTATGGAGGTTCCTCAAAAAACTCAAAATAGAAATACCATTTGACCCAGGAATTCCACTCCTAGGAATTTACCCTAAGAATTCAGCAGCACAGTCTGTAAAAGACATATTCACCCCTATGTTTATCGCAGCACTATTTACAATAGCCAAGAAATAGAAGCAACCTAAGTGTCCATCAGTAGATGAATGGATAAAGATGTGGTACATATACACAATGTAATATTATTCAGCCATAAGAAGAAAACAAATCCTACCATTTGCAACAACATGGATGGAGCTAGAGGGTATTATGCTCAGTGAAATAAACCAGGTGCGAAAAGACAAGTATCAAATGATTTCACTCATCTGTGGAGTATAAGAACAAAGCAAAAACTGAAGGAACAAAACAACAGCAGACTCACAGAACCCAAGAATGGACTAACAGTTACCAAAGGGAAAGGGACTGGGGAGGGTGGGTGGGAATGGAGGTATAAGGGGGGAAAAGGGGCATTATGATTAGCACATGTAATGCAGCAGCAGGGGACACAGGAAAGGCAGTATTTATAGAGAAGACAAACAATGATTCTATAGCATCTTACTACACTGATGGACAGAGACTGTAGTGGGGATGTGGGGGGGACTTGATAATAGGGGGTCTAGTAACCATAATGTTGTTCAAGGGATTGTACATTAACTATACTAAAATAAGAAAATAAATAAATGAAATAAATAAATATTTATTTATTTATTGAATAAATGGACAAATTAAGAGGTTGAAATAAACATGTACAAATGCATTGAGTTTAAATGTATGCACAGAGGTAGAAATTCATAATTTATGTCAAGTTTTGCACACACACACATATATATACATGGATGTGCATATATATTTATATGTATATATTTACATATACCTGTGCAAGTGGCTTATCAAGGTCAGCAATTTTGATATCTTTTGGTCATACTCTATGTAAATTAAAGGTTACAATAATGATAATTCACACTCATTCAGCTGTTCATGATATTCAAAGCACTTGCCATATAGTATTCCATATGATCCTCTTCTCCACTGGTATTAAGTTCTCTTCTCATGCAGCAAAACTTGTGTCCCAGTTTCTTGTCAAAGGACCTATATCAAATGAGTGTCAAAGTCTAAAATTAACCCTAGGCTTTATTTCAACTCTATTTTCCTTCCTTTTACAGTGTGCCCCTGTGTTTTTTCATTACTTGTTACAATTATAGTTATACAGTAAGTTTCTATCAGTTGCACAGAGGATAATTGAAATCTGTCATGTATGGAATACAGAATGAGTCAGTGGCATGACTGACATGCTTAGTAATAAAGTTTTCATTAATTCAAAAGCCAAAGAAACAATTATATACTCAAAATCTCCATCAGTGCCTTTAGGAGGAGTTTTTCTCAGTGACCTTAAGACTAAAACTAGAATAAATGATTCTTCAATAGCCCCTCCCTATACAGATTCTTATTCTTTCTAAACCTGTGTTTTCTATGTATACTTTCCTCATTGCTGGCATCATTGTCTACCAAAATAAGTAAAATAAGAAGTATACTTAATTCCTACCTGTCCTAGCCTCGCTACTATAACCATTTAAAGTGTTCCTGGATTCCGGGGAAAAGATGTCAGTGTAGGAAGCCAAGGCAGAAAACTCCTCCCAAAATCACATAGAACACAAAAATACAGCAAATACAACTAGGCCTGAAATCGACCTGAAGATGGCAAAACTGACTACATACATCTGGGGAAGAAGAGAAAACCCTACAGAAAAGGGTAAAGTAACAAAGCTGTGATCCAGTGGGACCCAAGCCCTCCCCCAACCCCTGCCCACAGGCCGGGGGAAGAGGAACAGAGTGGGGAGGGAGTAGAAGCCCAGGGCACCTGGCCCTGGAGATCTGCTCCAGGAACACAAGCCCACATTGCATGGTGCCCTCCAGATTGGCAGGGATGGACAACAGAGACAGGCAGAACACTCAGGGAGGCTGAGATCCCAGCTGCCTGTGGAGAACAGGTACACTCTACCAGCCCTCCTAAGAAATAAAGCAGAGCAGGCAGTGGAAAGACTTCACAGCAGTGAGAGGAGTGCCAGAGGGTCAAGGATTGCACAGTGCCCTCTGTTTAGGAAAAAGGTCAGGTGCAGAATACCTCGCCAGCTCATCCTCAGCCCAACAAGTTGGGAGCCCTCGTGAGCTTCAGATGCTCCATTCCCCCTTGCTAGCAACACAGCTCAGAGGCTCCTAGCAGCAGTGCATGGCCTGCCAGCTGGCAGTGAAATCAAACTTCGCGCCCTACTAGGCAGGGGGACAATGCTCAGCCTGCTCAGCTTTATTTTGGGCCAATCAGGGAGCTAAATGCAGGAGCCAGGCCCAAGGGTTTTTCCCCCCAAGCAGGCACTGGTGCTGTTCACCAGCAAACCTGCCATTGCAGTAGGACAGACAGAAGGTGCCCCCCTCACCTGAGCAACAGCACTGCAGCACTGGACACTCTTCCCCTGCATGCATGTGCAGCCCAGCCCTGGGAGCTCTTTCCTCCCAGTGGGTACCCATCCTGCCCTCCTGTGGCATTGTGGCAGACTGGAGGGAAGGCAGCTATGCCCACAACAGCTCCAGAGAGTATTCTCCCTGCTCCTGCTACAAGCTGATGGCCCACACAACCCACCTGCTGTCAGATCACTGCCAGCAAAGCAGAAAGTTGCCACACCCACTGCAGGCCAACAGCTGGGCTCCCTCAAGGAAATTGAGCTTCTGGGCAGTAGAGGGTGCCCCCTACACAAATCTTTTATACAATAAGAAGCACAAAAAAAAATGAAGAGGCAAAAGAATCTGGTCCAAACAAAAATTTAAGAAAAAAACACCAGAAAGAGAGCTTAGTGAAACTGAATCACCAGTATTCTTTATAAAGATTTCAGAATAAACATGCTCATGGATTTACAGAAAAATATTCACGATCTCAGGAAAGACTTCAAAAAAAGAGATAGAAATCCTGAAAAAAGGCCTCTCAGAGCTAACGAATACAGTATCTGAAAAGAAACATACAAAGAAGGATTTAAAAGTAGATTAGATGGTGTCCTTTGCTGTACAGAAGCTTTTTAGCTTGATGTAGTCCCATTTGTTCATTTTTGCTTTTGTTTCCCTTGCCCGAGGAGATATGTTTAGAAAAAAGTTACTCATAAGAGTGTGTATCAATTATACCTTAAAAAAATAATAAATAAAGTAGATTAGATGATGGTAAATTAGATTAGATAGTAGTTAAGAGAAGATGTTAAGTGAAATAGAAATTAGGGAACAGGAAAACAAAGAAGCTGAGGCACACAGAGAAAAAAGATCTCTAGGAATGAAAGAATAACAAGAGAGCTGTGTGTCCAATCCAAAAGGAATGACATTCACATTATAGGGGTATAAGAAGAAGAAGAGAAAGACAAAGGGATAGAAAGTCTATTTCAAGAAATAATTGTTGAATACTTCCCCAACCTGGGGAAGGAAAGAGACACTCAGGTCATGGAAGCACAAAGATCACCCAACTAAAGAAATCCTAGGAAGACACACCAAAACATATGATAATTAAAATGGCAAAACTTAAGGACAGGGAGAGAGTACTGAAAGCAGCTAGAGAGAGAAAAAGATCCCTTATAAAGGAAACCCCATCAGGCTATCAGCAGATTTCTCAAAGGAAACCTTAAAGGCAAGAAGGGAGTGGCACCACATATTTAATGTAATGAAACAGAAGGGCCACCAACCAAAAATACTCTACAAAGCAAGATTATCATTTAAATTTGAAGCAGCAATCAAACAATTTCCAGGTAAGCAAAAGTTGACAGAATTCACCACCACTAAATCATTCTTACAGGATTTCTTACAGGAACTGCTCTAAATGGGAATGCTCCTAAGGCTGAACAGCTGTTACCAGAGAAAAGAAACCCACAGTAAAGGAAGTAGACCAATTAATTACTAAGATAATACAGAATTAAATCAAGTACACACAAAGTTAGTCAAGGGATACAAAAAGAGTGCAGAATGTGATACTCAATACATAAAGAGTGGAGGAGGAAGAAGAAGAAGGAGGACGATGGGAAGGGGAAAAAAGAAAAAAAAGAACCTTTAGATTGTGTTTGAAATAGGATAATAAGCAATTTAAGATAGACTGTTAGATAATAAGGAAGCTACCTTTGGTAACCACAAATCTAAAGCCTACAATGGCAATAAGTACATATCTATTGATAATCACCCTAAAGGTAAATGGACTGAATGCACCGCTCAAAAGAAATAGAGTTGCAGATGGATTAAAAAACAAGACCCATCTATATGCTGCCTAGAAGAGACACATTTCAAACCCAAAGTCATACAGAGACTGAAAGTTAAGGGATAGAAAAGGTATTTCATGCAAACAATAGGGAGAAAAAGGCAGGAGTAGCAGTACTTATGTCAGACAAAATTGACTTCAAAACAAAGAAAGTAACAAGAGACAAAGAAGGACATTGCATAATGATAAAGGGGTCAGTCCAACAAGAGGATATAACCATTATAAATATCTATACACCCAATATAGGAGCACCTGAATATGTGAAACAAATATTAACAAAATTAAAGGGGGAAATAGAATGCAATGGATTCAGTTTATGAGACATCAACACACCACTCACTCCAAAAGACAGATCAACCAGACTGAAAATAAGTATGGAGACAAAAGCACTGAACAACATGTTAGAACAGATAGACTGAACAGACATCTACAGAACACTCCACCCAAAAGCAGCAGGATACACATTCTTTTCAAGTGCACATGGAACTTTTTCCAGAATAGATCACATACTAGGCCACAGAAAAAGCCTCAGTAAATTAAAAAAGATTGAAATTGTACCAACCAGCTTCTCAGACCAGGAAAGTATAAGACTATAAATAAATTTTGTAAATAAAACAAAATAGTCCACAAACACATGTAGGTTTAACAACATGTTCCTAAATAATCAATTCAATGACCAAATTAAAACAGAGATCAAGCAATATATGGAGACAAATGAAAACTATTAGAACTAATAACTGAATTCAGAAAAGTTGCAGGATACAAAATTAATACACAGAAATCTGTTGCATTCCTATATAATAACAATAAACTAGCAGAAAGAGGAATCAAGAAAACAACTATATTTACAATTGCATCAAAATAGAATAAAATACCTAGAACAAAATAGAATAAAAACCTAACCAAGAAGGTGAAAGACCTATACTCTGAAAACTACAAGACACTCATGAGAGAAATTAAGGACAGCAATAAATGGAAATACATCCCATGCTCATGGATAGGAAAATTAATATCATCAAAATCGCCATATTTCCTAAAACAATTTACAGATTAAATGCAATCCCTATCAAAATACCAACAGCATTCTTCAACAAACTAGAATAGTTCTGAAATTCATATGGAACCACAAAAGATCACAAATAACCAAAGTAATCCTGAGAAAGAAGAACAAAGCTGGGGGGATTATGCTCCCCAACTTCAAGCTCTACTACAAAGCAACAGTAATCAAAACAATTTTATATGGGCACAAAAACAGACTCATAGATCAGTGGAACAGAATTGAGAGCCCAGATATAAACCCATACATATATGGTCAATTAATATATAATAAAGGAGATATGAATATACAATGGGGAAAAGACAACCACTTCAAGAATGGGTGCTGGGAAAACTCAACAGCTACATGTAAGAAAATGAAAATGGATTACTGTCTAATTCCATACACAAAAGTAAACTCAAAATGGATCAAAGACCTGAATGTAAGTCATGAAACCATAAAACTATTAGAAGAAAACATAGGGAAAAATCTCTTGAATATAAACATGAGCAATTTTTTCCTGAACACATCTCCTTGGGCAAGGGACACAAAATAAAAAATGAACAAGTGGGACTACATCAAACTAAAAAGCTTCTGTACAGCAAAGGACACCATCAGCAGAATAAAAAGTCATCCTACAGTATGGGAGAATATATTCATAAATTATTTTCTAATAAGCAGTTAACATCCAAAACATAAAGAACTCACACACCTTAACACCCAAAAATCAAATAACCTGATTAAAAAATGGGCAGAGGATATGAACAGACACTTCTCCAAGGAAGAAATATGGATGGCCAACAGGCACATGAAAAGATGCTCCACATCGATAATTATCAGGGAAATGCAAATTAAAACCACAATGAGATATCACCTCACACCAATTAGGATGGCCAACATCAAAAAGACTAGGAACAACAAATGCTGGAAAGGATGCAGAGAAAGGGAAACCCTCCTACACTGCTGGTGGGTATGTAAATTAGTTCAACTATTGTGGAAGCAATATGTAAGTTCCTCATAAAATTAAAAATAGAAATACCATTTGACCCAGGAATTCCACTCCTAGGAATTTACCCAAAGAAAACAACTTCTCAGATTAAAAAAGACATATGCACCCCTATATTTATCACAGCTGTATTTACAATAGCCACGATATGGAAGCAACCTAAGTGTCCATCGGTAAATGAATTAATAAAGAAGATGTGGTACATATACACAATGGAATATTATTCATCCATAAGAAGAAAAAAAATCCTACCATTTGCTACAACATGGTTGGATGCGGAGGGTATTTTGCTCAGTGAAATAAGCCAGGTGGAGAAAGAGAAGTACCAAATGACTTCACTCATCAGTGGAATATAAAAACAAAGCAAAACTGAAGGAACAAAATAGCAGCAGACTCACAGACTGCTAGAAGGGAGCAGTGGTTACCAAAGGGAAGGTTTTGGGGAGGGTGAGTGAGAAGGGAGGGAGAAGGGAATTGAGGGGCATTATAATTGGCAATCACTATTTAGGTAGGTCACAGGGAAGGTACAGCATGCAAAAGAGAAATAATTATGCTATAACATCTTGCTATGCTGATAGTGCCTGAAATGAAGCGGGTGAGGACTTTGATAATATAGGTGAATGTTGAAACCATAGTGCTGTTTTTGTGAAACCATCATAAGATTGTATATCAATGATACTTTAATTTTTAAAAAAGTGTTCCTGGAATGGGTATTTTCCCATCCTATTCTCACTACAGTAGTTCAGGCTCTTTCCATTTTTTACCTGGCTACCAGTGACAACCTCTTAACTTTTCTACCTTAGACTATCTCAGTCAAGTCCTTGACATATATTCTCTACATAGCAGCACTGTTGTAGCCCAACCTCATTGTATCCTCTTTTGTAAAGAGACAAACAGTAAACATTTTAGACTTTGGGGCATATGTTCCCTTTTGCAACTACTAAACACTGTCATTGTGGTGCAAAAGCAAGAATAAACAATATATAATTGAGTGGCTGTGTTTCAATAAACATTTATCACAAAAACAGGCTGTGTCAGATTTGGCCCATGGGTGTTAGTGGCCAATTCTTGTCCTTAAAGAATAAGGCCTTTGTTATCATCTATACCATCAGCATTGAGAAAGTACTCAACACATAGCAGCAGTTAAATAAGAATTTATTGGAAGGTAAATAAAAGATTCCAAAAAAGGAAGAGATAATGAATGACCAAAAGTCAAACATCTACTACAAGAGACTTTAGGTACAAACTGGAATATTGATTTAGTCATTCACTTAGAAAGAAATTGTCCATGGGGGAAAAAGTTATAATCTGCATGTTGGACTTAATTAGTTTAAGTCTCCATAGGTAGCTAGTGTCTTTGGTAGGTTCTGGGCTAGAGACGTACATTTTGGAGGTAGCAGAGGTATTTAAAGTCATAGATATGGGGGATCTGAGTGACTGAAGACCAAGGGAATATGTGGGAAGAACAAAGAACACAATAAGGAGAACATCAATTTTTAAAGAGCTAACAAATGTAGACTTAACATAGGTCTGAGGAACACCCAAAATGAAAGAAACAGTTTTGAAGATGACACTTCTATAAAATTCCAGGGTGAAGAGTTTAAACAGTAAAGTAAACAGAAGTGGTAAATGCCATCAAGATAGTCAGTGAAGTTAATCCCTGAAAAGGGGTAATGAATTTAGAATTAAGTCATGAATCACCTTATCAATTTTAGAACAGTGAAGGTAAAAACCAAAGTAACAATGGACTTACTAGTGGATGAGAGGTAAGAAGGTGAGGATGGTGAGCGTGTAATGACTTTAAAACAAACAAACAAGAAACCCTGTAGAGTTATTGGGCAAACCATATCATGGAAGAGTTTGTTTAATGTTTATCTTGCTTATTTATGAATTTTTGCCAAATGGAAAATCATTGTGCATGTGTGAATGGTTAGAAGTAATAATGCATAAGAATAAATTTAATGTTCAAAAAACTCAAGAGAAATGTTGGACAAAGTTCTCAAAACAGAGAATGGGGAAAAAAGCTAGAGCAGAGTTGGCCTAACAGAGCAGAAGAGACACATATTCATCTGAAACTATGGGAAAAAGGTAAGGAGAGAAGTAAAAGAGAAATATATAGGCAAAGAAAAAGCTTAGTCAAGGAAAATAATCTTGATTTTTCCATGTGGAAAAAAAATAATAAAGTAAGTCCCTTAGCTGAGAGGAGACAGAAAGGAAGAATTTAGAACTTAAGGAAATACAAATTTCAAATAGCTTTTCAGGGAAATGCGAGGTGTTGATCATTAAGTAGAATGTAATAGGACTGCAGAATAGTATGGAAGTATATGTAAACCATAAATCTCTGATGGCACAAATGGGCACTGGTAAATTTCTTTTTGCAATATTCAGCAGTAAGGGATAGATATTGAGAAATTAGATGATGAAAGTGATACATGATTGGCCATTTGGAAAGCATGTGAAATCAAAGAGCAATGAGATTAAAGAAGGAGGGTGTTGCCAATAAATAGTAACTGGAATGATGTCTGATATTGCCAGTGTTTCAGTAATGGCATCAAAGCTACAAGAACGCTGGTAAAAATGGACATCACTGACTACAGATCACTATGGAGTTAGAGACAGGTCTAAAAGAAGTGAGTGAGAACAGCAGAAGAGTAAGAAATTATGTTGGGAAGTGAGATACGGAAATGTGTACAACAAAAGCAGAACAATTCTAGGCAATGACAAGAACCAAACTGTACCTACAGTTACCGGTGACTGACGGAGAGTACAGGTGAAGGTAACAGAACTCATGACAGCAGGCAAACGTGAGGTGAGGTGGTTATAATCGCTATGTACTCTAGCTAGTCCTGCCCTGCTCCCTCACAGGTACCAACTACCGACCTTATTTCTAACTGCCAGTCCCTGTACTATCATCTATCTATCTATGTATCTATCTATGTATCTATGTATCTATCTATCTATATCTATATCTATAATCTATTTATCTATCTATCTACCTATTTATTTTTGCCTGAGGGTTTCCCTAACTTTTGGAGTCAGCTTTGCTATCTGTGAGGTAGGATGGAATTGCTGTGGATGCCCCACACTTTTTCCCTAAAGCTGTTAACCAATCAGGGACCAGCCTCTTCACCCCTTGGATGGGATAACATGGTGAGTTTTGCTTTGGTTCACAGAATTCCTCCAGTGGAATTAAGTTTCAATACTCAGTGGTAATTAGCTTGAAAACACACCTCTACTGGTTCCATTCTCTTCTCTGTCTAACTTGTCACTTTAAACTTAAATTCTTATCTTACAGTCTGCTTCATCTACACTACACCATATAATAGAGCTTGAAGTTCCTCATAATGATGCCCAGTGTAGAACAGTAGAAGCAGCAGATAAAGTCAGAAGATGACTTCAATGAGAAGGTTAGGTGATACATATTTATACATGTGGCTTGAAATAGAACAACTTAAAAAGTAAATAAGGAGCTAGAAAGAGTGGTTGACACAGCCTTTGCCCTAATGATACCAGTGACACACAGAGGACCCTAGAAAACACAGCTCAGACAACAAAGCCACAGTCCTTCCACAGACATTTACTGAATATCCACGATGTGCTACTGTTAGAGTAGGCAGTTAGTTAGACAGAAGCAGGAGAAAGGGCGAGTCCATCACCAAGGAGAACTCTGCCCTGACCCACCCCTAAGCCCTCTTTAGTTCCCAGTTCCAGAGTCAAGGACACCTAGCTTATCAGGAAGCCTACAGAGTCAAGGACACCTAGGTTGTCAAGAGCTCTAGGACCACAGGGGCTTCCCTGATTACAGGGCACGCTAGAGATTCGAAGGCCTTGTCCCCAGGTAACCCCACCTCATCAAAATAACATCTAAATCTAACTGGCATTGCAGTTTTGGTCCCCTGGGGGCTTTGCTTAGGTACTTATGGGTAAGGTACCTGCACACTGAGAGAAAAGGTTATATAACCTAGAGTGTCTATCAACCATGAGAAATGGAAAATTAAAAGAAACTTAGTGCTTTTGGAACTTAGATGGAAAAGAAAAAGTGTGTTAGTGAGCCAGGCAAGGGAAAGAACATTAACTGTATGTTGACTTTTGGAAATCTATTCTTAGACAATGGAGAGGCATTGAGGAATGCTGAATAAATGAGGGAGTGTGCCAACACCTTTCCTAGAACATAGAATGTGTATGTATGTGTGTGTGTGTGTGTGTGTGTATAAGAGTGTGGGAGATTAGAAGTTAATTAACACAAAAATTAATTCAAAAATAAGAAAAATAGCGGAGATAGAAAATAATGTGATAATATGTGAATAATATCCTTTAAGTATATGGATAATTTCCTTAAATGGTGGCTTAGAAAACCAGCTATGAAAAAGTAGAATTTAAGATGAGATAGAAACAATGATGATAAGGAGTCACCTATGTGAAGCTGGAGTAGGGCATATAACCAGAGAAAACTGCTAGTGTGAAGGTTCTAGGGTGGACTTTATTTTTCCTACCTAAAAATAGAAAGAAAGAAAGACAATGTGGTTGGGATAGTGGTACAAAGGGAATAGTAAGAGATTAATTTGAAGATTGTCTAAGAAAAGCCTAGATAAAATAGAGTTTTAGAGGCCAGATCAAAAAGGTTATGTTTTATTCTAATGCAGTGTTGTGTGAGGCAGAATAAATGTATCAGATGGAATTAAGGTTGCTAATCAGCTGACCCCAAGATAAAGAGATTATCCTACATTATCTGCTATAATCACAAGCATCCTTAAAGGTGGAAAAGGAAAGCAGGATGGAATCAGAGGAGAATATGGCTATGGAAATAAGCACAAAGAGATGCAAAGGTGATGGCTTTGAAGATGGAGAAAGGGGCCATGAGCAAAGGAATGTGAGTGACCTCTAGAAGCTAAAAATGGCAAGGACATGGAATTCCTTTAGTGCTTCCAGAAAGGGAAGTAGCCATGCCAATATTTATATTTTAGTCCAGGGGAACTTCTGTTAAACTTCTCACAGAGAACTATAAAATAATACATGAGTGTTGTTTTAATCCAGTAGGTTTGTGATTGTTTTTTATAGCAATAGTAGAAACTAATACATGAGACACAGGAAGTTGACAAGTAAGGGGACTGCAGGAGCTGTATATGATTTTAAAACTCTATTCCTAATTACCATATGGACAGGGGATTATGGTACAAGAAAGTGAGGAAGTTGATTATGCATTAGCTACATTAATTTAAGTGAAAGATGATGGTAGGTTGGGCAAGATTATTAATAGTAGATATAAAGAGAAGTGAATGGGTTGGGATATGTTTTGGAATCAAACTGAGAGAAGTTGCTCCATAATTGAATTGAGGGAGTGAAATAAAAATTACTATCAAGGAAAATGCATAAATGTTAGCCTTGCACAACTAGGATGACTGTGATAACACTCACGGAGCTGGAGAAGAACAGGGCAAAGGCAAGTTGGTGAGGTAAGGGAGGAGTTGACAGACCGTGATGCTATTTTATATCCCTGCAGCTGTGTCACATACATAAATAGTCAGATACATAAATCTGAATTTCTGAGGAAAGGTCAGACATGTAGGTTTAGATTTGGGAACCATATATACAGAGATGCTCTTTAAAGCCAGGGATCTAGATTCAATCATTACAAGAGGATATATATATATATCAAGAGAAAAGGAAATATGAGACACAGCAATGGGGGTCTTCAAAAATTAGGGATAAAAGACAAGAAAATGAGGAACATAGAGTGAGTAGTCAGGGACACAGGAAGGCAGAGCTACATAATATTACAGAAGCCAAGGGAACAAAGTTTTCCTGGAACAGTTCTCAGATACTGCTGAGAGGTTAGTAAGATGACTTTAAACCATTAGATCTGACAGCATGAAGTTAAGTAGGAATCTTGACAAAGTCTCAATGAAGTGGTGCCAACAAGAGCACAAGTAAAGTGAGTTGAAGTTAGGATGAGAGACCAGGAGGTATAGGCAGCACTTTCATGATAATCATTTCAATGAGTTCTGATGTAAAGAGAAACCTCAAGATGGGGTAGTAATTATAGTTAGGTGGGTTTATTTGTCAACAAAAAAATTCAACAATACAAAGTAAATGTTTTACACATCACTTTTCTTCCTTCCATCTCACCCTGAAACACAGACCCTAACATACTTTTCACTTCAAGTACATCTATTCAGTATTCAGTCATTTGTGTATTTACTCATTAATTCCCAATAAATGTTTATTGAGCACTTACAAAGCAGAAGACACGGAAATGCTATCTGGAGAGAGGTTAAATCTGTAAGTTTAGATTTGGGGGTCTTAAGCAAAGATGACATGTGAGGTATAAAAGATATAGGTGGTGAAGTAGGTGAAGGGGCTAAAGAGGTACAAAATCTCAATCATATGTAAATAAAAATAAGTAAGTGATATAGAATGCATCTGACATCTAAGAATTATAATTTAGTAGTTTCCCTCAGATTATAATTCATTGTATATTTTAAAAGTAATTGTCCAAAACCATTGTCATGGGCAATTAATGGCTTTTCAAAATTGCCATAGGCCTTAAAACAATTTCCTTTTAAGGAACACTTATGCCACTTTTAAAAATAAATATTGCATGATCATTATGTCAGTGCTCTTTAACTCCCTTTCCTTAAAAGCACTTTGCATCACGTCCACTCATAGAAATAGCAGCCATAGAAATTTAAGGAACTACTCAATATTTTACTTCTTCTAGAAGTCTCCCCAAAAATGTACTATCCAGCCAGGAGGGATCCTTTTGTTTTGAATTTTTGTATGAGTTCTTGTATGTACTGTGCCTGTGGATGTATTTACTGCCTTACCCGGACTCACTTTTCACTGTGTTCTTGAAAATATCTTTCCAGAGTGCTTAAACTTAGTAACGCTTAATGAATATGTGTTGAATGGATATTCTGCAATGCTTTGTGAAATAATTAGGGAAAACAACATAAAAGTGAGCTCGCAACATGCTAAAATGATTGACTCAGCCCATATTCTACCTGCTTTACTTACTAGTGGCTACACACAAATAAATCCCTCCAAATCTAATTTAATGAAACAAGATCCGACAAACTCTCCAGGGCATTTATTATTGATGTGTCATTCTGTGAATGCTACCTGCTTCTCTTTGGTATTCATTTGGTAGAAGTAACAGTGAGTTCATTTCATACTGAATTCAGATAGTCCCATTCAAACCTTCTTTTAATCTCATTACAGTCAAATGACATTACAGATCCTGAATGGTGAACCTAAATTTGGAGAACTTATGTTAATAGATGAATGCTTCATCAACACGGTCTTTTATCAGCAACTGATTATTTTAGGCACTGAAATATGAAAAGTACTCTTGAAAGTTAGGGGAAAAAATACAGCTCCTCTCTCAACCTCCAAAAAATTATTTAAATTGAAGTAATTCTGTTTCATTTGGGATGAAATTGTAAAGATCACACTTTTCCCCTCTGAGTTATAGTACTCCCAAGTTTGGGTTTTAGTTATAAATATCTCAGAAATTGCCTTACTCATGGTGTTTCAAATTATTCCCAGTTGTGTTTCTTATCAAAACAAAGATGCATGACTCTACGTGTATATAGTGAAGAGTAAAAAAAATACTATCCAACTCTTCGAAAAGGTTACATCTAGTTCGAACTTGGATCTGACCTTTCCATGAGCTAAACTAGTTTTTCAATAATTACAAAAAGAAAAGAATCAAAGCTACATTGGCCATTTTATTTAATCTAAAACTGATTTCATAGGTTCTAGGCTTTTTGAGGGGGTAACCATCCAAATATATAAAATGTCATTAAGACAAATGGCCAACTTCCCTCTATTTAATACCTAAGCTTCCAGATCACATTTGTGACTTTTTAAAATAAAACTTTCTTTGCATACTGCCACATATTGTATAATCCTAATAAATTGTTTTTTCACATGTTTAAATCCTTAAGATGTATATCATATATCAAATTTATTGTGTATTCTACATTAATTACATTAATAAAAGCACAGGGTCAAATAAGAGGAAGGCAAAAGTCAGATAATGAGAGTCAAAGAAAAAAAAGAGAAATGTAGAATTTCCAGATACCTCTGAAAGAAGACTCAGTTCTTTATCAAGAAGGAGCATTCCACAGCAGATAGGCAACATGTTTTTAAGCCTGAACCCCACTGGCCCCATCTCTGAGCTTTTGGTAGTTAATAAAATTGAATCACTAAAGAAAAATTTTTCATCTACTTTATGAGTAGTTTAATAGAGAGTGCTAGAAAGATGTCAGAAAACTGTAAGACAGGTTATTTTGGAAGCATTAGAATCAAAATTTTAAATATTCAATCTTTTTATCAATTCTCAGCTTTCTATTTGCATAACTATTCATTACTCTATTTCCTTGATTTACAAAATGGAAAGTTTTTGTTGCCTGCTCAAGACTTCTAAAATTATAACAAATAATTTCAAGTATAAGTGATCAAGTTATACATCTTGTGTATTGGATGTAGGTTATATAACACTCTCTGGACAGAGTATATCCTAACAACCTAAGATGAATTATATATGTATATTTTTAGTTTATTTTGATACCATTAATCTACAATTAAATGAGTAATATTATGGTGATTACACTACCCCCTTCATCAGGTTCCCCGCCCCCCCAAACCCATTGCAGTCACTGTCCATCAGCTTAGTGAGATGCCATAGAGTCACTACTTGTCCTCTCTGGGTTGTACAGCCCTCCCCGTGCCTCCCGAACATTACATCTGCTAATCGTAATGTCCCTTCTTCCCCCTTGCCCCTCCCTTCCCACCCATCCTAATCCTCCCCAGTCTCTTTCCCTTTCGTAACTATTAGTCCGTTCTTGGGTCCTGTGAGTCTCCTGCTGTTTTGTTCCTTCATTTTTTGGATTTTTTTTTCTTAGTTCTTATACTCCACATATGAGTGAAATCATTTGGTACTTGTCTTTTTCAGCTTGGCTTATTTCACTGAGCATAATACCCTCTAGCTCCATCCAAGTTGCTGCAAATGGTAGGATTTGTTTTCTTCTTATGGCTGAATAATATTCCATTGTGTATATGTACCACATCTTCTTTATCCATTCATCTACTGATGGACACTTAGGTTGCTTCCATTTCTTAGCTACTGTAAATAGTGCTGCGATAAACATAGGGGTGCATCTGTCCGTTTCAAACTGGGCTACTGCATTCATAGGGTAAATTGGTATTTTCTGGGTCAAATGGTATTTCTATTTTGAGTTTTTTGAGGAACCTCCATACTGCTTTCCACAATGGTTGAACTAATTTGCAGTCCCACCAGCAGTGTAGGAGGGTTCCCCTTTCTCCACATCCTCGCCAACATTTGTTGTTGTTTGTGTTTTGGATGTTGGCCATCCTCACTGGTGTGAGGTGATATCTCATTGTGGTTTTAATCTGCATTTCTCGGATGATTAGTGATGTGGAGCATCTTTTCATGTGCCTGTTGGCCATCTGAATTTCTTCTTTGGAGAAGTGCCTATTCATGTCCTCTGCCCATTTCTTAATTGGATTATTTGCTTTCTGTTTGTTAAGGTGCATGAGTTCTTTATATGTTTTGGATGTCAACCCTTTATCAGATACGTTTTTTATGAATATATTCTCCCATACTGTAGGATGTCTTTTTGTTCTACTGATGGTGTCCTTTGCTGTACAGAAGCTTTTCAGCTTGATATAGTCCCACGTGTTCATTTTTGCTTTTGTTTCCCTTGCCGGGGAGATATATACATAAAGAAGTCGCTCGTGTTTATGTCCAAGAGATTTTTGCCTATGTTTTTTTCTAAGAGTTTTATGTTTTCATGACTTACATTCAGGTCTTTGATCCACCTTGAGTTTACCTTTGTGTATGGGGCTAGACAGTAGTCCAGTTTCATTCTCTTACATGTAGCTGTCCAGTTTTTCCAACACCAGCTGCTGAAGAGGCTGTCATCTCCCCATTGTATACCCAAGGCTCCTTTATCAAATATTAATTGACTGTATATGTTTGGGTTAATGTTTGGGTTTTCTATTCTGTTCCACTGGTCTGTGGGTCTGTTTTGTGCCAATACCAAATTGTCTTGATTACTGTGGCTTTGTAGTAGAGCTTGAAGTCAGGGAGTGTAATTCCCCCCGTTTTATTCCTCCTTCTCAGGATTGCTTTGGCTATTCGGGGTCTTTTGTGGTGCCATATGAATTTTAGAATTATTTGTTCCAGTTCATTGAAGAAAGCTGTTGGCAGTTTGATAGGGATTGCATTGAATCTGTAGATTGCTTTGAGTAGTATAACCATTTTGACAATATTTATTCTTCCTAGCCAAGAGCATGGGATGCATTTCCATTTGTTAGTGTCCTCTTTAATTTCTCTTAGGAATGTCTTGTAGTTTTCAGGGTACAGGTCTTTCACTTCCGTCGTTAGGTTTATTCCTAGATATTTTATTCTTTTTGATGCAATTGTGAATGGAATTGTTTTTCTGAATTCTCTTTCTGTTAGCTCCTTGGTAGTGTATAGGAAAGCAACAGATTTCTGTGTGTTAATTTTGTATCCTGCAACTTTGCTGAATTCAGATATTAGTTCTAGTAGTTTTGGAGTGGAGTCTTTAGGGTTTTTTATGTACAGTATCATGTCATCTGCAAATAGTGACAATTTGACTTCTTCTTTACCAATCTGGATGCCTTGTATATCTTAGTTTTGTCTGATTGCCGTGGCTAGGACTTCCAGTACTATGTTGAATAACAGTGGAGACAGTGGGCATCCCTGTCTTGTTTCCGATCTTAGATGAAAAGCTTTCAGCTTCTCGCCGTTAAGTATGATGTTAGCTGTGGGTTTGTCATATATGGCCTTTATGATGTTGAGATACTTGCCCTCTATACCCATTTTGTTGACAGTTTTAATCAGGAATGGATGCTGAATTTTGTCAAATGCTTTTTCAGCATCTGTGGAGATGATCATGTGGTTTTTGTTCTTCTTTTTATTGATGTGGTGGATGATGTTGATGGATTTTCGGATGTTGTACCATCCTTGCATCCCTGGGATGAATCCCACTTGATCATGGTGTATGATCCTCTTGATGTATTTTTGAATTCGGTTTGCTAATATTTTGTTGAGTATTTTTGCATCCACGTTCATCAGGGATATTGGTCTATAGTTTTCTTTTTTGGTGAGGTCTTTGCCTGGTTTTGGTATTAGAGTGATGCTGGCTTCATAGAATGAGTTTGGAAGTATTCCCTCCTCTTCTATTTTTTGGAAAACTTTAAGGAGAATGGGTGTTATTTCTTCTCTATATGTCTGGTAGAATTCCGAGGTGAATCCATCTGGTCCGGGGGTTTTGTTCTTGGGTAGTTTTTTGATTACTGCTTCTATTTCGTTGCTGGTGATTGGTCTGTTTAGTTTTTCTGTTTCTTTCTTGGTCAGTCTTGGAAGGTTGTATGTTTCTAAAAGTTGTCCATTTCTTCTATGTTTTCCAGCTTGTTAGCATATAGATTCTCATAATATTCTCTTATAATTCTTGTATTTCAGTGGGATCCGTCGTGATTTTTCCTTTCTCATTTCTGATTCTGTTTATGTGTGTAGATTCCTTTTTCTCTTAATGAGTCTGGCTAGGGGTTTATCTATTTTGTTTATTTTTTCAAAGAACCAGCTTTTGGTTTCATTGATTTTTTCTATTGTTTTGTTCTTCTCCATTTTATTTATTTCTTCTCTGATCTTTATTATGTCCCTCCATCTGGTGACTTTGGGCCTCATTTGTTCTTCTTTTTCCAATTTCAGTAATTTTGTCTTTAGACTATTCATTTGGGAATGTTCTTCCTTCTTTAAGTAGGCCTGGATTGCAATATACTTTCCTCTTAGAACTGCCTTTGCTGCGTCCCACAGAAGTTGTGGCTTTGTGTTGTTGTTGTCATTAGTCTCCATATATTCTTTGATTTCTGTTTTGATTTGGTCATTAAACCATTTATTAGGAGAATGTTGTTAAGTCTCCATGTATTTGTGAGCCTTTTTGGTTTCTTTCTGAAGTTTAATTCTAGTTTAATACCTTTATGATCCAAGAAGTTGGTTGGTAGAATTTCAATATTTTCGATTTAACTGAGGTTCTTTTTGTGGCCTAGTATGTGGTCTATTCTGGAAAATGTTCCATGTGCACTTGAGAAGAATGTGTATCCTGTTGCTTTTGGGTGTAGAGTTCTGTAGATGTCTGTTAGGTCCATCTGTTCTAGTGTGTTGTTCAGTGCCTCTGTGTCTTTACTTATTTTCTGTCTCGTTGATCTGTCCCTTGGAGTGAGTGGTGTATTGAAGTCACCTAAGATGAATGCATTGCTGTCTATTTCTTCCTTTAATTCTGTTAGTATTTGTTTCACAAATGCCGGCGCCCCTGTGTTGGGTGCATATATATTTAAAATGGTTATATCTTCTTGTTGGATTGACCCCTTTATCATTATGTAATGTCCTTCTTTATCTCTTGCTACTTTCTTCATTCTGAAGTCTATTTTGTCTGATACAAGTACTGCAACACCTGCTTTTTTCTCCTTGTTATTTGCATGAAATATCTTTTTCCATCCCTTCACTTTTAATCTGGGGATATCTTTGCGTTTGAGGTGAGTTTCTTGTAGGCAGCATATAGATGGGTCTTGCTTTTTTATCCATTCTGTTACTCTGTGTCTTTTGATTGGTGCATTCAGTCCATTTACATTTAGGGTGATTATCGAAAGATATGTACTTATTGCCATTGCTGGCTTTAGATTCGTGGTTACCAAAGGTTCAAGGGTTGCTTCTTTACTATCTAACAATCTAACTTAACTTTCTTGTTAAGTTATTGTAAACACAGTCTGATGTTTCTTTATTTCTCTCCCTTCTTATTCTTCTTCCTCCATTCTTTATATACTAGGTGTTTTATTCTTTGCCTTTAGTTAGGTTTGGATGGTCTGCTTTCTTTGCTATGATTTTATTTTCTCTGGTGACAGCTTTTTAGCCTTAGGAGTGCTTCCCTCTAGAGCAGTTCCTTTAAGATGTCCTGGGAGGTGGTTTATGGGACGCAAATTCTCTTAGCTTTTGCTTGTCTGGAAATTGTTTAATCCCGCCATCATATTCAAATGATAATCGTGCTGGATACAGTATTCTTGGTTCGAGGCCCTTGTGTTTCATTGCGTTAAATATATCATGCCATTCTCTTCTAGCCTGTAAGGTTTCTGTTGAGAAGTCTGATATTAGTCTGATGGGTTTTCCTTTGAAGGTTATCTTTTTTCTTTCTCTAGCTGCCTTTAATACTCTGTCCTTATCTTTGATCTTTGCCATTTTAATTATTATGTGTCTTGGTGTTGTCTTCCTGGGGTCCCTTGTGTTAGGAGATCTGTGGGCTTCCATGGACTGCGAGACTATTTCCTTCCCCAGCTGGGGAAGTTTTCAGCAATTATTTCTTCAAAGACACTTTCTATCCCTTTTTCTCTCTCTTCTTCGTCTGGTACTCCTATAATGCGAATATTGTTCCTTTTGGATTGGTCACACAGTTCTCTTAATATTCTTTCATTCCTAGAGATCCTTTTATCTCTCTCTGCCTCAGCTGCTCTGTGTTCCTGTTCTCTGATTTCTATTGCATTAACAGTGTCTTGCATCTCGTCCAGTCTGCTGCTGAGCCCATCGATGGCTTGTCTCATTTCTGCATTATCTTTCCTGACTTCCCTCACTTCCTCCCTTAGCTCTTGCATATTTCTCTGTAGATCCATCAGCATGGTTATGACTTTTATTCTGAATTCTTTTTCAGGAAGATGCTGCATTTCCATCCCTTCAGATTCCTTCTCAGAAGGGGTCTGGATCTTGGTGATTTTTGTCTGTATCATATTCTTCTGTCTTGTCATGTTGACAGGAGTGGTTGCTGGTAGGTGCCACGTATGTCAGCTGGGCTCTTTAAGGTTTAAAAAGAAAAGAAGAAAAAAAAACACCACCAAAAAAAAACAAGCAAGTCAAAAAAAAAGAAGGAAGAGAAAGAAAAGAGAGAAAGAAGAAAGAAAGAAATGAAAGAAAAGGAAGGTGAAAAAAGAAAAAAAAGGGCAAGAAATAAAACAGACGAGCAAAAAAAAAGCAAGAAATAACACAAACAAGAAAAAAAAAGCCCACCTGGAGTGGATTCTCTACGCGTGCTGTAGGTGTCGCTGTTGCTCCACTATTTCGCGCCCCTTTTTTTATAGTTAGGAATGAATGGGACGCTATTGTTTTCTGTATAAAGTTCCAGCGTGGTTGCTCCCTTCTTTCTGTCATTAGTGAAGGGGACCGAAGTTCCCCAGGACTTCCAGCCTGCAGGGCTGAGCCCGCCGGGGCGATGGTGTTGCCTCGCTGGGCCCCCCGCCTCTCCAAGACCGCTACAAATGGTGCGCGCTTTTCTCTTGTCCCTGGGCGCTGGCTGCACTAGCGAAGCGCCCGAAGTTCCCCAGGACTTTCAGCCTGCAGGGCTGAGCCTGCGGGGGCGATGGTGTTCCCTCGCTGGGCCCCCCGCCTCTCCGAGACCGCTACAAATGGCACACGCTTTTCTCTTGTCCCTGGGCACTGGCTGCACGGTCCGGCGCCTTCCCGGTTCAAAACCTGCACCTTCTGCCTCTCCAATGTCTGATGCACCACGCGATGTGTGTCAGCACTCCCGGTGCTCCGACGCAGACCACCGGGGCTGGTTATTTCACAAACCTGCTCTTCCACTCCCTCCCGGCTCCAAATCCTCTCCTGCCGGCGTGCTGGGCTGGGTGAGTGTTAGGGTGCCGCCGGGTCACGGCTCTGTATCTTACCTGCCTCGCGGGGTGCTGAGTCCTCCCAGGTGTGGCTGCACGCTGTGCACTTTCCTGTGTGCTCCAATTTCTCTTTTAGGAATAGTTGTATTTGCTGTGTTTTCATAGATTTATATAGTTTTGGGAGGAGATTCCTGCCACCCTGCTCACACCGCCATCTTCCCAGAAGTCTCCAGATGAATTATATTTGTTGGCATTAATATAGCTTTCTTCTCACAGGCCTTTCTTGGCCTTTCAGCGATTCCATGATGTTACTCCAACGACCCAGGGGCATATACAACATGAAACACCTCCTCATCCATGGGCTCATATTTCATTAGCAGAGTAATATTAATAATTCTTATAACTTGAGAAACCTCTAAACAAAAAGTGCTAATAGTAGAATAACTAGCACTGATCAATGACTACATGGATGTCCCCCTTCCATATGATACACATGAAGAACATACTAATGTAAACTTCAAATAAGAAAGGAAGGAATCAAACTCCCTAAAATTGGTCTAAGCCAACATCATAACCATTATGTCTTTCTCAGTAAATGAGATATTAGTAAAAATTGCATAACTTTGTTGAAGTTAAATTATTGATTCCAGCCCTTTATATTTCCACACTATATTCATTCCAATGAGGCTTTCAATATGCAACATCCCCCATTACACAAGTTCTACATTTCCATGATTGTACACTGATAATTGTTTTCCTAATTAGCTCACTAGCTCTTTATATTTCATTAATATTAACAACCCCAAGCTAACTCACAGAAGCACAAGAAGCTGAAGTAGTCTGAACCCTCCTACCAGCGATAGTCTTAATTCTAACTGCCTTCCTATCACCATGAAGTCATTACATAATCAATGAAATAACTGTTTCTTGACTGTAAAAACCATAGGCCACCAGTGATACTGAAGTATAACAACTATGAAGCCTTAAGCTTTGACTCCTATATGATTCCAACACAAGACCTACAGCCAGAGCAATTGTGACTACTAGACTAAGCTGACCACCAAGCAGTTCTGCCTAGAGAGATAACAACCCAAATATTAATCTCCTCAGAAGATGTCTTACAGTCATGTGGCCTTCCTTAGGTCTAAGGACAGACACTATTTCCAAACAACTAAGTTAAACAAACCAATACCCACACAAGCAGGCTTATGGTACAGACAATGTTGAGAAATCTGTGGATGAAACCCCAGTTTCATACCCATTAAACTTGAATTAGCTTCACTACAATATTTTGAAAAATGATCTGCATCTATACTATACTATAATATCATGAAGAAGCTAATGGCATTAACCTTTTAAGTTAAAGATTGAGAGTTTAAACTCTCCTTAATGGATGTGCCACACTGGATACATCAACATGGTTATTAAATGATTATAACACTATTCTTCATGTTTCAGCTAAAAATCTCAAAAAATTTCTACCCCTCAAGCCCAGAATTAAAAACAATTAAAACACCAAAACACTTTGCCCCTTGAGTAACAAAATGAATAAAATAGTATTCATTCAATCCAACAATAGGATTTATTATTGTTACTATATCATATATTTAATTATAGTTATATTTAATTATTTAGTTTAAATTTAACTATATTAAAATAAAGTTCTATTTAATTATTATATTCCCAAATATCTTATTTCCCACACCTGGAGACAAACAACTGTCCAATCTCTATTCGACAATTTAATTTAATTTAATTTAGCTTAATGCAAATAATATCAAAACAAATAATAGCCATCTATAACCACAAAGGACAGACTTGAACCCTAATACTTCTGTAACTTATCCTATTTACTGGTTCAACAGAACAAATAATGAGCAAAGAAAAATAACAATACATCCAATAAATAAGCTTACTACATATAATTGTATTACCTTAAGTGTACAAATTCCAATTGACTAACATCCCTCTAGATCCAGTCCTGCCCTAACTTTGTTAATGTAGCTTAATAATTAAAGCAAGACACAGAAAATGGCTAGATGAGTTTACTAACTCTGTAAATACATAGGTTTAGTCCCAGCCTTTCTATTAATTTTTAATAAAAGCACACATGCAAGGATCTGTAGCCAAGTGAGAATGTCCTCTAAATCACCATTGACTATGAAAAGTAGTCATCAAACACACCAAAAGATGGCTCACAACCCCTTGCTTAATCATAGCCCCACGTGAGATAGCACTGATAAAAAATTAAGCCATAAATGAGAGTTTGCCTAAGTTATATTGATTAGGATCAGTGAATTTCATGCCAGCCACCAGTCCATATGATTAACGCAAGTTTATAAAATGTTGGTGGAAAGGTGTTAAAGCTGTTTATATAATAAAGCTAAATTTTAATTAAGCTATAAAAAACTACAACTAAAATAAAAAGAGGCATGGAAAGTGACTTTGACATTTATGACTACCCGTTAACTAAGACCCAAATTGATACCCTGCTCTGCTTAGCCCTAAGCCCAAATAATTACAGCAAAATTCCTCACCAGAGCACTACCAGCAAGAACCTAAAACTCAAAGGACTTAGCAGTACTTTACGGCCCTCTGGAGAAGCCAGTTCTATGAGTGATGAACCCTGACAAACCTCACCAAAGCTTGCTAATTCAGCCTACATACTGCCATTTTCAACAAACCCTAGAAGGGAACCACAGCAAGCACAAACACATAACATTAGGCTAAGGTCTAGTTTATGGGATGGGAAGAAATGGACTACATTTTCTATTCAAGGTCATGAAACTTACATGAAATTCTTTATGAAATCAAAAACCAAAGGAAGATTAAGTGGCAAATTAAGAATAGAGAGCTTATTTGAATTAGGGCATGAAGCATGCACACACTACTCCTGACCCTCCTCCAGTATCAAAACTCACATAAAACCTATTAATAGTTACTAAGCATTCAAGTGGAGTTAAGTCATAATAATGTAAGCATACTGGAAAGTGTGCTTGGGTGAAACAAAGGGTAGCTTAAACAAAGCACCTAGTTTACACTCAGGAGATTTCATATTAAATGACCACTTTGAACTAAAGTTACCCAACTCAGTTAACCTAAACAAATGAAACAAAACATTTTCTCAAACTAAAAAGTATAGAGGATAGAAATTTTCATTGATGCTGTAAAGAAAGTGCCATAAAGGAATGAAAAAGAAATGTTGAAAGTACTAATAGCAAAGTTTATCCCTTTTGCCTTTTGCATAATGAGTCAACTAGAACTATTTAACAAAGAGAATTCAAGTTAAATACCCCCAAACCAGACAAGCAACTTCTGAACAGTTTTGATAGCATGTACTCATCTCTGTGGCAAAATAGAAGATTTGTAGGTAGAGGTGCAAAGTCTAACGAGTCTGGTTATAGCTGTTCATCCAGAACCGAATTTTAGTTTGACTTTAAATTTATCTAAAGAATACAATAATTTAAACATAAACTTAATTATATTCTAAAAAGGTACAGCTTTATAAACAGAGGGTACAGCCCTTCTTAGAGAAAAAAGTATAAGTGAGACCATAGTCAGCCAAATTAAGAAAGTATTCACACTCAACAAAACGTGTATCTTAATTCCCACAATAAAACCAACTCTTAATATAACTGTGGACTAATCTACTCAATAATAAAAGCAATCCTGTAAATATAAATAACAAGAAATATTTCTCCTTGCATAAGCTTGCTTCAGAATGGATCCCCACTGACAGTTAACAGATAAGCCTAACCTAATAATTAATCATTTGCCAAGTCAATTGTTAATCCAACCCAGGTATGCAATTAAGGAAAGATTTTAAAAAGTGAAAGGAACTCAGCAAGCAAAAACGCTTGTATAACAACCTCGGATGGACACTGTATAGCCACCTCCAATGGAGTTGAGGAATAGAAATTGAACTTTTTCTTTTAACATCCAGGCAGAGTGATAGCAGGCTGGTTTAGTTGCATTCAACCATGCTAGTGATAATACAGCAATTAGCAATGGCCCATACCCAATTCCACAGAAATAACAGTTTGAGAACCTAAGGTATTATGGAAGAAATTTGAGAAGTGGAATGATTTTGAAGACACAGAACATGCTATGTAGGCTAAACAGTAATGCTATGTTCTTAATTCTCAGACTGATCTACTAGAGCCCCTGGGACTTCCCTGTAGCAGTTATTGAATAGAGGAGTACTTTAGTCGTAACTACCCTTTTTAAAGAAAATATGGATGGTGCAGAAGGGGAAGTCAGTAGCAATTTATTGTTTGATTTCTATGTTCCCAGTGCTAACATAAAAAAAAACCCAGAGTGTGGGGTTATGATTAGACAGGAGATGTTGTTTTATAGGAACACTGAGAATAGAAATGTTACGGTAAAATTTAAAAGTAAGAGTATGGAAATGCCTGGGAAGAAACAGAGCAGAACTTTTCTAAAAATTTGTTATTATTAGAGATATTAAAAAATTATTTGTAATCATTAAATATCCTTATATTTCTTTATAAGGGCCATTTGACTAGTTCTGGCAAAGGGAATGTGAGCAGAAGAGAAGTATGTCATTTCTACCTAGAGAAAGTGAAAAGCCCATGTATTTCCTGCATTTCACTCTCCTCTGCTGTGGTGAACTTGGAACCATCATACTTCAAATTGCAGAGCCATAAGATGGACTCACATAATGATTCACACTAGACAATGAGGTAAGAAAGAAAGAGTCTTTTTTTATTTGAAACTACCAAAATGTTTAAGGTTTATTTGTTTTTGTAGTATAGCCTATCCTATTCTTGCTAACATGAAGTTAAAAAGTGCTCTCTTTTTTAAAAATAGGTGGCATTGATGTAGCAACTGGCAAGAACAGTGGAGAAACCAATTAAAAGCTCAAAATATAACAATCCATATTTCACCCAGGCGAAACCATAAAGCTGGTGCCTGATGTAATGTAGGAGGTAGACCGCTTTGTATGTTGATCGCTATTTGCTGTGCTTGATAAAGTATTAAAAATAAACATCATTAAGAAAGAATTAACCCAGTTGTAGTCAGAAAGAAGAAAAAACAGAAAAAGTCATTCAAACTCAGAGGCTTGATCGACTGGAAAACATCTCTACAACTGGGATAAAAGCGCCTTTCTCGGTTGATACGGAACAAGGATCCAGTTAAGGGTGTGCTCTATCGTTAAGCCTGATAACCTCAAGGTAGCATCATTAGGAGGCAGAGGAAGGAGCAGACGAGGAGAAGAAAGTATAACAAAGGGCAGGCAGCAGATCTGAAAATGTCTTAAATAACTTTGGGGCCTGGATATTGACACACTGAACCAAGAAAAACATATTCAAAACCTCACATTTAAAGAATACAGTATTGAGCAAATGAATTTTGAGTATTTAAGACTTAAAACAAATCTCAGGTCTTTCATCTTTCCCAACCTGATATGGTGTTTAGAAAACTATGTATTTGCCGAGCTGAATATATCCATCACCTCCCACTTTTAGATGGAGTCAAGAAAGAGAATGGAAAGGGAATATATTTCCAAGAAAAGAATCGAGGAGCTGAGGAAAACTGTGGACAAATGAATTGCTGGAGAACAGAATTATGGACGAATAAAACATCTCCCCTACTCCCGAGGTCACAGCTTTCAGTGTTTGCTGGATCTCTCCCATTATCTTGTTTCCTGACTTAAGAGTGTTATTACTATGGTTGTGTCCTTCTGGATATGTTCAGAAGAGCATGTAACTTGTTCTTACAGTTCATATGACACAACACCAGTAGGAAATACATTTGAACTTACTGTGTAGGGCCATGTGGATGAGCTTCCTTGATCTGCTTCCTAAGGAAATGAAGGAGGATGAACCCCTGGGGGCAAGTTGCAGTGTCATCCCATTGTGTGACACCAGCGCATGTGTCCCTGGCAACAGTACCCAAGGAAAACATTCAGTTAACTGCATTCTATACTGAATTATAATAAATCATAAGATACTTAATGTAAGTAAGAGTAGCAAGGGAATTAAATCCATATTCTGCCTTTCAGGGTGGCAAATATTTCTATATTCTTACTTATACACTGTTGTTTTATTTTTTTAAATCAAGGTCATTTTGGACATATGTAAACTCTAAAACAGTACAAAAAATCTTACATTTTCTCTCTTTCAGCTATCTTTAATTATTTGTACATTTTTATCTGCTCAACACCCCCCTCCATCTTTTGGTAGCAGACCTCCTGGTCTGCTATATCGTCCTCCATGGCAGTATTTGTTCACAAATCACCCAAACAAAGTTAGACATAGTACTTCAGCTTCCTTGGTCACAATGACTATTTCAGGGATTGAGCACATGGTCCTACACATTTTTATTTTAGCCAGTGGTCATAAGTTCATAAGGGAATAAACCTAAATCTTCAGGTGAATAATGCTACCTTGCTAAGGGTGACTTTACCTAATGGGCAAAGTTGATTTGATATAATTATGTTAATGTGCAAGAAAGTTTCAGATTTTTGAAAAAAGGTTCATTTTAGTCTTTGTAATCTCAAACATTCTTGAGCCTAGCACCATATTTGCCTTTTCTACTCATAATTTATACTTTAATGGGAGTTACCCTCTTTTCATTTAACTTAGTTTGGCTTAGGCTTTTGTCACTGTAATTCAAAATAAGCTCTAACTAATGTACCTCCAGCTATAATCATAAATGGTAAGTGGTCATAAAATTTCCTTGTGTATTGTTCCAGAAAAGGTCCATCCATATATATAGACTTGCTTATCTAGATAGAGCATACTTTTGTTGACTATTCTGGGGCAACTTCATTTTCATTTAATAGTAAACCATCTTTCCATGAGACTTGTTTGTTTACTTATTCCATAATTTCATGTCGTGCCAGCCTAGGTGGACAAAATAGAAAAAGTCACCCCACTCAAGGAATTTAGAGTATAATAAGACCTAGGGAATGCTATTTGGGGGCAGTCCAGAAATGAAGGATCCAGCCATAGGGGTATCAAGGGGACATGCATTTGGCATGGTCAATGCAAAGATCTAAGTTAAGGATGCAGTAGGACAGCTGCAGCTGCGCAAATATGATAGAAAATCATAAATTGGAGTCACAGAAGTTGTGGACATACTTGTAGGTCATGGGAAGCCCCTAGAATGTTTTGAGCAGAGTACTGAAATGATTGATGTAGGTATTAAAAAGAACACTCAGGCAGCTGTAAGGAAAACAGACCAGAGAAGAGCTACATGCAATATGGGGATCAATGAGGAAGTTACTGTCATAGTTACGACAAGAGATGATGCTGGCAGTATTGAGAGAGGGGTCAGTTCTGGATATATTTTTAAGGAATTTGTGAGAAGATTTGCTGAAACAAATAGAGATTACGAGGAGAAGAGAGGAGTCTGACTCTCAAGCTATTGACTCATGGAGTAGAAGAATGGAGATACTATGTGTCGAGAAGGAAAAGAAAGGGGAGAAGCAGGATTGTGCAGAAGGCAGGTAGCAATCAAAAAGCCAATTTTGGAAATACTCATTTTGAGATGTTGAAAATACATAAGTCTGCAATAAAAAGGATTTTGCCGGAGAAATGAACTTAAGAATTATAAAATGAGATCTCCTAGGTAATAATCATGATAGAAAAGGGAAGCTACCCAGAGACTGAACTCAGGAAAATATCAATATTAAAGGTTGAAAGAGGGGAGACAGAGAAGGGGCATCCATTTGGATGGACTGGGAGGAATCCTGGAAGAGGAAACCGGGAAGAAATCCTGCATAATAAAATAATCAATCCTACTGATGAGTTGAATAGGATCCAGACTGAGAAGTGACCATAGGATTGGATAAGTGAAGATCATGGGTGATCTCGTCATGAGCAGTGTTAGTGAAAAATTAAAAACAAACAAAAGGCTGGCTGGAGTGAATTCAGGAGAGGAAAGAATGAGAGGTAATGGTGCATTGGAATATGGGTGAAATTTATCAAGAGATTTTCATATTTAGAAAAAAGTAAATAAAAAAGAAGATTGCTGCAAAGCAATGAAATCCATGAGTAATTTTTTAAAACACTGAGTATAAAACAGCATGATAGGAATGATTTGTTTAAATGGAAAAATTGATAATGCAGTAGACAAAAAGGAGGAGTTGGTCTTTTAGTAACTAAAAGCAACATAATTTATTGTATAAGTAAAAGTTTCGGCATAAGAAAGGAGCAAAGTTTTAGGAAAAAGAATAAAACAGGTACAGAGACTGGTAGGTTTATGGGTGTGTGTGTGTGTGTGTGTGTGTGTGTGTGTGTGTGCGTGCGTGCGAGTGCAGTATTCCCCTTAAGATTGTTATCACTTTTTCAAGCAAAGTAAGTAATAAGGGTGTCATCTAAGACTAAGAATACAGGAAGGGATGTTGGCTGTTTGGGAGGTGAGGACAGAATAAATACAGTTGTTGAGAGTGTATGTGGGAAATGCACAAGGTTTATCTGACAGCACTAAGGGTCTACCTGAGGTTCGTGATAATGAACACAAAGTATGACAAGTTAGTGTGATGGTTTTGAATTTCATTTAAGTCATATTGAAAGTTGCAGTGCTGAGTGAACATAGAATTAAATTCACCCAACTTTGAGGTGTTTCCAGATACGTCCACTGGAAAAAAACTGTCAAGGGAATAAAGAAGTAATTCTAATGATGGATCATGAAATCTAGGCTAGGAAATTATGGAAAGAAGCATATGAAAGGGGTGAAGGACAGAAAATGTAGCAGACCAATGGAAGGGAGACCCCAATGATGCAAAGAAAATTTTGAAATTAGAGAATTAGAGAATTTATCTGGAAGGCTAGGAAATTTGGAAGTGAAAAGTTTGAAATTATGACTTGCAGAGGTGAGGTGATTTGGAAATAAAGGTCTAAGGATGATGAGAAAAAGTCGATATGGGAGACTGGGTTACAAGAGGGAACATCAATGTGAATATTGAAACAATCAAGACTTAAGGAGGAAGACCTCCCTAGGATTAATGGAAAAACTTGGTGCTTTTGATGAATGTTTGATACCAGTTAAGCACCACGTTTAAAAAAAAATAGAAACAAATATGAGAAAATTGTATCCTACTCTGCTCAAACTAAGAGCATTGATGTAATCACGTACATAAATATTACTACCAAACAAAAATCTCTCATACCCAGCTATACATGTTTACTTTACAAAATTTAAATAAATTGTATATTATTTAAGAGTATTTACATATTAATAATCCAGTTTCTTTTACCCAAGTTTGGATTTATATCTTTTTATCTCTTCTTCTTCTTCTCAAAATGGGGTTATTTAATCATTTAATAAAGGGAGTTTTCAAAGGCCTTTTGCCTTTTTTCTATTATTTTGGGAATAGTGGTTTGTTTTTAAACTGCTAAGCATTCCATGTGATCT
The DNA here is from genome assembly GCA_032199065.1 of Smutsia gigantea. NCBI lineage: Eukaryota > Metazoa > Chordata > Mammalia > Pholidota > Manidae > Smutsia > Smutsia gigantea. Next base: position 59,200 of record JAVSCE010009588.1, read on the forward strand.
GTGATATTCTCTCTCTTTCTCTTTATTCTTCTTCCTCTTGATTCTTTCTGATTTTATTCTCAATTCTTTTTGCAAAAATTTAAACAATTTGATGTATTTTCTGAAGTCTTCCCAGATGTTGTCATTTTAACATTTCCCAGGGACAAAGGTAGAGTGCTCTGTTCTAGTTCTCACTATGAAAGGAAGGATTTGTACTATTCATTATACTTCTGACAGCAAGTTTAACAATTTAAAGCCAAAGGCTCAGCTTCCATTTTCTGTGTCCACTAAAAGCCAAGGCCATATTTCCTATTTTCAATGTTATGCTTCACAAAAGCTCCTTATTCTAAGATCTAAGTATCCTGACTGCAGTGGGATTCCAGTGGAGACTAAGGCATCTTGAGAGAGTTGGGCCATTCCAACTGCCCTCTGGACAGAAGGATACTCTAATGAAGCCAGGGTGGCCCAGGGCAAAGAATCCTCATTGAATAATATCTGCACCAGTTGAATCATATATTTAATTTAATTTATACTTAATTTCCTTTGTTAAATATATATCTATATATACTTAAAGTTATGGTCTTTTTACTGGGGGGAAAAAGACTATCATTCACAACTAGTAGTGGACATAAATTGTAACTTCTTGAACAGTAATGTTGATGGTTGTGCTGAAATCCACTGCCACAGACTATTCTGCTGACCCAAAGTCATGGTTCAAAAGGTTTGAAAAACAGAGTCCAAAGATGTTTCCCTGGTAAATGTTTATATAAAAAAAAATAGTGTGAACATTGACAGTCTGACACCCATGTGACCCAAGTCGTATGATGTGGGACAAGCTGACTGTAATTTTGCTCAGTTCTTTGTTTGTACAGTGTTGCCCCTGTAATAACAGTGCGCTCAACTACTTTTTCTAAAAACTTGTAAAACCAGTCTTGGATTGAAAAAATGAAAAAGGGAACTGGAGAAAGAACTTGTAAAGACCTGAAAGAAATAGCAGATACCAGAAAGGGAAGGGCCTGAAAGAAGTAGTAGCATGAGAACCAAACTATTTTCTCCCCAAATCTTCTCTTTTTATCCAAGTGTGTAACAGTCCTGATGGGCTCAAAGCAAGAATACTGGGTGAAGAACCACCACAAAATGTAGAAGTGAAACTGTTGGTGTATTCAGAGCAAAAATGAATAATTAAAAATTTTAAAATACAAAGCAGTTAATTAGTATGATGGCTGGAAAATAATGACCCACTCACTTTTTTCTTACTTGCAAGACAGAGTAATTTTTCTAAGGCTCTAATTTGGAGACCAAATTGCTGTAAACCTTGTTTTCCACCTCTAGTGTTCGATATGGCAATTGCTAAAATGAATAATTTGTAGTAGTTATTTTTTCTCCAGATTGGCAACTAGTTTTAATAGTAAAAGTTTGATATCATGGCACAAATGGACCATTTGCAAATAATGATCATGTAATAGACTAAAAAAAAGCCTCAACAAATTCTTAAGAATTGCTACTCAAAAGACTATGTTGTGGAGCACCATTAAATAACATTAGAAGTTATGACAAAAGCTAATAAAATTCTGTAAACTGGTAGATTTAAAAAGTTTACTCGAATAATTTCAAGATAAAAATAAATCATATCCAATATTTAAAATAATTACCACCAAAAAATAATAAAAATGCTACATATCCAACTTTGGGAAACAACAGAAATGACAAATTGGAGGGAATATAAATTATTCCACATCTTTATCAGGACATAAATCGATGAGCACATAAACCAACTCAAAATATTAGAAAAAAAATGAGACTAATACAAAGAAGTTAGAAAGAATGTGATAAAGAGCTGAAATTATTGAAATAGTAAACAAAAAACATAATTACTAAACAATACAGACATATAAGTCAAGAAAGAGAGAAGGAAGACACAAAACAGAAAAAAGAAAAAGACATAACAATTTCAGTAAGGACAAACAATGTAAGAGGTAAATTTCATGCTAAAAATAAATGTGAAAACCTAGACAAATCAGACAAATGCCTAGTGAAATATAACTTATTAAATCTGAACGAGCAAGAAATAGAAAGCCTGAACAGTTCAAAAATCTCAAAGGAAAGGACATCTGTAATTTTAAATTGTCTTCCCTCAAAGAAAAAAACTAATACTTTATTGTTTTACAGGAAAATGCTATTGTGCTTTCAAAGAACAAATCATTTCAACTTCACAAAAATTTTTCCGAAAAATAAAAAAGAGAAATCGTTCTTAACTCACCTTATTAATTTATTTGAATTTTAATAACAAAACTCGATAAGAACAGCACAAGAATGGAAAAGTTCACTTGATTAACTCATGATATTAGATGTAAACATGTTAAAAATACTAACAAACAGAATCCAATCATTTATATATATTGGCATATTATGACCAATTAGGGCTTATTCCAAATGACAAGAACAGTCTAAATTTGGGAAATGGATACATTTCTTTTACTATATTATAGAATGGGGAAAAATTATGATACCATACTAGATACCATGAAATACATTTGATATGATTCAAAACACAGTCAAAATAAAAACTATTTACCAAATACAAGTATTGGGGAAGTTACCAGGGAAAAAACGTATCTGCTAAAACTACAGAAACTATCACTATATTGGTGAAATGTTAAAAGCTTTCCCTTTGAAATCAAGAGCAAAACAAGGATGTTTTTGTTATCAACTCTTGTTTCCACAGTGTACAAGAAGTCTAACAGTCTCAGAAAAACTAAAAAGAAAAAAAAAGAACACAAAACTTAAAACTTACAAGGATTGAACAGGAAGAAACTGATGAGATGAATATATACACAAAAAATAGATAAATTATGAGAAACAACATGAGCGGGTTTAGCAGAAAGGTTGGAGATAAGATAAATAAAAATTGACTGGATTTTATGTTATCAAGTACCAATAAGAAAACATACTACTACTACCAATAATAATCATGGGAAACATCTAAGAACAGAGCTAACAAAAGATTTGAATGAAAATATGGAAAACTTTATAAAATATTTCAAAAGACATTTTTTAAAAAGCTAAATAAAAGGAGAGACACATCATTCTCATGGATAGGAAAAGGTTATATTGTTTCATTATGTAAATAAATAATATATATTATATATTATATTGCATAATAAAGATTTTCATTCTCCCCTAATTGATCTACACATTCAATACAATTCGATTAACCTTCCTACTGTGTGTGTGTGTGTGTGTGTGTGTCTGTGCATGTGTGTAACTTGACAAGCTAATTCTAATACTTATATGGAAGACTATAAGAGTACGGGTTCAGAATAATGGCCAAAATATTCCAGAAGCGAACTTGCCCTTTAAGACATCCGTCTTAGTCCATTTGGGCTGCTACCACAAAAAAAACACAATCTGGGAGGCTCATAAACAGCAGAAGTTTATTGCTCACAGTTCTGGGGGCTGGAAAGTCAGAGATCAGAGTGCCAGGATGGTCAGGTGAGAGCCCCCTTCTAAGTTACAGACCCTCATGGTGGAAGGGACTAGGGAGCTCTGTGGGGTCTGTTTTACAGGAGCACTAATCTCATTTGTGAGAGCTCCACCCTCATGACCTAATCACCTCCCAAAATCCCTGCATACTAAAATCATCACCCTTGGGGGTTAGGATTTCAACATTGAGACAATAGCCTTATGTAATTGGTTACACAGATAATATCAATAAGGTATTGAGGAATTGATTCAGGGGAAAAATACTGACAAATACAGACTAGAGATTGACTTAATCATAAAGGCATTTCTTTGTTTTCTCATTGCTCTATGTCTATCTAAGTGTACCGAAACACATAGTAAGTGCTCAATAAATATATATGGAATGGCGTTTGCAAGGTCTGTGGCATATGTAACACTGATGAAAACTGGGAGAAAGACACAATTAGGCTATGAATTATTTTAGAATTGTTGCTTACTCCTATATTATGGACTCCTTATCAATTACTATATAGAAATATGTTCAAGATGCTTTGGATATTTAAATACAAAAATACAACATTGCAATTTTATATTTAAAAATATGGGAAATATAGTCATGACCTTAAGGAATATTTTAAATAAGATTTTAAATGTTCTAAATTTAAAAATATTGAAACATTTGAACACATTTAAATTTTAAAAAATCTGTTTAATAAAAAGCATGATATGACAAGCTAACAAGATATAAACAGGAGAAAATATTTGAAATACATACAACCGAGAAAAACAATTATACAGAATATTTAAAGAATTCTTAGAAATCAAGAAGAAAAAGATTAAACAACCCAAATAAAAATGGGCAAACTCTATAAATAAGCAATAAAACCTGAATAGTACAAAATTATATGAAGACATGCTCACTTTCCTTAGTAACAGAGAATTAGTAATTAATGTTGCAACAATCTCCATGTCATACCCACTAGATTGACAAGCGTTATGACTGACAAGTTTAGATAAGCTAGGGATTAATGAGAACTGTTGTATGCTGATGTAAATTAGTATAATCCTTTTGGAAAATAATTTGACATTACCTTTTCAGTATGAACATTCTCATTCCCTACCAGTCAGCAATTTCACTTCTAGACCTATACCATAGAGAAGCTTAACACATGTGTACCACAAGACCAGTATAACAATATTCATAGTAGTATTCCTCTTAATAGCCCAAACTGAAAAAAACATTAACGTCTATCAGTAGGACCTACAGTGGAAAAGTAGAGGGGTTCCATGAGACGCACTCACTGAGCTGCATTATTGATGACGCTCTATTTCATAGCTGGGTTGGAGGACTCATAGTGTCCTTTTGATTATGCTTTATTACCTGTATTAGTATGAACCAATGTTACATAATTAAATTAAATCTACACAGTACACTTTAGAGTCTTCATCAAAGCCGTACACAAGGACAAAAATAAAGTGTCTGATATAGAATAAATTCTTAACTACACTCACAACACATAGACTGTTATATGTTCCTTCTAAATTGGCGATAAAAATAACTGCCTTTCTGTAATGTTTTAGAAAGTAAATTTCATCTGCAAATACCAATAAAAAATAAAATTTTAAATTTATATTGAGGGATTAATACAACATATTACTACCTTAAATATTGTTTTCTGAGGCACACATCTTGGTAATTAGTACTATCAAAGCAGTATGAAAGTTTAGCTTGAGAAAGAGGAAGAAAAGCATTTTTTCAATACTGTTAATATGGCATATGCTTTTTTAAGGGTCTCATTTCTACCAATATTTCAGAAGAACAGAGTGAATGAAGGATTTTTAAATGACATGCTTTGTCCTCTAAAATGTTGTAATAATTTTCTATGAAAATGTCTGAAAGCAACTTAATTCTAAGTTAACTATAAAAAGAAGATTAATGTAAGTATTGGTTTATTCTAAAGATATTAACCCAGATTTTCATAAATGGAAAACTGTGAGTAATATTGAACCATTATCAGTAGATCAGGTACCATAGACTGCTAAGTATTTTTGACTTCCTTCGTTTTCATTTATAGACATCCATGGTTCTTTAGAATAGATTATTTCTCAAAGTCTCAAAGTTCAATAAGTGGTCAGCTAAACCTCTGTTGATATTAATTATGATTTGAATTATGCAAGTAAGCTTGCTGCTAAAAACAAAAAGTCTTGGGCTTTTTCCTCAATAGGGCCCTTTTAGTTTCATGATATTATCCGCGATCTCTAACCCTGACCCACAATTTAGCAATCATGCGCCATTATTTAATAAGCAGGATGGTTTATTTGATCTCAGGGATGAGTACATTTTCTAAACATAAAATCCAAGAGAAATGTAGCAATGGATAAGACAATAGATTTTATCACTTAAAAATTAAAGGTTAGAGGAAGGAGGAAAAGATGATCAACAGTTTCTGATTTGGGCACTTAAATAAGTGATATAACCATCCATTGCAAGGAAAGTAGATGGAATTAGATGAAGGCAAAATTTTAGGGTGCGGTCATTACGTCAATTTGAGTATGAAATACCTCAGAGACAAACCAGAGGGCAACATTAGGAGGCATTGATATACAGCTAAAGCCATAGGTGTGGAAGAGTTTCCCAGGGAATAAGTTAAAACTGAGAAGAAGACTTCAGAGAATGTGGTTAAAAGGCTGACTCCTTAGTTCCACCCCACAGGTTCTGCCTGAAACCCAGAAATCTGAATTTTTAATCAAACAGATGTCCTCTGGACCATTAAGAGAAGCTAAATAACAAGGAATGACTACTCTTTTGTTTCCTTGCGTGTCTGTTAGTATATATGCATCATGTCTCACCTTATTTCTGAAGTAGGTCGACACATCTTTATTACATGTATGAGAGAGTCTTGAATGAAGATGATGACATACAACAGGAGTTCCAGGTATTTTCTACTACGAAAGATGTACTGTGTAAAAGAAAATTATACCTAACTATATACTTGAAAAAAACTACAAAAACAATAACTATAAAACCACAAAAAATCAGTAATGACACAAAACTACAAACTATAACCACAAAAATATACTGCAAAAACACATGAGTTCCGTATTTGGAAATTATTTATCTGAGTCATGAATATATATCTGAATATTTTGATGAGAAACACGTGACTAGTTCATGGAGAATGCTGACTAGATGATCAACTTATCCATTCTTCTAATTTTGGTGAATCTAAATCACTTCAGAACAATCTAACAGCAAGAATTTACTCTAAAAGAAAATGCCCAAAATGTACTTATTGAAAAGTATACTACTCTGGTTCAGTTAGCTTAAAATTTAAGTATTTTGAATGTATTGGTTTTACCAAGATGAACACTTCAATTAAAGGCAAATCATGGTATTGGTAAGAGTTTAATCTTTTCACACTTTTATAAACTTGAATTTCCTTACTGGATGAAACTGTATATTCATGAGTGTCATTCTTGTGCTGTTAATAATATGAAAAATAAAATAAAATGATGAGGTATAACAGGAATTGAATTCACAGCCAAGTAATAAGAAGTCATGGTAAGAATAAACTATTAAAAGAGACCAAATGGAATATGCTAGATTTTTCATTTTCCCAGTAAGAGATTCTAAAATCTGGTGTATTTTAGAAAAGTCCTTGATTGAAGCATTCAGAATTACAAAGGGCACCTCTTTTTTTTTTATCCTTGTCCCATAATGAAATGAGGACAAGGAGATACTTGATAAAAATAAGAGGCAGTAAATTCAGAACAAATTGAGGTAAATAATGCCTTATGAATGTATATAGTGAACCTGTGAAATTCATTGACCGAAGAGGTCACTGAGTCAAATACTATGGCTGAATTTAAAAAACAGCTGGGTAATTTTATGGCCACTAATAGCTTTGGGAGCTCTGCTCAGCAAGCAGAGATAATAACAAGGGTAATCAAATCTCTTGTTTCAGGATGTAAGTTACCGGGGGGTTGTCCAATTCCATGCCTTACTTTTGTCCTTTGGACTCTTCTCATAAACACCCACCTTTGGGGAGGAGCACTGGTGTATATCGGCACTGTTATTCAGCACTTTCGTGAAGTTTATAGATGCCTGTGTGTTCTGTCACCTTCATCTGAACTATCTGCCCTGTGACATAGGAGCAGTCAAAAGCTGCTCTAGGAAACAGTATGTTCCATAAAAATAGTCAAGATAATGAGTGGTTAATGATTGTGGCAGGTGCCTTAGAATATTGTTCTCATGATTCATTGATTTATCAAACTAAAACAGTTTGAAAGTTGGCAATTATTACATTTTGGGGGAATGAGACTTGACGGTCCCATTTTTTTGGTTCTAAAATGACTTTTTTTATTAAAATATCATTGATATACAATCTTATGATTGTTTCACATAAACAACACAGTGGTTTCAACATTCACCCATACTTTTGACACCTCACCCCCTCCAATGCAGTTACTATCAACGTAGTAAGATGTTACAGTCATTAATTGTCTTCTCCATGTTGTACTGCCTTCCCCATGACCTACCTATATTGTGATTGCAAATTATAGTGCCCGTTAATCCCCTTCTCCCTCCCCACCCACTCTCTCCAACCTCTCCCCTTTGGTAACCACTAGTCCCTTCTTGGTGTCTGTGAGTCTACTGCTATTTTGTTCCTTTGTTTTGCTTTGTTTTTATACTCCACAAATGAGTGAAATCATTTGATATTTGTCTTTCTCCACCTGGCTTATTTCACTGAACACGGTGCTCCCTAACTCCATCCACATTGTTGCAAATAGGAGGATTTATTTTCTTTCTATGGCTGAATAATATTCCATTGTATATATGTACTACATCTTCTTTATTCATCTACTGATGGACACTTAGGTTGCTTCCATATCTTGGCTATTATAAATAGTGCTGCTATAAACATAGGGGTACATGTGTCTTTTCAAATCAAGGATCTTGTTTTCTTCTGGTAAATTCCTAGGAGTGGAATTACTGGGTCAAATGCTATTTCTGTTTTTAGTTTCTTGAGGAACCTCCAAATTGCTTTTCACAACAGTTGAACCAATTTATATTCCCACCAGTAGTGTAGGAGGGTTCCCCTTAAGGTGACCTTTTAAAAAATATATCATTATCAATTCATGGATTTAACTATATTTAATATGCTTAAATCCATTGGAGTTATTATTTTTTACTGATGCTCAAATTGTCTTATTTTGGCTAATATAAGGCTTCTCAAGTAGATTTCTGAATCCTTTCGACCTGATCTTGTTAGCATTTGATAGCATCCTTGTTATCAGGTATGAATTGACAGTACCATTTCTGTATATCATTATGTAAAGTGGTTTGTGTTAAGTTACCCTACAGTTAATACTTCATTATAAATGTATTTCTAAAAATATTTCATTGAATTTTCAACTGTGTTCCTCTATTATACTACTGATTGGACTGTGCTATTGCTTATCTTTAATCAGTATCACAGAGCAAGTCTTTTTGTTTATTTATTTATTTGAGGCCAAAATTCAAGTTTTATTATTTGATTTTTTGGTTTTTTTTAATATAATTTATTTTATTATCATTAATTTACAATTACATGTGCAATATTACGATTATTAAACTACCCCTTCATCAGGTCCCCCCCACCAACCCCATTACAGGCACTGTCCATCAGCGTAGTGAGATGCTATAGAATCACTACTTGTCTTCTCTGAGTTGTACTGCCCTCCCCGTGCCCCCCCAACATTACATCTGCTAATTGTAATGCCCCTTTTTCCCTCTTATCCCTCCCTTCCCGCCCATTTTCCCCAGTCCCTTTCCCTTTGGTAACTATTAGTCCGTTCTTGGGTTCTGTGAGTCTGCTGCTGTTTTGTTCCTTCAGTATTTTTTCTTTGTTCTTATACTCCACGTATGAGTGAAATCATTTGATACTTGTCTATTTTGGCTTGGCTTATTTCACTGAGCATAATACCCTCTAGCTCCATTCATGTTGTTGCAAATGGTAGGATTTGTTTCTTCTTATGGCTGAATATTCCATTGTGTATATGTACCACTTCTTCTTTATCCATTCTTCTAATGATGGACACTTAGGTTGCTTCCATTTCTTGGCTATTGTAAATAGTGCTGCAATAAACATAGGGGTGCATCTGTCCTTTTCAAATTGGGTTGCTGCATTCTTAGGGTAAATTCCTAGGAGTGGAATTCCTGGGTCAAATGGTATTTCTATTTTGAGTTTTTTGAGGAATCTCCATACTGCTTTCCATAATGGTTGAACTAATTTGCAGTCCCACCAGCAGTGTAGGAGGGTTCCCTTTTCTCCACATCCTCGCCAACATTTGTTGTTGTTTGTGTTTGGATGTTGGCCATCCTCACTGGTGTGAGGTGATATCTCATTGTGGTTTTAATCTGCATTTCTCTGATGATTAGCGATGTGGAGCATCTTTTCATGTGCCTGTTGGCCATCCGAATTTCTTCTTTGGAGAAGTGTCTATTCATGTCCTCTGCCCATTTCTTAATTGGATTATTTGCTTTCTGTTTGTTAAGGTGCATGAGTTCTTATATATTTTGGATGTCAACCCTTTATCAGATACGTTTTTTATGAATATATTCTCCCATACTGTAGGATGTCTTTTTGTTCTACTGATGGTGACCTTTGCTGTACAGAAGCTTTTCAGCTTGATATAGTCCCACTTGTTCATTTTTGCTTTTGTTTCCCTTGCCCGGGGAGATATGTTCATGAAGAACTCGCTCATGTTTATGTCCAAGAGTTTTTTGCCTATGTTTTTTTCTAAGAGTTTTATGGTTTCATGACTTACATTCAGGTCTTTGATCCACCTTGAGTTTACCTTTGTGTTTGGGGCTAGACAGTAGTCCAGTTTCACTCTCTTACATGTAGCTGTCCAGTTTTTCCAACACCAGCTGCTGAAGAGGCTGTCATCTCCCCATTGTATATCCAAGGCACTTTTATCAAATATTAATTGACTGTATATGTTTGGTTAATGTTTGGATTTTCTATTCTGTTCCACTGGTCTGTGGGTCTGCTTTTGTGCCAATACCAAATTGTCTTGATTACTGTGGCTTTGTAGTAGAGCTTGAAGTCACGGAGTGTAATTCCCCCTGCTTTATTCCTCCTTCTCAGGATTGCTTTGGCTATTCGGGGTCTTTTGTGGTTCCATATGAATTTTATAATTATTTGTTCGAGTTCATTGAAGAAAGCTGTTGGTAGTTTGATAGGGATTGCATTGAATCTGTAGATTGCTTTAGGTAGTAAAGCCATTTTGACAATATTTATTCTTCCTAGCCAAGAGCATGGGATGCATTTCCATTTGTTAGTGTCCTCTTTAATTTCTCTTAGAGTGTCTTGTAGTTTTCAGAGTACAGGTCTTTCACTTCCTTCGTTAGGTTTATTCCTAGGTATTTTATTCTTTTGATGCAATTGTGAATGGAATTGTTTTTCTGATTTCTCTTTCTGTTAGTTCATCATTAGTGTATAGGAAAGCAACAGATTTCTGTGTGTTAATTTTGTATCCTGCAACTTTGCTGAATTCAGATATTAGTTCTAGTACTTTTGGAATGGAATCCTTAGGGTTTTTTATGTAGAGTATCATGTCATCTGCAAATAGTGACAATTTGACTTCTTCTTTACCAATCTGGATGCCTTGTATGTCTTTGTTTTGTCTGATTGCTGTGGCTATGACCTCCAGTACTATGTTGAATAACAGTGGAGAGCGTGGGCATCCTTGTCTTGTTCCCGATCTTAGATGAAAAGCTTTCAGCGTCTCGCCATTAAGTATGATGTTAGCTGTGGGTTTGTCATATATAGCCTTTATGATGTTGAGGTATTTCCCTCTGTACCCATTTTGTTGAGAGTTTTAATCAGGAATGGATGCTGAATTTTGTCAAATGCTTTTTCAGCATCTATGGAGATGATCATGTGGTTTTTGTTCTTCTTTTTGTTGATGTGGTGGTTGATGTTGATGGATTTTCGAATGTTGTGCCATCCTTGCATCCCTGGGATGAATCCCACTTGATCATGGTGTATGATCATCTTGATGTATTTTTGAATTCGGTTTGCTAATATTTTGTTGAGTATTTTTGCATCTATGTTCATCAGGGATATTGGTCTATAGTTTTCTTTTTTTGTGGTGTCTTGGTCTGTTTTTGGTATTAGAGTGATGTTTGTCTCGTAGAATGAGTTTGGGAGTATTCCCTCCTCTTCTACACTGTGGAAAACTTTAAGGAGGATGTGTATTAGGTCTTCACTAAATGTTTGATAAAATTCAGCAGTGAGACCATCTGGTCCAGGAGTTTTGTTCTTAGGTAGTTTTTTGATTACCAATTCAACTTCTTTGCTGGTAATTGGTCTATTCAGATTTTCTGTTTCTTCCTGGGTCAGCCTTGGAAGGTTGTATTTTTCTACAAAGTTGTCCATTTCTTCTAGGTTATCGAGGTTGTTACCTTATAATTTTTTATAGTATTCTCTCATAATTCTTTGTATTTCTGTGGTGTCTGTGGTGTCCGTAGTGATTTTTCCTTTCTCATTTCCAATTCTTTTTATGTGAGTACACTCTCTTTTCTTCTTTGTAAATCTGGCTAGGGGTTTATCTATTTTGTTTATTTTCTAGAAGAACCAGCTCCTGCTTTCATTGAGTCTTTCTATTGTTTTATTCTCAATTTTATTTATTTCTGCTTTAATCTTCATTATGTCCCTCCTTCTACTGACTTTGGGCCTCATTTGTTCTTCCTTTTCTAGTTTCGTTAATTGTGAGTTCCGACTGCTCATATGGGAATGTTCTTCTTTCCTGATGTAGGCCTCATTGCAATATATTTCCCTCTTAGCACAGCCTTCGCTGAGTCCCACAGATTTTGCGGTGTTGAATTATTGTTGTCATTTGTCTCCATATATTGCTTGATCTCTGTTTTTATTTGGTCATTAATCCATTGATTATTTAGGGGCATGTTAAGCCTCCATGTGTTTGTGAGCTTTTTTTTCTTTGTGTAATTTAATTCTAGTTTCATACCTTTGTGATCTGAGAAGCTGTTTGGTACAATTTCAATCTTTTTGAATTTACCGAGGGTCTTTTTGTGGCCTAGTATATGATCTATTCTTGAAAATGTTCCATGTGCACTTGAGAAGAATGTGTATCCTGTTTCTTTTGGATGGAGTGTTCTGTAGATGTCCATTACGTCCATCTGTTCCAATACATTGTTCAGTGCCTCTGTCTCTTTATTTTCTGTCTGGTTGATCTGTCCTTTGGAGTGAATGGTGTGTTGAAGTCTCCTAAAATGAATGCACTGCATTCTATTTCCCCCTTCAATTCTGTTAGTATTTGTTTCACATGTGTAGGTGATCCTGTGTTGGGTGCATAGATATTTATAATAGTTATATCCTCTTGTTGGACTGAATGCTTTTATCATTATGTAATGTCCTTCTTTGTCTCTTGTGACTTTCTTTGTTTTGAAGTCTATTTTGTCTGATACAGGTACTGCAACTCCTGCTTTTTTCTCCCTATTAGTTGCATGAAATGTCTTTTCCATCCCTTTACTTTCATTCTGTGTATGTCTTTCGGTTTGAAGTGAGTCTCTTGTAGGCAACCTCTAGATTGATCTTGTTTTTTTATCTATTCACTGACTCTGTGTCTTTTGATTGGTGCATTCAGACCATTTACATTTAGGGTTATTATCAATAGGTATGTACTTATTGCCATTACAGGCTTTAGATTCGTGGTTACCAAAGGTTCAAGGGTAATTCCCTTACTATCTAACAGTCTCATTTAACTCACTTCGTATGCTATTACAAATACAACCTGAAGGTTTTTGTTCCCTCCTTTTTCTTCCTCCTCCATTCTTTGTATATTATGAATCATATTCTGTACTCTTTGTCTATCTCTTGGGTGATATCTATTTAGCCTTAGGAATAGTTCCATCTATAGGAGTCCCTCCAAAATGCACTGTAGAGGTGGTTTGGGGAGGTAAATTCTCTCAGCTTTTGCTTATCTGAAAATTGTTTAATCCCTCCTTCAAATTTAAATGATAACCTTGCTTGGTAGAGTATTCTTGGTTCAAGGCCCTTCTGCTTCATTGCATTAAATACATCATGCCACTCCCTTCTGCCCTGTAAGGTTTCTGCTGAGTAGTCTGATGATAGCCTGATTTGTTTTCCTTTGGATGTGATCTTTTTTCTCTCTCTAGCTGCTTTTAAAAGTCTGTCTTTATCCTTGATCTTTGCCATTTTAATTACTATGTGTCTTGATGTTGTCTTCCTTGGGTCCCTTGTGTTGGGAGATCTGTGCACCCCATGGCCTGAGAGACTATCTCCTTCCCCAGATTGGGGACGTTTTCAGCAATTACCTCCTCAATGACACTTTCTATCCCTTTTCTCTCTCTTCTTCTTCTGGTACCCCTGTAATGCGAATATTGTTCTGTTTGGATTGGTCACACAGTTCTTTCAATATTCTTTCATTCTTAAAGATTCTTTTTTCTCTGTGTGTCTCAGCTTCTTCGTATTCCTCTTCCTTAATTTCTATTCCATTTACCATCTCTTCCACTACATCTAATCTGCTTTTAAATCCCTCCATTGTATGTTTCATTTCAGATATGGAATTTCTTAATGATTGAATCTCTGACTTAATTTCCTTCCTGAGTTCTTGAAGATTTTTCTGTACCTCCATAAGCATGTTTATGATTTTTATTTTGAACTCTCTTTTTGGAGGATTGGTGAGTTTAGTTTCATTTGGCTTTTTTTTCTGAGGTTTGTGAGATTTTGGTCTGTATCATGTTCTTTTGACATTTCATATTTCTGTGTGGTACCCAGTAGTGTACAGAAACTCAAATCTCTGGAGCTGCTCAGCCCCTAGAATGAGGTTTGGGGTTGTAAGGGAGCGGAGCTGGTGCCTGGGGGGGAGGAAGGATGTTTACTGATTCCAGTTTGCGGTGCCTGTCTCCAGTGTCCATGGGCCAAGCACACATGTGTGAGCCTCTGTGCTTTGCGTCTCTAGCTGTTGTAGGCGGGGCCTTCCTCTGGCTGGCCTGATGCCAGCACAGTGACTGCCAATTTGTGAACTGGTGCCAGCAGGCTAGGAGGAAGGTGCAGCAGGCTGCATATCACAGTGGGGGGCCTCGACGCTGAGTAGGCAGTCAGGGGGATGGAGCACCTGAAGCTCCTTAACGTTCCCAACCAGCTGCGCAGAGCACGCCCAGTCAACCTTGTCCAGCTCTCCCTTCCCCGGTGCAGTAAGCTCCGTTCAAACCCCGCCTCTTCAGCAGCCCTCTGGCTGCTAGGAAGCTTGTCAGACTGCCTGCCCCTCGTCTGACACAGAGCGGCCGGATGCCAATCACCCCCTCCACAAACGGCGGGAATGTCAATTTCTCAAGCACTCCGCCCATCTGAGCTCCCCAACGCCCAGGGCACAACACAATATAGGCTTTAGCTCACAAAGCAGATCTCCAGGGCTAGGCGCTCAGCAGTCCCAAGATTCCACCCCCTCTCCAGTCCATTTCTCTTCCTCCAGCTCATGAGCTGGGGTGGGGGAAAGGCTCGGGTCCCGCTGGATCAAGGCTTTGGTAGGTTACCCTGTTTTGTGAGGTCTCCTCTGTTCATGAGGTCTGTATGCAGTCTGGTGCAGCCTTCTTTCCTGTTGCTGGTTTAGGGTTAGTTGTGTTAATTATCTATATTTTTGTACTCTTTGTGGTTTTGGGAGGAGTTCTCCATGTCACCTCTCACCCCACCATCTTGAATCTCCTGGACTGCCTGGATTTTATGGCTAGTTTTTAAGAATGTATGTAAATCAGAGACACAACTTCTTATAAAGTGAGTAAGAGTTTTCCGACATTATTAAAATTTAATATGGTAGTTTGATGATCTTAGAAAAGGAATTGACTGTACTGTACTGAAGGGATCTAATGGATCCTAATATTCCAATGGTTTTCTGCCTTTATTCACATCACCAGTCCTGGGGCCATGCAGCATATTCCAAGAAAGAAACCATATTTAGAATCTACATTCATTTGGAAGCATTAATTAGTTCTTTTAATAGCCCAGTTTTCCCCTAATATTATCCAGATCACTTATGAAATTTGTGATATTTATAGTCATAAAACACCAGCACTTTCAGTCACATAAACTCCCAGATGACATCATAGAAATATTGTCTCAGAATAAGAACTGTTTTATAAACTTTAAATACTTCAATGTATATAAATACACTTATTATGTATATGTTTTTATACATGTACATCTGTATTTCTGTTATTCCTTTAATGTCTTTCCTATACTCAGGGGCCAATGCAGCAGAATCAGCCTCTAAGGTATTATTTTAAGCACCCCCAGTAGCCTGTCTGGATATAATATTGTGAGCCACACGATCTGGGAACAAAGGCAGTAAGCAGCTAGAGTCAGATATGTAAGTAAAAGAAGAAGGTAACTTCTAGAATTCTAGTTAGCATGAGCTAAACGTAATCATAGCTACAATTCTGGAGGCATTTTCTATATGCTGGACACTGTGCTAACACCTTAGAGATAACACCAATTCTCACCGTGCCGACACTGTAGGGAACGGCAGCCCCGGCTCACAGGCTCACAAGGACCAAACTGAGCCGATCTTACTTAAGCCAAAACACTGCGCCACTAAAACTTGCAATAAATGAGGCATTTGCTTTCTAGACATGAATGAGATGTGACGCAGTCCAAGAAGGCCAGAGAAACTGGCTTTTAATCCACATGGAATAATCCACTGATAAACCTCTTTCAGGACAGACCACAATTTACACAGAATATAGTTGTTACACATTCAGATGCTTCCAACTAGACCAAAGAGAAAATCTGGGCTGCAAGGCTCAGTTAGACAGTGGGATGGTGCTACGCTGACAATGGGCAGTCCCTAGCCTGCACTTTCTGAGAAGCAAAGAAAGGACCTGCCTGTTAGGAAGGATGTTGTGGGCTGCCTTGTGCAGTCAGGTGCAGCCTCCGGTCCCTGCTCCGAAATCGCCTGCCTGGCTGACGGTGCGGAGAAGGCGGGCCTGGCTCCAGGGTTCCCGAAGAAACTGGGAAGAATCTGGGTGGCTCTGAGTGGCTTTGAGCAAGCCCTGGCCTCTGGGACCCCAGGGTATCGGGCTGGCCGCCACACACTGGGTGCCGAGGGCCCTGCAGAGCCAGTGCCTGAGCGGGGTGAGCGCTGATGGATGTGCCCACTGCAGCCGTGAACAGTCCCTCATGGTGGTCTACCTGGTGCCCACCACCTGCAACTGTCAGTGAGCAGTCCCAGGTGCTGGAAATTCCACCACGCCCTTCGACCTTTGGTGAGGTCTCCTTGGAGATGGGGCTGCCCCAGTGGAGGGGGCTTTGTGACACGTGGGCAGGTGACATCAGTTGCTGGGCAATTAGCTCACTGTGTGCTTGGCCTCGAGAGGAGTCAGAAGCAATGGAGACGCTCTCCTAGTTTCATACTCTATTCTCGTATCCTTTGGCACACTACTGATTGTATGGGCAATTTCCTGTCTAAGCTCTGTGCCCCACACTGTTGCAGTCCCCAGACTTGCCACCACCGTCCTCTGCTTCTCGTGCCCAGGGAGTACCCTCCTGCCAGGGAGCACCCCACCATTCCTGCACCTGATAACTGCCCTGATTACAGGCTGATCTGCCTGGATCGTGTGCCACTACCAGGGGCCTTTTCCATCCAGCCACGGAGGCCATATGCTATCCAGCAGCCCAGGTGCTCCCTTCTGGGCATCCTGCCCTCAATGAACTGGACAGACCCTCCGAAGAAGTCCATGCTCTCAGTGCGTAATGCCAGGATGTCCAGACACTTAAGAGCCAGGAGCATCCCTTCTCTTGCAGGGCAAATACGCACTCTCCTGTGTTTACTGTCTGAGCAGGTAGCCAAGGCTAGGAAGCCAGTGCCAGCCATTCACCTCCCGCTTCCTCGCCCAGAAGTGGAGGTCCACAAAGAGCCTGCAGAAGGGGTGCCAGAAGAGGAGGATCACGTAGAGCCCATGGGGCAGGATGATGAGAACAGGGGCCCCCGCGGCAGTGGGGATATGTCATCTACATCTAGGCCCCCAGACACCAGCAGAGTTCTCACCTCCCTGCCCCAGGCCCCTCTCACCCACAGGCATCCAAGATATGCAAGATGTCATCTAACAAGAGGGAAGGTGGCACTCCTATTTCTTACAATCAATTAATACAGGCTCTGTATGGCCACAGCATAGCTGCCCAGCAGGACAGGCAACATCTCCACGGCAGCCCCTGCAGCCCCTGGGGATGGGGGGACACAAGGGCTCAGTGCACCTGCCCTGGACCCCATGCCTCCACCCACATCCAAAAAAATGAAAACGAAGTAATCCGAGTGGAGGCCATGGGACACTCCGTTCCTGCTCAGATACCAGGGGCTCTGCATGGCCACAGCACGGCTGCCCCAGGAGGACACCTGCCGTTCCAGCACTTGGAACCCACCTACCCAGAGCACAGGTGCTGGTGTCGGCCAGAGCATTACTCCTGCTATGACTGGATATACGCATGGACACCGTCAGTACAGGGCACCTGGGGCCCTGCTGGACGACACAGTGCAGGGGGTGCAATGGGGGACAGTGCCATACGTTTGAAAGAGAAACTATTCTCAGGCAAAACACCCGCCCCTCCCTGCCCCCCCAGCAGGGAGCCCTCTGACTGCAGGAGCCAGCAGCATCTTGAGAGGCTCCCTCCCAGACAGCCGTGCCTGGGCTCTGGGCACAGCGGG
Organism: Smutsia gigantea; assembly: GCA_032199065.1. Lineage (NCBI taxonomy): Eukaryota > Metazoa > Chordata > Mammalia > Pholidota > Manidae > Smutsia > Smutsia gigantea. Next base: position 77,368 of record JAVSCE010009588.1, read on the forward strand.
CTGCACTTGGCCTTTAGGGCACCCTCAGTGCCCGCTCGGAGCTTCACAGGAACCCCCACCTGATTCTGTCCTCCTATCATGAACCTCAACAAATAATGAAGATGATGTTTGTCTGCAGTCTGTGTGGGGCATGAATGGACTTGGATCTACTAGAAAGAGGATCTGCTCTTTATGGAAACTCAATCTGCCCTCTTCCCACAGCAAGCCAGAACCCACACCTCAAGAGTGTATGTTGTAAGGACAGTCTTCTCTAGCCTTGGAACTTACAAGACTAATAATAACGAACTAATAAACTAGCTGTTGATAGGTGCTTTATTTCCTCCTGTTCATTTATTGAAATGGCCCTAATCTTTCCAACATTATGTATATATGTTATATATTCATTAAGCCTTGTTCTTGTTAATCTGCCTCTGCTCTGTCTTTATTCTCTGACTCAGCTACAGACGAAGAATTGACATATGTGAAGGGTGATGCTTTGAGCCAGACTTAACTGTGCAAAATTTTCTGTGGTCCAGTGACTGGGATGTGGAAGTAGCCACACCTTATGCCTGCAGAAGCTGACTCCTGAAATTTGTGTGCTGAGTGTAAGGGCTGACAGTCCAGGGGGAAGGAAAGTCTGGAGGGAGAACGGGTTGCCCCTTCCCTCTTCTCTGCCACTGCTCTGAGCTCGCTGGAGGCTAGGGAATCCTTGCTGTCGCATAGGAAACCACTCTATAATTTTATTTTATTTTTTAATATTTAAATTTTGTGAGTGTGTCTTATATAATTTATACTTTGGCCAACCGTCCTCACACATTCCCACTTCACTCTGAGAGCATGGATTTGGCATCCAGGTTCTTAAGTCTGGAGGAACAATGGAGGAAAGGGCTCCTGCCTGCTATATAATTACTGAAAATGTAAGTTTACTTAGAATGTATCACGCAGCTTAAAAATATCAGAAAAGATCCTCTTTAATAACTGACGTGACTCACACCTCCACTGCTAAAATATCAAATCACATGAGTTATAATTTGTCCACTCTGGTTGAGACCCTAGAGTTCTGCAGGGTGTCCACTAGACTTAATAAGGGCAGAATTCCTGACTTTATGTACTTACATTCTAGCTGGCGGGGAGAAAAGAAACGATGAACATTTGTAAATTTTCTGGTAGGTTAGTTAGGAACAAATGCTATGAAGAATAAATCAGCATATGGGGGACTGAGATTGCAGGCAGAGATAAGCAGGGCTCTCAATTTAAATAGGACAGGATAAACCTTACTGGGGACGTGGGATTTGAACAGTCTAGAAGGAGGTGATTGAATCAGATATCTGGGGGAAAAGCATCCCAGGTAATGGGAGTAATTACTGCAAAAGCCAAGGAGGAGGATACCTGTTACCTTCAGGGAGCAGTTAGTAAGCTGATGTGGCTGGAATAGTCAGCAAGGGGGAGGGAGGAAGAAGAGGAGGATGAGGTGGGCTGAGGTCCATGCACCTGCTGGTTTTGAAATCACACACAGTGACTCAACCTTAAGTGTCTCAGTGACACTCAGGGCTTTCTCTATGGCCTATTTACCTTGCAAGAGTTTTGAAAGATAATGTGGGGAAGTAACTTATAAGCCATGTTATTATTCTATACATAAAGATAGATGGATGGGGTTATGGGTTGATTTTTTGGGCTCCCCCCCCCCAAAATTCATATTTGACTTGCGTGAGGGTTGAAGTCCTCCCCCCAGTGAGATGGCATTTGGAGGCGGGGCCTGTGGGAGGCAATCAGACGGAGGAGGACATGAGGGCAGAGCTGCCGCCATGGGATCAGTGCCCTCGCGAGGAGAGGGAGCGACCACAGATCTCACTCCCTGTCCTGGGAGGACACAACACAAACGGGGCCATTTGCAGGCCAGATGGCGGGACCCCACCAGGAACTGAGTCCGCCTTGACCTTGTATTTCCTAGTCTCCAGAACAGTGAGAAATAAATGTCTATGGATTAAGCCCTCCAGTCTATGGTAGTCTGTTATCAGCTTGAGCAGACTAATTAATTAGTTTAGTTGATGACCACTGATCTAGATATGAGACCAGTATTTTAAAGAAAACATCAAATTGCAAAGTCACAGTGGCAGAATTAAAATTCTTTGGTTTCACAGTCTAACTAAATATACTGTTTTACACCAGTAATTATTTACTCAAGTCTCTGTTAGCTGACTGAAGTTACTCAGATGTTTTGTGACCTCTTATTCCTTTAACTGAAAATTTAGGGTTTTTACCTATTGAAAAGATGAAGTATCAAAATGATTCAATTATACTCAACTTATCCTTTATCTGGCCCAACAGAAATCATATGTAGTTAATAGATGATAGTCATTTCTCGATGTGCCACATTTTGAGTGTATCTTGATTCTTAAACAGAGAGAAGTGGTGAGCAGAATACATACACCCAGATTAATATTCTACACTTGCACATACTTGCTGCATGGCCTTGACAATTAAAGTCGCAGTGCCCTCATCCATGATTATAATTATCAAAAATACTCCCTGTTTACAGAAGAAAACACAGAGGCTTAAACTGAATAAACAGTATACCCAAAGTAACACCACGAGTATGTGACATGGCTGAGATGGAAAACTGATAAGTGTGATACCATGATCTCAGCCACTGTCTGCCAAGATCTTCACAGAATTCATCCCATAGAGATATGTGAGAATTCAGTAAGGTAACATGCAGAAAGGTTTCAATGCACTGAGCACACAGATGTATAATTACGTACATAATTCAAACATGTATGTGTGCACAATGTGTTCACAATGAGCACATATTAGTAGGTCAGTAAATAATAACCACTACTAGGATTGGTATTATTGTTAATACCAGGGCAGTCCCAAGACCCCGTGGATTTCTACCCGCAGGTTGCCTATGACCTTCCCATGCCACCCCGCGGCTGCCACAGCCCCTTTTCCTCTCTTCCTTCTGAGGAGTCCTTGCTCCGCTGCAAGACAATGGCAGGGGGACGGCAGAAGCCATGAGTTCCTAGTTTCCACAATTACACTTGCATCACACCTCTCTCCCTCTTCAGAGCTTCAATAATATGGTTCTGACCAGGGGGCAGGATGTGCTTTATGATGCAGGTGTATGTATGCAGGGCCAACCTCCACCTCTAACCATCAGAAAGGGAGCATGATTTCAATGGAACAGGTACAGTCACTGACAGAGCAAATCTGTGAGCTATAACTCAGTTTTCGTAAGTTTCAGTATAAATTATTAGCTACTATCCTACCACTCAGGGATTATTATGTGGTAACATATTTTATTATGTATCTTACCAACTGCACTGTTAGATGTGTTTGTTCTCAGCTTACAGATGAGAAACCTGAGAACTAGAGAGTTTAAGTAATTTATTCAAGGTCATCCAGCTATTGAACATGAGGGTCAAGATTCAAACTGGGGTCTATGTAATATCAGATCTGAGGCTTTTAACCACTTCCTCCCAAATGACCACGGTGGTTTAGCACAGTTCAAATAACAGACACCGTGAACGATGTCGTCATGCCATCATTTTTCTCAAATGCTGCTAGCCATGATATTCCATCAACCAGAACATTCCATCCTCCTTGGGTAATTTACGGTGAAAACAATCACATTTAAATATGATCTTTTATTAGCCAGGTCATCAATAATTAAATTTTCAGGCACAAATTTTATGTGAAGCAGAATGCTTGCAAGCCCAAAATAATATGTTTTCTTGTGTTTTGATGTTTTTGTTTCACTCTACATCTCTGTTGACAGGTTATGACAGTGAAAATGCTGGGAAGATACATCAAATCCAATCAAATGGGGGTTAATTTCAGAGGAAATCGCATCAGTTATTTAATTCTGCTTTTTCACTGTTACTGTTGTCAGGTAGCTGGTGCTACAGGAAAAGAAAATATTTCTAGGTGTTTCAAACAATGGGCATTAGAAAGGCAGTGCTTCAAATGAAGAGAATTGTTAAAAATTAGAAACCTTTAATTATTCAAAGAAGACATAAGAAGTGTTTACTTAAAAATATTTAGATGTTTTCTAAGGAAATTAAAAGCAGAACTACGTACAACTCAGCAATTCTCTGGGTATCTAAGAACAGAGGACCTCACAGTTACCCACAGTCCCACATTCACTGCAGCATGATTCATGAGAGCCGAGGTATAGAAACCCTAAGTGTCCATCAATGGACGGATGGATAAAGAAGATACATTGGATATATGAAATGACAAGCTACAGGCTACACACACACACACACACACCCACACACACACACGAATATTATTCAGCCATGAGGAATAAGGAAATCCAGCCATCTTCGACATTACGCCAAGTGAGATAAGCCAGACAGAGAAAGACAAATAGCATATGGTCTAAAAAAAAAAAGTCAAACTCAGAAATAGAAAATAGAAAAGTGGCTGCCAGGGGCTAAGGGGTAGGAGTATGTGAAATACAAAGAGGCTGGTAAAAGGGCACAAAATTTCAGCTATTAAGATGAAAAGGTTTGAGGATCTAAAGTGTGACATGGTGACCATGGTTGGTAAAAGTGTACTGTAAATTAAAATTAGCTAAGAGAATAGAACATAAATGTTCGTAAACACACACACAAAAGAGAAAAGATAAATATGTGAGGGGGTAGGTGTGCTAATTAACTAGAGGAAAAGAATCTTTCCACAGTGTATTCATATATCACATCACCACAGTATACATTTTAAATATCTTACAATTTCATTTACCAGTTATACTCAATAAAGCTAAAAAAAAGTCTAGACACTTGCAAGTATAAATTTGACTGATACATGAAAGTTAATAATTGCAGGAATAAATGTTGTAGAACAAATATTTTAATGTGATTTCTTTAGACACTTTTTTATTGATGTCCTGCTATGAATGACAAGAACCTAGCTCACTTATGCATCTCTTCTCATCCTCCCTACCCTCTTCCCTCTCACAGTGATAATTATTTTAGTATCAGGTCAAATCATCTGAAGCTGTCATTTTTGTATAAAAATCATATACCGGTGGTTTCCTGTGGTCCAAACTATTGTATATTTTACATTATTAAATAATATTCAAAAATTTATATTTAATGTTCTTTCTTCATTTTAGCTTCTGCCTCCTGATTTCAGTGAGCTATAATGTATCTATACATTTTCAACTCTATAACATTCTAGTAGGTTCTGCCACCAAAGCTGGCCTTCTGCCTTTTGTCTGAAGTTTGATTCTATAGTTGAAAACCAGTAAGATGCAATAAATATTGATCTCTACAGAGTCAAGTACTGGGCAGGGATCACCTTTACAAGGGAGGATCCCCAGTTAGATGAAATCTGTGGGCTTCCTGAGTAGGAGACTGGGTGTGCAGCTCAGGTCTTGATAGGAGGACAGCTGAGGGGAAAGTGAGATCCTGGATCATCATGCCATCTAGCTTGTCCCTGTAGTCACCCCACTGAAACAAAAATTTTTTGCCACAGCGTGCACTAGTACAGAGGAGTACAAAGGAACAAGCCACTGATACACACAACAGCTTGGATGGATCTCAGAGTTGGGGGCCAAGATGTTCCACTGGAAGGGCCAGCTGGCTTTAGAGGGGTTCTCCTAAAGTTGAGCATGAGACATAGAAGTGATAGCGCTGAGGACCCAGTCACAACCACGACACTGGATTTGGGGCCTAGGGACAAGTTTGGGAAGTCAGCCTAACACAGACGCCGATCTTTCCTTTGGGACACAACCTACCAGCACTGAGTCTAGAAGTTACCACTTCACTACGTTCTGAGCAAACCTGAGCAGACATTCCCTCAGGCCATCCACCAGGGCCTCACTGTACTTCAAGCCAAGATTAAACTGGAAGGGGCTGTGGGAAAAAAAGACTTTGCAGACCCAGCAGGTTCAGCCCTGACAGCCCTCTACAGGCTGGAGCTGAGACCATCCCGTGTTGGGGTCCAGTCATGACCAAATACTGGGAAGACAGCATTCCCCTACCCACTCCCGTATCCTTTTTACATAGACTAAAACTACAATGCATATTTTTTAAGACAAATAATACACATCCCAACAAAACAAGGTCTGATCCGGATCATACAAGAGCAACTGGCAGATGTGTTCATCAGTGTCGCAATGATATGGATAGTAAAATCAGAGATGATGTCTCATAAGCCGGTTTGGATGATGTTAAGTTATATGACCTGACGTAATACAGTGTTGGGCGCATCCATAGAACATCTTTAAGGAAATATCAGGCCTTAGGCAATTTCTGCAATAAAGCTATAACTATAACACAAACAGCAGTGAGTGATAGACTTTCCCATTCTTTTATAATAGTCTTCAAGTGGGAGAAACGGAGATTACTCAGAAAACCACGGGTCTGAACAAAAACCCCAGCTCAGGGACAGAGGTCAAGTTGCTCGGACATTATATTGCCTCTAGTTTTTGTTCAGTTACTAGTGTTTGCTATTCAATAAGGAAGAGCTTTTAGTTGGAATTTAATTACAACTGACCTGTGCCAGACTAACATGATTTTATTTAGAATTTATTATTTTATACAAAATAACTTTTAAATGGTTGTTTAGTTTCTTATGTCAGAGACTTGGTCATTTGGCCAGAGTAATGAATGTTAATTCTGTGCTAATAAGAAAAATAATGTTAAAGAACTCTTTTACAGTTGCTATATTCCTCTTTTTATGGCTATACTAATGTCTTTATACTGTGCCATATAATTTCTTTCTTTTAAACATTTTGACTGAATTTTTTAGCATTAAAGTCAAAATACAGAAGAAGGATTATGTCTCTAGGATGGAATGGCATGTAGCGGACTAACATTCCTTCTGGAAAATCTGGGTAAGTATAAACAAACAAGCAAACAGGCAAAGCCTTGTGTCCACAGAAGAATTGCAGAGCTAACCCAGACTTGGGGAGCCATGATACCAGAGAGGGGGACCACAGAGAAACGGACTGACCTTCTACACACTGTACTTTCCCTCAAGGCATTTGCCAAGACAGCCTGAACGCCAAGTTCCCATATCCTGGCAGGAAGGGAGACGGAAGTGAGGGTCACACTCAGCTGCTCTTCTCTCAGGCATTTGTTAAAATCTTAAGTTGTGAAGAAAAGAAGTAAGGGGCTTATCAGAAACTTGCTTATAATACAGCAGAGTATTCATCAACCTCACAAAAAATGCAAAAACCAAATTCATTATTCAGGAACCTGCAAGGAGAGGTCGTCTTATTAAATGGCCAAGGTTCTCAGGCCCCGGGGTCCTGTATCATATTAACAGGATCAACTAAGGGTAAACAGAGTCCTGTAAAATCTGAAAATTGCCTCTCATCAGCTCAGTCTGTGATTGGATTATGATGTCTACCTCCATCCTCTCTGCCTGCTGGAGAATAGGGTATATACTTTTTGGTAGCATGGCAATGCTTCCACAATTTTTTACTACAATTTTGATATGCATTTTTGACCTTTAAATAAAGAAGTATGAAACATTCCAAGAAACTTATGAAAAACAGACCAGTTCATTACCCTGTTACTGCAGTTATCAGCATCAGACTTTAAATGTGTTATTCGACAATATTTGAAATGAGAAAAATGGAAAACTTTATGCGGGATCTAAAATCTATGACAATCAAATTAAAATGCTAGAATGAAAAACGCCAATAATTGAAATTAATAACTTAATTAATGAGTTTAATAGCAGATAGGGCAGTTTTTTTTAAAAAAAGTATTCATGAATGGGAAGATAAGGCTATAGGAAATATGAAGATTACAGTGTACTGCACAAAAATGGATAGAAAGCACATTGAAAGATGGATGGACACTCTTAGAAACATGACAGAGTAAAAAGGTAAAATGTGCAATTGGACAGAAAGAATGGAAGGTCGAAACTGTATATCTAAGGAGATAATGTCTAAGAATTTTCAGGACTAATGAAAGCCATAGTTAAGAAATGCTCCAAATGTCAAGCAGTGGAAATCCAAACAAATCACATAAATTATTGTAAAACCACTAAAAGCAAAAGACTAAGAGAAAACACAAAAACAAAAATAAAGAACACATTGTCTCAAAGGAGCAACAATCAGACTGGTGGCTGACTCCTCAACAGAAATATTCACTCAGTGGCTATTAAGCATATGTATCAGACTCATCAACCTATTAGTACATTTCTTTGTTAACTTTCTTGGCATAAATCTACTCACTTTTCACTTCACAATAGCAAGCTTGGCAGATAGTTGAGCTCTGATCAGAACTCTGTTTAAAGGTTCTCCACCTCTAAGGTCTCTAATTCATTATCAATGGTAAGTCCTTTCTTACCTATAGTAACCTCTATTAACCAAGACGTTTGCAGGAAATACTTTGGAAAAACCCATTTCACTTCTACTGATTTGCATTAACTGCATTAATGCACAAATACAGTTCTTAAAGTGCTTCTTTAACAATGTCTAATAGTACTAGTTACATTCTATCTTACCAATAATTTTTGCTTTAAAAACTTAGTAGAGGATACTTTCTGGTCTACTGCCCAGAGGAATAAGTCGTAGATATTACAAATGTTAAGTTTAGATAGCAAATCATAACAGTGATGACGATTTCAATATTTTAGCATATCCACACACCCTTCCTCACTCTAATTCAGAGTTTTACTTTAAAAAATCCAGTTAACCTTTTTTCTTAAAGAATTGTAATGTGTTTTGCGTGTGATTATCGTCATTGCAGAGCCAGAAATTATATGAGACAGGAAGTCGTTTTGTTTTTGTTTTTCCAGTTTCACAAGTCTGTTCTAAATTTCTTTTTAATAAAACAAACAAGTAAACCTTGCTTCTGTCTCCTCCCACTCCCTCCGCTTGGGGCTGACTCAGTAAGCAACCTGCTGCATTTTACAGCTGTGGGATTTCACTGGAAAGGGTCTCCAGAAACCCTGTGAACAGGGTCACGGCACAATGGACACAGCATAGTGAACCGACAAGCAGGGGCTTCCTTCTCTCGGCCATTCCCCAGCCCCGCACCCCAGTATCCTCTCGTCTCCAGGCCCAGAAGGCAGCTGAGCTCACAGGTGGAAACAAGTTGTGCTGTGAATCTCAGTGCTTTACCCGAGGAGCAAACAGCCACTCGGAATTTCAGTTGCCCGGCGAACTAGGAATCACTGGCCTGGGTCCAGCCACACCGGTAAAAGTGATTCTGCTTCTTGACAGAATGAAAATGACGCAGGCTGTGTGTTAATGGACAGGATATTGATCACTTTCCTTTCTTTACCTTCCTAGTTTAGGTACCAGACAGCCTAGGGCTCGCCTCACACGCCCGGGGGCCGCCAGCATCTCCATTTAACCCCAAATGCGTAAAAGGCTAAAAATCGCCTCCCAGCACCCCGAGCAGCTGCTGTTCGCAGCTGCTTTGTTTACCATGTAAGTCACCTCGGGGTTCGCCCCTCGCCCTCTCCCCGCGCCCACGCCGCGTCCCCGAAGCGCTCGGCTGGAGCCGGCCACGGAAAGCGCCGCAACCGGGTCTGGAGCCTCCAGGAGGAGCCCCGCGGCCGCCCTCGCCTTCCCTCCTCCTACCCCGGGGATGTCCGCCTCCCAGGGCGCCGGCTCCCCAGGCGGCTGGGGAAACTTGGCGGCGAGGCGCCGCTCCGGGCGACGCCCTCCTACCTGCAAAGTTGCGAAGTTCCGGCTGGGGAGCCGCAACGCAGGGACGGGCGGCCGGGGTGCGAGCCCGCCCGCCAGCCCAGCCCGGGGCCTTCGTCGCCGCCGAGTTCGCAGCATCCAAGGGAAACCCGGGCGCCGGAGCCCCGCAGCGGGCACCGGCCTGGGCGGAGCGAGGGTGCTCGGAGCGCCGCGCCGGGGGCGGGAGGGGCGCCGGGCTGGGCGGAGTCCGCGTTCCCACGGGAGGCGCCCCCGCGTCGTGAGCAGCTGCGGGGACGGCGGCGGAAGGCGCGCCTCCCCGGGCCGGCTGCTCAGGCCGGAGCCCACCGCGAGCCCGCCGCCATCCGGCCCAGTCGGCAGCAGAACCGCTCCGCAGTCCCGGGGGCGCGCGGACTACGCCAGGACGCTGGCTCCCCCCGCGCCGGGCCCGCCCCCGGAGCCGGGCCCCAGGCGGCAGGTCGCCGGGCTGACCGCGCCCCCTCCCGGGCTCTCCAGGCCTCCTGGCGGCCCGGCGGCGCCCCCTGGCGGCCTCCAGGTGTCAGGCGCCTCCCGCAGGAGCCGAAGGCGCGCCGTTCCCGCGGCCGCCGTCGCCGCAGGCGCGGGACACACGGGCTGGGGCGCCACCCGCTCGGCCTCCCCCCCCGGCGGGGACGTCGGGACGTTCCCAGTGTCCGAGCAGCCCCGGCGGGCCGGGCGGGAGCGGGCGGATCTCAGCCGCGCAGGTTTCAGGGTACAAGTTGTCTCTAGGCCCAGCTGGTCCGCGGGCACTCGCGGAAACGGGATTAAAGTGCGCAGAGGAAAGGCGATTTTTTGGCAAAGTTGGCACCGATTTACTCACTGTCACTGAGATGCCGCGGTTCCCATCTCGTCGCTCCCAGACGCTGGGTTGGTCGCGACCCTAGGCCTCGCGAGTCCGTTTCTCAACCTGAGAGGCGCCCATGCGGGATCCTGGCTGCGACCGCCGGGCCGGGACCCTCGGCTTCCAGGGCTTAATTTTCCAAAAGCCCCCGGTGAGCCGCTGCGGCCCAGGGTCTCCGCATCCGCCCGCTCCAGCTTGAATTTGTTGTACAATCCATGTGCTATTATTTTTTTAGTTTAGGGGAAATCCTTCCTCATTCTGGGAACAGAACAACAGCCCTACATAATATCAACATTGTTATGAAATATCTTTTCAGAGATGTGAATTTGGGAAAGTCGTGGAATAATCCGTTCACTCCAGTTTTCCTAAGACAGTCGTGGTTTGGTTTTTTTTTTTTTTGGAAAGTCTTGAACCCCCAGAAACTCCTCAGCCCTAGACCAATCAGAACAGCTGGGCATCTTGCCTATTTCCTGACAATCTCAATCTAAAATGACTTCTTTTGCTTCTGAATGTCCATGTCATCTTTATTTGGCACCTAAAGAGTTCAGGCTTTGGCATGTATAGAGTCTTAACACCTCAGTAGATTTTAATTTCTCAAGGCGGCAACATGATGCACATGTGCATGAATTTTACATCTGCACCGAAGCCAGTGGACCTGAATTCAAATATTACTAATTGTAATAGCTTGAGAATTTTTATTGACTGCTTCTTAAATAAATAGTTTTTAATTTATTTTTGGAAGAATAACAGTATATACTATAGCAGGAATGATCCCGAGTCTACAATCTCAATTGAGAAAAAAAGTTTTAATAATGTATGGCCAGTATACAATATAGATCCAAATGTAAGTCAATCCTCAATACAGTGTGAAACCCTATTTTTCCCCACAGTAAGTCTGAAAGCTTGTTTTGATCAGTTAGAATGTCATCAGATATGTAGGCAAAATTGAAAAAATGTCTACTTGTATTTAATTCATCAGTTTACCACTCAATACATTAAAATCCTATGAAATAAAAATATTTAGAAATACTGGGGTTTTTTTTTTTGTTCTCTTATTTCCTGAAACCGTGGAATTCTTCACCTGCAATTTCAAAATAAAACTTCTAGTCATAATTAGAGCCATTATTTGGGATATCTAACAGAGTTTACAGAAAACCTCATTTTAACTTCCATTTAAGCCCCTAAAATATACTTCCCTTTTGAATGCATGGTGCACTGTATGCATGATGGTGAAACTGTCACTAAGGCTTATCTCATTTTGTCCTTGTTTTAAAATTCTTTAAGTCAGTTTCAATTGTATTCTGAAACACCTTATTGACAGAGAAACCCTTCTGAGTTCTGAATCAAAGTGCATTAACCTGGCTTCAGGAAGACCACCACCATAAGCACAGACAGTCCAGAAATCTTTCATATTTAAAGTAAAATTTTATAGTATGATTAAGCTTGCTGATTTATTTTAAAAATTAAGTAGGAAAGATTCTATTATTTTTAATCAAATTAAACATTGTGGGGTTTCTAGTTCACTTTTAGAATATGGATCATTTTAAGATGGTCTCAAATCATATCTATTTCTATTGTCTTTCATTTATTGCCTTTCATTGTATGTAAGTGTTTGTTTAAATGTTCAGTGTTTAAGGGGAAATCAAGAATTATTAAGGTCATATTTTAAAGAAAATTGGAGTTTCCTGACAATATGACTTCAAAGTCTCTATGCATTTAACACTAGAAGTAGTTCAGTAAGCTTCTCAGGATGACTTATTTAGGAATAGAATCAATGGGAATCCAGTAATGCAAAATTATTACATAGAAGCACAAGAATGAAATTGGAAAAACCTTTATGCAATTGCTTATCTTTAATTTTATTCTTTCTCTCTTCCAAGAGTTTTATGGTCCTTTCCTAATCTAAAATAATTTCCCCTGAGGCCCTTGAAAGTAATGAGTTTTAACTTAGTAACCGGTAATTATAAACTACTCAGCTTTACTTTTTAATTTCTTAATTGCATTATTGCTGCTTTCAGGCCATTGGATAATTTTTCATTCCTATCCATAAGTTACTTTATTTCTAATGAAAGGAACCAATAGCATGGCGTGGTTTATAAAGGTTTATTGGCCTTGGAACATTCCATCACTTATGAATCCAATATTTCCACATTGCACACAGTGGGTGCATGCATTTCTGTATGATAACATGAATAAGCCACAGCTCTTTTTTTCACATATACGACTGGAGTTAACTAAGAGAGCGTAATTTTCTAGAGCCCTCATCACCTTTTATACATCGCTTCCTAGCCTCACAAATGCAGTGAGGCTGCATTCTCATGGTACCCATTGTAAAGGTGTGGTAACTGAGCGACAAAAGTTAAGTGGTTCCTTGAAGAATGCATGCTTTTCAATTACAGGATCTGGATTTGAGCCAGGCGTGCCTGATGCCAAAACAGGAAACAGGTGTGGTGCGCTGCCTTGTAGGCACCTACAACTACCTAGTTGCAAAAGAATTGCTTATATTCTAAGAAGTTAATTTCAGTCCAAAGCTGCTATTTTGCTGGTCCAAACTTTACCAACAGTAAATTTCCTAGCAGCATCCTCTAAAAAAATTAAAATGGAGTAACAATGAAAACCCCAATGAAAAATTTGTCTGTAATTTAACCCACAGAATACAATATTATGAGGTTTCTATAATAATTGTGAAGGTAATGCATGAAATTATGTAGCATATTTAATGGTAGTTACCTCTTTCCTGGTAGTTATTTCATCTCTGTCTCCTGGGACCTGTCTTCTTATTAAATATCTTTTATGTTCTCATTTATAATTTTGGTTCTAACAATTAGTAAATAGATAAAGAACACCCCTTGGTGATACAGCTTGGCCTCCAGGACCTTCTCTGAGATGCTGTCCCTGTGCACTATGCCTGCGGAAATGAGGATTTGAACAGAGATTCCGGTAAATAGATGGGTGTATTTTTGCTTCTGGGAGTGAAGGATTTAGAAAGTGAAGGAAGAGTCCTGATGGTGACAGGAGAAGGCAACATTAGAAATAAACAGGGGTCCCTTGTTGGTGTGGTTAGGATTCTAATCTTCTGGGGGAAAGAGCTTGAAGTGGGGGCGTATCACCCCCTGGGGGACATGTCAGAATATCCTTTAAGTCTTTTATCAAATTACATTTGTATCCTTCTCACTGCATTCCTACTGTGCCACTCACACCCAGATTCTCAAATCATCAAAACTCCCCACACCCAGCCTGGATGGAGTGTTTTCCCCACGAGGAAGTCACACCACTTAATGAGAAATGTTGGATATGAGAATTCCACACCTGGCAACTGATGAGCACAAATACGAAGCTATTATTGAGAATCATTTTGCAAATAATCAACCTGTGGGACAGAGTTGCTGAAATGAATGTTGAACTCATTTACTACAGTAACAATACCATAGCTAAGTGCACAGATTTTATACTGACTTGCGTACATCACAAATTTCAAAAGCCTCTGTTTCCTTTTCTAGGAGAGGGGTAATTACAGCAATATCAAGTTCATGAGGACATAGTGATGTTTAAATAAATTTATTATAAAAATCATTGAGCACAACATTAGGCTGCATTTCAAGTACTTGGAGAATGGTGCATTCCTGCAGGGAACAGCAGTTAGCCCAGAAGAGAATGATGTAGACATTTTTTCCCATCTAAACTTTATTTCATGTGACTTGATTTCATGAGCTATGAATAGTAGAGAATTTACGCCATACAAAACATTTAACCTCAATATGCAATCTGCGTTTTAAATATTTGGAATTTCTCTTCCTCTGTTGCTATTACTCTATTGAGCCTGACTGGAGATCACAGCGAGGAAGAGAGGAGAATATGCTGACTGTTCAAAAGCCTGGATAATACAACATATGGGTGGTGAGGCTCTGCCCAGTGAAGTGGAATTGTTTCTGAACACAGTCATGTGAACCCTTTGTGAGAGCGATAAAGCTGGTCCAAGAGAAAGTTACACAGTGCAACGCATTGGGGCTCTTTCTGGAAGCTGCTTTAGGATACGGAACAGATTATTCTGCCAACCTTGGTAGTAGCTTCACCCATCTTCCCTTAAATTCTATTTCCAAATATGTAAATGTGTAAGGAGATTAAGTCAACTTTATATTAAATTACATTGTATTATTTCATTGCAAAAGAAGATATTTGTAAGATCTGCGTGATGACTTATGCATTTTCCCGTAGCATTATTTCCATTCTACTGTCTTACTTCTGGTGTTAGGCACGCACTTACTTTCTTTATAAAGATGTCATTCTAGAAATTTAAGGACCCCGACAGTTCCACTCAAAGGTGTATATACTTAACAAAGAGTATAAATATCACCAAAAAAGAAGTCACAATATGTTTACTTCAGCATTATTTATAATAGCCCCAAATCTGGAAAACAGCCAAATGTCCATCAACATTATGATGAAAAATAACATGATATATTAATAAATGTAAATCTGTACATCACTGAATATGAACCAGCTAGAGTTGCATTCAAGCACATGAATGAATCTCATGTATTACTGACCAACAGAAGACGAAAGCAAACAAACCAAAAACTATATTATTCCAGTTGTTTTAAAATCCTAGAAACAACATTTGCCATGGCAACCAGTTAACACAGCTGTACCAAATGTTGTTCCTAGGATGATCAGTTGCTTATTCTCCCTTACATGGTTCTATTTTGGGAGTGGTATTGCTGACTACACTCCTTTGAGCTCCAGCCTCCATCACGTTACAAATAAATGGAGCTTGTAAGAGTCTGCCACTTGGCTCCTGGTACTCAGGAGAAAAAATAAATTCTGCTCATTTACCCAAATGGCACCATTACTCATATTTAAAGACTAAAAGATTAAAAATAGGACTTTTTGCTGCATCAAGGAATCTAAATGTTTAAAAAACTTTAATAATGTATTGCAGCAATACATGCATTGATTTTTTAAGTGAATTATTTTTATTTTTTATAATTTATTTTGGTATCATTAGTCTACAATTACATGTGCAATATTATGGTTATTAAACTACCCCTTCATCAGGTCCCCCCCACCAACCCCATTACAGTCACTGTCCATCAGCGTAGTGAGATGCTATAGAATCACTACTTGTCTTCTCTGAGTTGTACAGCTCTTCCCGTGCCCTCCCCTACATTGCGTCTGCTAATCGTAATGCCCCTTTTCCCCCTTGTCCCTCCCTTCCCACCCATCGTCCCCAGTCCCTTTCCCTTTGGTAACTATTAGTCCGTTCTTGGGTTCTGTGAGTCTGCTGCTGTTTTGTTCCTTCAGTTTTTTTCTTTGTTCTTATACTCTATATATGAGTGAGATCATATGAAACTTGTCTTTTCCTGCTTGGCTTATTTCACTGAGCATAATACCCTCTAGCTCCATCCATGTTGTTGCAAATGGTAGGATTTGTTTTCTTCTTATGGCTGAATAATATTCCATTTTGTATATGTACCACCTCTTCTTTATCCATTCATCTACTGATGGACACTTAGGTTGCTTCCATTTCTTGCCTATTGTAAATAGTGCTGCGATAAACATAGGGATGCATCTGTCTTTCTGAAACTGGGCTGCTGCATTCTTAGGGTAAATTCCTAGGAGTGGGATTCCTGGGTCAAATGGTATTTCTATTTTGGGTTTTTTGAGGAACCTCCATACTGCTTTCCACAATGGTTGAAATAACTTGCATTCCTACCAGCAGTGTAGGAGGGGTCCCTTTTCTCCACATTCTTGCCAACATTTGTTGTTGTTTGTGTTTTGAATGTTGGCCATCCTCACTGGTGTGAGGTGATATCTCATTGTGGTTTTAATTTGCATTTCTCTGATGATTAGCAATGTGGAGCATCTTTTCATGTGCCTGTTGGCCATCTGAATTTCTTCTTTGGAGAAGTGTCTATTCATGTCCTCTGCCCATTTTTTAATTGGATTATTTGCTTTTTGTTTGTTGAAGTGCATGAGTTCTTTATATAATTTGGATATCAACCCCTTATCGGATATGTTGTTTATGAATATATTCTCCCATACTGTTGTATGTCTTTTTGTTCTACTGATGGTGTCCTTTGCTGTACAGAAGCTTTTCAGCTTGATATAGTCCCACTTGTTCATTTTTGCTTTTGTTTCCCTTGCCCTGGGAGATATGTTCTTGAAGAACTTGCTCATGTTTGTGTCCAAGAGATTTTTGCCTATATTTTTTTCTAGGAGTTTTATGGTTTCATGACTTACATTCAGGTCTTTGATCCATTTTGAGTTTACTTTTGTGTATGGGGTTAGACAGTAGTCCAGTTTCATTCTCTTACATGTAGCTGTCCAGTTTTTCCAACACCAGCTGCTGAAGAGCCTGTCATCTCCCCATTGTATATCCAAGACTCCTTTATCATATATTAATTGACTGTATATGTTTGGGTTAATGTTTGCATATTCTATTCTGTTCCACTGGTCTGTGGGTCTGTTTCTGTGCCAGTACCAAATTGTCTTGATTACTGTGGCTTTGTAGTAGAGCTTGAAGTCAGGGAGTGTAATTCCCCCTGTTTTATTCCTCCTTCTCAGGATTGCTTTGGCTATTCGGGGTCTTTTGTGGTTCCATATGAATTTTAGAATTATTTGTTCCAGTTCATTGAAGAAAGCTGTTGGTAGTTTGATAGGGATTGCATTGAATCTGTAGATTGCTTTAGGTAGTATAGCCATTTTGACAATATTTATTCTTCCTAGCCAAGAGCATGGGATGAATTTCCATTTGTTAGTGTCCTCTTTAATTTTTCTTAGGAGTGTCTTGTAGTTTTCAGGGTATAGGTCTTTCACTTCCTTCGTTAGATTTATTCCTAAGTATTTTATTCTTTTTGATGTAGTTGTGAATGGAATTGTTTTCCTGATTTCTCTTTCTGTTAGCACATTGTTAGTGTATAGGAAGCAACAGATTTCTGTGCGTTAATTTTGTATCCTGCAACTTTGCTGAATTCAGATATTAGTTCTAGTAGTTTTGGAGTGGAGTCTTCAGGGTTTTTTACATACAATATCATGTCATCTGCAAACAGGGACAGTTTGACTTCTTCCTTACCAATCTGGATGCCTTGTATTTCTTTGTCTTGTCTGATAGCTGTGGCTAGGACCTCTAGAACTATGTTGAATAAAAGTGGGGAGAGTGGGCATCCTTGTCTTGTTCCCGATCTTAAAGGAAAAGCTTTCAGCTTCTCTCTGTTAAGTATAATGTTGGCTGTGGGTTTGTCATATATGGCCTTTACTGTGTTGAGGTATGTGCCCTCTATACCCATTTTGTCGAGAGTTTTTATCATGAATGGATGTTGAATTTTGTCAAATGCTTTTTCAGCATCTGTGGAGATGTTCATGTGGTTTTTCTCCTTCTTTTTGTTGATGTGGTGCATGATGTTGATGGACTTCCTTATGTTGTACCATCCTTGCATCCCTGGCATGAATCCCACTTGATTATGATGAATGATCCTTTTGATGTATTTTTGAATTCAGTTTCTAATATTTTGTTGGTTATTTTTGCATCTATGTTCATCAGGGATATTGGCCTGTAATTTTCTTGTTTTGTGGTGTCTTTGCCTGGTTTTGGTATTAGAGTGATGCTAGCTTCATAGAATGAGTTTGGGAGTATTCCCTTCTCTTCTACTTTTTGGAAAACTAAGGAGGATGGGTCTTAGATCTTCACTAAATGTTTGATAAAATTCAGCAGTGAAACCATCTGGTCCAGGAGTTTTGTTCTTTGGTAGTTTTTTGATTACCAATTTAATTTATTTTCTGGTAATTGGTTTATTCAGATTTTCTGTTTCTTCCTGGGTCAGCCTTGGAAGGTTGTATTTTTCTAGAAAGTCCTCCATTTCTTCTAGGTTTTCCAGTTTGTTAGCATATAATTTTTCATAGTATTCTCTCATAATTCTTTGTATTTCTGTGGTGTCCATAGTGATTTTTCCTTTCTCATTTCTGATTCTGTTTATGTGTGTACACTCTCTTTTTTACTTGATAAGTCTGGCTTGGGGTTTATCTATTGTTTATTTTCTCGAAAAACCAGATGCTGCTTTCATTGATTCTTTCTATTGTTTTATTCTTCTCGATTTTATTTCTGCTTTAATCCTCATTATGTCCCTCCTTCTACTGACTTTGGCCTCATTTGTTCTTCCTTTCCTAGTTTCATTTATTGTGAGTTTAAATGTTCATTTCGGAGTGTTCTTCTTTCCTGAGGTAAGCCTATATTGCAATATATTTCCCTCTTAGCACAGCCTTTGCTGCATCCCACAGATTTTGCGGTGTTGAATTTTTGTTATCATATGTCTCCATATATTGCTTGATCTCTGTTTTTATTTGGTGATTGATCCATTAATTACTTAGGAGCATGTTATTAAGCCTCCATGTGTTTGTGGGCTTTTTCATTTTCTTTGAGTAATTTATTTCTACTTTCATACCTTTGTGATCTGAGAAGCTGGTTCGTACAATTTCAATCTTTTTCAATTTACTGAGGCTCTTTTTGTAGCCTAGTATATAATCTATTCTTGAGAATGTTCCATGTGCACTTGAGAAGAATGTGTATCCTGTTGCTTTTGGATGGAGTATTCTGTAGATGTCCGTTAGGTCCATCTGTTCTAATACATTGTTCAGTGCTTCTGTCTCTTTATTTTCTGTCTTGTTGATCTGTCCTGTGGAGTGAGTGATGTGTTGAAGTCTCCTAAAATGAATGCATTGCATTCTATTTCCCCCTTTAATTCTGTTAGTATTTCTTTCACATATGTAGCTCATCCTGTGTTGGGTGCATAGATGTATATAATAGTTATATCCTCTTGTTGGACTGACCCCTTTATCATTATTTAATGTCCTTCTTTGTCTCTTGTGACTCTCTTTGTTTTGAAGTCTATTTTGTCTAATACAAGTACTGCAACTCCTGCTTTTTTCTCCCATTTAGTTGAATGAAATATCTTTTTCCATTCTTTACTTTCAGACTGTGTATGTCTTTGGGTTTGAAGTGAGTCTCTTGTAGGCAGCATATAGATGGGTCTTGGTTTTTTATCCATTCAGTGACTCTATGTCTTTTGATTGGTGCATTCAAATCATTTACATTTAGGGTGATTATTGATAGTTATGTACTTATTGCCATTGCAGGCTTTAGATTTGTTGTTACCAAAGGTTCAAGGGTAATTCCCTTACTATCTAACAGTCTAATTTAACTCACTTTTTATGCTATTACAAACAAAACCTGAAGATTCTTTTTTTATTGTCTTTCCTCCTCCATTCTTTGTATGTTATGAATCATATTCTGTACTCTTTGTCTCTCCCTTGGGTGACATCTATTTAGTCTTAGGAATACTTCCATGTACAGGAGTCCCTCCAAAACGCACCATAGAGGTAGTTTGTGGGAGGTAAATTCTCTCAGCTTTTGCTTATCTGAAAATTCTTTAATCCCTCCTTCAAATTTAAATGATAACCTTTCCGGGTAGAGTATTCTTGGTTCAAGGCCCTACTGCATCATTGCACTAAATATGTCATGCCACTCCCTTCTGGCCTGTATGGTTTCTGTTGAGAAGTCTGATGATAGCCTGATTGGTTTTCCTTTGTATGTGATCTTTTTTTCTTTCTCTAGCTGCTTTTAAAAGTGTTTCTTTACCCTTGAAATTTGCTGTTTTAATTATTATATGTCTTGATGTTATCTTCCTTGGGTTCCTTGTGTTGGGGGATCTGTGCATCTTAATGGCTTGAGCGACTATCTCCTTCCCCAGATTGGGGAAGTTTTCAGTAATTACCTCCTCAATGACACCTGCTATCCCTTTTTCTCTCTCTTCTTCTTCTGGTACCCCTATAATGCGAATATTGTTCCGTTTGGATTGGTCACACAGTTCTCTCAATATTCTTTCATTCTTAGAGATTCTTTTTTCTCTCTGTGCCTCAGCTTCTTTGTATTCCACTTCTCTAATTTCTGTTCCATTTACCATCTCTTTTACTATGTCTAATCTGCTTTTAAATCCCTCCATTGTATGTTTCATTTCAGATACGGAATTTCTTCATGATTGCATCTCTGTCTTAAATTTATTCCTGAGTTCTTGAAGATTTTTCTGTACCTCCATAAGCATGTTTATGATTTTTATTTTGAACTCTCTTTCAGTAAAATTGGTGAGTTCAGTTTCACTTGGCCCTTTTTCTGGGGTTTGTGAGATTTTGGTCTGTACCATGTTCTTTTGACGTTTCATATTTCTGTTTGGTGCCCTGTAGTGCCCAGAGCTTCTCATCCCCTAGAGTGAGGTTGGGGGTCATAGGGGAGCGGAGCTGATGCCTGGCGGGAGGAAAGATCTGTTTCCGGATTCACGTCTGCCCTGCCTGTCTCCAGTATCTCAGCCAGTGGGATGAGCACACAGGTGTAAGCCTCTGTGCTTGGTGTCTCTAGGTGTTGTAGGTGAGGCCTCTCTCTGGCTGACCTGATGTTAGAGCAGTGACTGCCAGTTTGCGAGCCGGTGCTGTCAGGCCAGGAGGAAGGCTCAGCAGGCTGCGTGTCACAGTGGGGGGCCTCGTAGCTGGGTAGCCAGCCAGTGGGATGGAGCACCTGAAGCTCCCCAAAGTTCCCAATCTGTTGCGCAGAGCGTGCCCAGACAACCTGGTCCCCCTATCCCTTCTCCCACGCAGCAAGCTCCATGCAAACCCCGTGCCTTCAGCAGCCGTCTCGCTGCTAGGAAGCTCTCAGACCACCTGCCTTTCCCTTGTCTCAGAGCGGCCCTGTGTGGATCCTGTCCTGCACAAATGGCCAGAATCTGTCCCTCAAGCACTCTGCTGGCCCAGCTCCCCATCCTGCAGAGCACCATACAATGTAGATTTCTGCTTGCAAAGCAGATCTCCAGGGCTAGGTGTTCAGCAGTCCCAGACTTCCACCCCCTCCCCTGCTCCATTTCTCTTCCTCCCACTGGTGAGCTGGGGTGGGGGAAGGGCTTGGGTCCTGCGGGATCAAAGCTTTTGTACGTTACCCTGTTTTGTGAGGTCTTTTCTGTTTGTGAGGTCTGTATGCAATCTGGTTCTTTCCTGTTTCTGTTTTAGGTTTAGTTGTATTAACTATATTTTCACACTTTCTGTGGTTTTGGGAGGAGTTCTCTGTCTCACCTCTCACGCCGCCATCTTGAATCTGTCCTAAGCCAAAATTTTCAGGATTTTTATACATGGTGTCCATCTAAAGCTTATAGGGGTTTTTGCATGTGCAATCACTATTTCCTTATAACTTCTAGTTATAATTTCAGAGTGACAAAACTTATTAATGTCATAATAATCCTCTTTTTTATTTAAGTGCGGCAGGCATACAATATTATATTAGTTTCAGGTATACAATGTAGTGATTCAACATTTACTTACATTATGAAGTGATCCCCACGATAAAGCTAACTGCCACCTGTCACCATACAAAGTTATTACAGTATTATTTATATTTCATATGCTGTATTTTTCAAACCCATGGCTTATTTAGTTCATAATTGGAATTTTGTACCTCTTTTTTTAGTTTTAATTTTTAAAATTGAAATAGTGTTGATAAACAATATTATATTGGCTTCAAATGTACAACATAGTGATTCAATGATAATATACATTACTAAATGCTCACCATAAGTGTAGTTACCATCTGTCAACATACAAAGAAATTCCTGTATTATGAACTATATTCCCTATGCTGTACTTCCATCCTGTGACTAATTTATTTTATAGTTTCAAATTTGTAAGTATACCCTTCACCTATTTGGCCTGTCTTCCCACACCACTCCCCAATGGCAACAAGTCTGTCCTCTGTTTTGTTTGCTTATTCATTTGTTTTGTTTTTTATATTTCACATAGAAGTGAATTAATATGGTGTTTGTCTTTCTTTGTCTAACTTATTTCACTTGGCATAATAACCTCTAGGTCCATCATGTTGTTACAAATGGCAAGAGTTCATTCTTTTCTGTGGCTTAGTAATATTGCATTGTGTACATGTATCACATATTTTTTTATCCACTCATTTACCTGTGGACACTTAGGTTGCTTCCGTATCTTGGCTATTGTAAACAATGCTGCAATGAACATAGTGGTGCATATATCTTCAAATTAGTGTTTTCATTTTCATTGGGTAAATACCTGAAGTCAAATTACTGGATAATATGGTTGTTATAATTTTATTTTGGGGGGAGGGAACCTCCAGACTGTTTTCCATAGTGGCTGTGCCATTTTGCATTCCCACCAAAAGTACATGACGGTTCTGTCTTCTCCACATCTTTACCACCACTTGTTACTTCTTGTCTTTTTGATAGGCATTCTGGCAGATATGAGGTGATTCCTCTTTGTGGTTTTGAATTGCATTTCCCTTAATGATGAGTGATATTAACCATGTTTTCATGCACCTGTTGGGCACTTGTATATCTTCCTTAAAGAACTGTCTATTCAGGTCATCTGCTGATTTTTTAATTGGATTGTTTGTTTTTTAATATTGAGTTGTGTGAGTTATTTACATAATTTTGGATATTAATCCCTTATAGGTTATATGATTTGCAAACATCTCCTATTAAGTACATTGCCTTTTCTTGTTGATGGTTTCCTTCACTGAGCAAAAGCTTTTAGTTTCATGCACTCCCATTCGTTTACTTTTGTTTTTGTGCTCTGAGGAGACAGATTCAAAAAACATTGCTAAGACAAGCTATTGTTCAATAGCTTGCTGCCTGTATTTTCTTTTTAGAGTTTCATGGTCTCTGGTCTTACATTTAAGTCTAGTTCATTTTGAGTTTATTTTTTGTATATGGCATAAGAAAGTGGTCCAGTTTCATCATTTTGCATGTAGTTATTCAGTTTTTCCAGCATAATTTATTGAAGAGACTGTCTTTTCCCCCTTGTGTATTGTTGTCTCCTTTGTCAAGATTATTGGACCACATAAGCATAGGTTTATTTCTGGGATTTCTGTGCTAGTCCATTGATCTATGTGTCTATTTTTGTGCTAGTACCATACCTTTTTCATTACTATGGCTTTGTAGTACAGCTTGAAATCAGAGAGCATATACATCCAGCTTTGTATTTCTTTCTCAAGATTGCTTTGCCTATTTGGGGTCATTTATTGTTCCATATAGATTTTAAGATTATC
>JAVSCE010009590.1:0-34596 GCA_032199065.1 Smutsia gigantea
ATTCTGTGGGGATGCTGTAGGTGGCGCTGTTCCTCCACTATTCCGCAGCTGTGGCCACGGTGCCCTGCAGGGCCCTTTATAGCTCTGGTCGGGGTGGGAATGAATGGGAGGCTGTTGATCTCTGTGGGAAGTGTAAGTGCGGCCCTTGTTTCCCAGTCGCCAGCTAAGGGGTCCGAAACTCCCCAGGACTCCCAGCCTGCTGGGCTGAGTGTGCTGGGGTGATCCGGCTCCTCCACTGGGCTCCTGTCTCTTTAAGGCCGCTGAAAAAAGCACGTGCTTTCTTTTTTTTCCCCCCTCCCTGTCTTTTCTTCCTGGGAGCCAGCTACAAGCACCCTGGCCCGTTCCCCGCTCAGATCCTGCACCCTCTGTCTCTATCTCCGCTACACCGCTCGATGTGTGTCAGTGCTCCCGCTCAAATCACCGGGGCTGGTTATTTTGCGGGGTGTACTTCCACTCCCTCCCGGCTCTGAATCCTCTCCTCCCGCCGGTGTGCTGGGGTGGGTGAGTGCTCGGGTCTCGCCAGGTCGTGGCTCAGTATCTTACCCGCCTCTTGGTGTGCTGTGTCCTCTCAGGTGTAGCTGCACGCTGTGTGCTTTCCTGTGTATTCTGGTCTCTCTTTTAGGAATAGTTGTATCTGCTGTATTTTCATAGATATATATAGTTTTGGGAGATTTCTGCTGCCCTGCTCATGCCGCCATCTTCCCGGAAGTCTAGACAGTTCTTTTTATAAAAAATAGTACATACATACCCCGCAAGCCCATGAATTCTGTTATGCAATAAAAATCAGAAAAACTTTATCAATGCAAATACAGCACAGGATTATCATATGGTTTAAGATAAATAAAATAAGTGACTGCAAAGCAACCCTTTTCCATTTTAAAACAATAGTAAAGGTACAAATGATCTTAATTAAAAAAAAAGTTTCCAGAGGTAACTAGGATTCCTTTTTCTTTCTCAGAAGAAAAAAACACAAAATATAAGGAAAGATCGATGCACACAGAGCTGGAACACCGAAAGATGTAAATGGTTTGATAAATCCACACGAGGACGAGCTAGTCACATGTATTTTTTTACTGGATTATTTGGCATTTATGAGTTTAACTGGTGAAAACCCAGTGTTTTAAGCAATCAAGAAAAAGAAATAACCTAGTTTTAAATATTCAATGGTCATTACTTACATAACTTAAACATATTCAATACATTATGTAGAAGTATTTTTAAATAACTTTTTTTTAAATTGAAAAATAGGTCATTGATCTTTAATGAAATTTCCTTAAGTCTTAGCAGTAGTTCCACACTTTCCCAGCAGGTGGCAGATTTCTTGTCTGTCTTTCATTTTCTTCTATAATCCAGTGCTAGAGTTCATCATGTGTCAATACTGTAGGGGGAAATTTTTTTATTTAGTTCTTGAAATCTTTAATGTCATATTAGCTTAAACTTCACTGAGGCATGAGATACAGAAAAGGCATCGGTGCTGACCAAGGGTCCTTTAGTACCTATTTGCTTTATTATGTTACACGAGGATATGTCTTTGTACGTTATGGTCTCTATTATATTGTATCGTAACTACTTACCTTTTTACCCAGCTAGAAGTAAGCTCGCATCATCTATGAGGACAAGGACCATACCTATTCATCTTTGTTATCTATACAGGGCCTAGCACCTGTGTGGCAATGGAGGCCTTGAAAAATACTAATAGATTACTCACCACGCACGAAGAATACTATCAATATAGTGAGTGGAACAACTAAAAGCAGAAGACATACAGTGATCTTATAGGATGTGATGAGAGAAGATTCAAACACAGTACCTCAAACATAAGAATCAATAGTAGTGAAGACTCTTAGTTTCTTCTCCTGCATCACTGAGCTGTCACACACTGATTTAAGAACAATGAGAATTCAAAATATTTTCAGGCAGAAATTAATTAAAACATGATTTAAATGCATTCTGTTTCACAGTTCAAGACAGAAGACTGTGTTTCTCTCTTCAGTAAATTCTACTTGGAAGATTATAAAGAAATATAATAGGGAATAACAATAGTGAGAATGGGGGAAGTGGATCTGAGACACCCCTGGAGTAGAGTTATCAATGAATTTCTAAGACTGGAACATCATCCGAGATGAGGAGTTTATTTTCCTGACAGCAGCCTGAGAGAGCCTCTGAGCAGAAAATGTGGGGAGTGAGTCAGACCATGACGCAGTTAACCGCAGGACTGTCTGGAAAATCTGTGCCTGTCAGTTCTTCACTCTCATTTTCTTCTGTAGTCTAGAGAGAATCTGACAGCCTGTTTATTCCAAGATAAAAAGAAGAAGACTATTCTTGGAAAAAATAAAACCAAACCAGAGATAGTGAGAGAGAGAGAGTTTGATTGATTGACTGGCTTTTCTATTGGTGTCGATGCTCTTGCGAGAAGTACCTCACTTGGCTTTTGGCCCGGTGGTGTGCAGGATGGGCGTTGAGCTGCTCTATACTCATACACTGAGAAGTCTGCCAAACTCACACCATGCTAATATACCTAGAGCTACCAATTAACCCTTTCTTGCCCATTCTGGGAAGACGCCTATCAGGGGACATTTTTACGCCACGGCAGAGGAAACATGCTAGCTATCTCTACTGATCATTCTAATGTTCTTCTGCAGTCACCCATCTCCTGGCATCTGAGTCAGACCAACAGTAAAAGGAAAAAGAACCCAGAGGAGCACAGAAGCAGTCACCCAACGAGAACAAAGCCGACCAAGGGAACCAAAGAGATACTCAGAATAATTGTAATTAATATTTTCCAGAGAAATCTAAAAAGTCAGTGAAGATAAAACAACAAATAAATTCAAAGGAAGCAAGCAGGGAAAGGAAAGATCTGTTGAAAATTAAAATCTGATTTCCTGTCTTAAAAAAAAATTCAGTAGAAGACAAAAAAAATTTCCAACAACACAGAGGGAAGGTTAGGGACTATAAGAGGAAAATATAACCACAGGAACACAAAGGATCATAAATGACTACTATGGACAATTACGCCCCAACAAACTGGACAACCTAGAAGAATGGGCAAATTCCTAGAAACATACAGCCTCTCATGACTGAATCTGGAAGAAATAGAAAACATGAATAGACCGATTATTAGTAAGGAGATTGAATCAGTCTTTCCAACAAAGACCAGCACTATCTAGATGGCTTCACTGGTGAATTCTACCAGACATTTAAGAATTAATACCAACCCTTCTCTAACTTCTCCGAAAAATAGAAGAGGAGGGAACACTTCCAAACTAATTTTACAAGCATTACCTTGGTATCAAAACCAGACAAGGACACCACAAGGAAAGAAAATTAAAGGCCAATATCCCTGAAGAGATCCTATTTATAATAGGAACAAAAAGATAACATAACCTAGGAATAAGCTTTAAAAGATACATTTATAAAACCTATATGTTAAAATGTTATGACTGGATTTGAACATAAACAGGAAAGACAACATGTTCTTAGACAGGAAAAACAGTTTCCATGGAGCTGTGAATACTCCCTAAGCCAGCGAACTAGTAAATGTGATCCTCCTCCTGCTTCTGCCCATCTCCCCACAAACAAACAAAACACATTTCTGGAACTAGATGAGTCTAATGCTTCTATGGAAAAACAAGAACATCCAGAAAACAACAACAAAAGAGCAATGAGGGAAGGCGAGACCTACCTGATTGGAAAACATACTGTAAACCTTCATTAATTTAAGTAGTTCGTGATAGGCGCCCGTGTAGACAGGTATCAAAGGAGCAGGATAAAAGTGCCAAACAAGACATAAATAACACAGGAGTTTAGTATATGATAAAGGTACCACACAAATCAGTGGAATAAAGATTGGTAATTTTTTTCCAGTGTTGGGCAACAATCCTCTAGAAAAAATGAGTAAAGGATGAAAACAAACAGTTGAAAAACAGAAAAAATACAAATGGCCCTTAAACATATGATGGGATTCTCAACTCCATTCATGCTATAGGTTCAGTTGTGTCCCTCGCAAGTTCACACATCGGATTCCTAACCTCCAGTACTTCAGAATGTGTGACCTTATTTGGAGATAGAGTTTTTACAGAGGTGATCAAGTTCAATTGCGATCATTAGGGTAGATGCTAATCCAACACGGCTGCTGTCCTTACAGGACGAGGCAATACGGACACAGACATGTAGAGAGGGAAGACAATGTGGTTAGCATAGGAAGAGGACGGCCATTTCTAAGTCAGGAAAGGCATGGACGAGGTCCTTCCTTCCCCATCCTCAGAAGGAACCAACCCTAATGACACTTTGATCTTGGATTTCCAGCTTCCCAAACTGTGAGACAATACATTTCTTTGGTTTAAGCCCCTCCTCAGAGGTCCTGTGTTAGAGCAACCCCAGCAAACTGATACAACTTATAATAAGAGAAATCCAAGAGTTATAAAAGAAGACTTCCAATTTTACTCCATATACTTCAGATTGTTTAATGTTTGTAATGACCATACATCACACTTGTAATTAAAAATTAAGTAAAAAAACCAATCTCTTCTGTAAAAGTTCTCTTAGTTATACCCATAACCATACAGAGAAACACATACCCACAGAAATGCAATTTTTCTTTAATGGGGTCAATCATATATCATTCTATACCCTGTTTATTAACTTAAAAAATGCTGCTAGTACAAACATATTACCTCCAGTTTCTTGAAATGCTACACTATATATTTCCTTGTTTGTATCAATGTTTATATAATAAATCCTCTATTGATGGAGAGTTTCAATTTCATTATTAAAAATAATGCTGTAACAAATGTATGTATAATACATCATTTTACTTTTTTAAATGTAAATTTCTTGAAGTGAGTTGCAGGTTAAATGGTCAATATATATTTTAAGTTTTTATATATTTTGTTAAAGTTTCTTAATTTACACACCTACTACATGCACTGTGTATATGAGAGCGCTCACTTATTAGCAAGGGCTAACACCGGTTATTATTAATCCTTTAACTGTTTCCAATGTGATAAGAGAAACATTGCACCTCAACGTTTTGAGCATTTAAAAATTTTTATGAGATGAGTATGTAAATTTTTTCCCTCTTTTGCTTTCTTTCCTTCTCTGCTTCCTTCCTGTCTTATCTTTCCCTCCCTTCAGAACAGTAACATCATACCACTTACAGATTCATCTTTCTTCTGAATCGAAATGGTATCCTTATACCAGATTATTAAGAATATACAGGTGTGTTTCAAATACTGAACTTGTCAGATAATACCACATTGATTTTGTTAAGGAAAATAGAAAGTCAAGACAAAACACAATTTCATGCTTATGTGAAAACACTTATATATAATCATTTTGGCTTACCTAAAAAATGAGGCTGAGAAAAATAAAAGTCATATTCTGATCTCTTGGAAAGAATCACTGTGAGGACTAACTAACACAACCAGTGAAGATATCTGACCTGGTGACTGGAGCACTGCGGGAGCTGCGCTACTTTGAAAAACAAGTGACGAACAATTTAGACAGGCGCTGATGAGGCGACATAATTAGGCGATCAGAAGTTTGCACAGCAGCTTTAAAAGAATATCCAATGCATATGTGTTGAAGGCATATGTAGGGGGATGAAATGCTACAGTTTTTAAAAATCTAAGACTTGGAAGCAAATCTAATCCAAGTCACCATCCAGCCCAGGACTAAGGCTACTGGAACCAAAACCCGTGGGAAAATTGATATACTTCTGAGATTAATTCAGGAGGTAGGAGATAATATATCTCGTTAGCTCTGTAAGGCTTTTATTAAACTGCATGGCTTGGATTTTCACACTTGGGAAATTGAGTGTGTTCTTAAAGACAATCAATTTTTTACCTTTTGTTTTTTACTTCTTATCTTGGGTCAGGAGGCAGATGCTATCTTGCGCATATGTGCTGATATGAATTGAAGCTGCATCTATGGAGGAATAGGTTCCCTATTTATGTTTTAAATTTGTGAGCTTAGTCCATGAAAAGTGAAATTCTGACCTAATCCTTTGAAGACTTCACTAAGAAATGAGTTTTTAATATATATAGTTTTACTTAATGTAATTTAGTAAGTACAAGTCACAATCTATTCTCAATGCAAAGTGTAGCTCACAGAACTGTAGAATGATGACTTACCTGCATCTTTCTTCTTGTTTTCAAGGTGATCTAACAGTTGTCGTATTTCAGTGTCATACTCCACCCATTCTGGGACAATCCTGGCGGCAGCTCTTAGTTTGGGCTCTTTTGTTTTGGGATTATTGCACTAAAAGTTTCAAATAAAGTTCTGTTACCAAAAAACCATGCTCCAGGAAACAAAGGAAATGCTTGAGGATACAGAGGATAATCTGTATCCAGAGGAGGCAGAGAGGGAAAGAAAGCAAAAGAGGGAAAAAAATTTACATACCGAGGATATAGAAATGAATTTTATAAAAGTACTAAATTCTTGGAATACAGTAATTACCTTGATAGACAAAGAATCCAGTGAGATAACACATCAGTTTATGTAAGTGATAAGGGTTTAATGCAAGCACCTCAATCAGAAATTTAGACAAAAACCTTAAAGACATTCTGATGGTGCACAAGAAATTTGTCAAACAATTCTGTAAAATGTTTTGACAAAAGATTAAATTATATGACCATTCTGTAAAAGAACATTGCAGACCATATTAATAAATATTTTGTCTTTTCTTTGGACTAAAAATCTGATTCTATACACTTTATGTTTTCCACAGACAAAACCACTTGTCAGCCTTTAAAAATGTCTTGATTTTCTTTAGCAAACGCATTCATTCCCCTTCACATGCCTTGGTTCTAATTAGCAATTGTGATATTAAAATTCAGTTAATTGGAGTTCATTTGTCTAAATAGTGAGTGATAGTTGTGAAATGCAGAGTAGTCCATAAATCTCTTACTACAAAAGTAACTAGCTAGTCTGCGTATGGCAGAGTGGAAAAACAAATGGACATGGACCCCCAAGCCTCAGGGTTCCAACTCCACATTTACTGGTAGTAAGGCCTGTACATGCAACTTAACTGTGTTGGGGGTGGAGGTGGGGAATCTTGGTTTCTTCATTTGCAAAGGAGGAAATTAAAACAAGATCATCTCCAAGGTTTGCTAATAGATGGCCAATTTAAGCTACTTAGTTAGCAACTGGTCCTACTATATAGAGTTTCTTGGGAAATTAAATAAAGGTTAAGAGGCAAAAAGTACAGGAGAAGGTTGAGAAGAATCTGATTCTGGATGCCTCTGAAGGTACAGCTGACATTTGCTGATGGGCTGGATGTGATCCATGAGAAAACAGGTGTCAAAGATGACCTCGTTGTGTTTGGCTTGAGCGTTTTAAGGAGTGGAGATGCCACTCACTGAGACAGGAGAGTCTGTGGGAGGAGCATAAACTCCACGAAGTTGCACAGGCATGCAATTTGCTCTTTACAAAGCATTAACAGAGAAGCATCTTGAAGCCCACTTCTACATGATGTTTTCTTGTGCTTGTCTAACTTGCCTTCTCCTTAATGCCTTACGGGAAAGCTTTTAGTGATGAGCTGTGAGCCTGTTATCTTAATCCTTTCCTCACTAGATATTTTTGGTTCAGTCATTGTGGACTTTTTTTCCTATAGTAATATATTCCTTAAGTAAGTGGAATACAGGATATTCTTTGCAGAAATTAACTTTACAGGTGGTATGCCCTATAAAGGTAATGGAACTGTTTTTCTGTTTTTAATTGTGTCAGAAACTATGAAAATAAAGATACTATGTTCTCCTTAGTTTTTTGTGCTAGATTTTTTTTTTCCTTACAATCTGATTCAACAGTGCTTCCCTGGGTCTACCATGCCCGCGTCTGGGGCGTTTTTGGTAGTCCTGACTTGGGTGGGTGGGGCGCTACTGCCATCTAGTGGCTAAGGCCAGGGACGCAGCTAGACATCCTGCACTGCCCCACACTGTAGGGACCCCAGCAACAAAGAAGTAGGCGGTCCCAACTGTCAATGCCTGGTTGAGAAACC
This sequence comes from Smutsia gigantea, assembly GCA_032199065.1. NCBI lineage: Eukaryota > Metazoa > Chordata > Mammalia > Pholidota > Manidae > Smutsia > Smutsia gigantea. The sequence continues at coordinate 7,997 of JAVSCE010009590.1, forward strand.
TCTACTGAAACAGAGCTGAGACGGTAGTATCATGACATTCACAGACCCTCTCAATCTCACCATCAATACCATTAACTATGCTTTTGCCTCTCCCTTAGGCCATTTCTGTAGGGTTTTTCTGCATTCCCTTTTTCCCCAAGAAGCCAGCCCAAAATAGCATGTTCTGTCATTTTTAAGTGTTTCTCTGGGAGAATTGGTTAGGCTGGCCACCAAAATTTACGCCATTTGTCCTATTTCAATATAGACCTATTGCTAGGAAGTAGCTGCCCACCCAGGAATGATGAATGCCAGTGCCTCCGACATCTAGATGTGGCCACACGACCACTTCCCGCCCAGGGGCCAAGGCCTTCAGGAGCCCCTCCATACTTCCCTTCCCTCCGATCAACACTATGCAACAGAAATATGATGGAAACCACGGATGTCATTTTCAATTTCCTAGAAGCCACATATAAAAATAGAAAAGGAACAGGTGAAACTTTAATAACGCATCTTATTTGACCCAGTATATCCAAAATGTTAGCAATTGTTATGTAATCAATATAAAAACTAGTAGTCAGATGTTTTCACATTCTTTTTTTTGTACTGAGTCTTCAAACTCTGGTGTATTTTACACCTTAGAGCACATCTCAGTTCAGACTATTCGTGTGTTAAGTGCTCCTGGCCACATGCGGTGAGCGGCTGCCAGACTGGACAGCCCAGCTCCAGACGGCTACCGAGGATGACAAGTCCCCGGAGATGACGGAGACTGGTCTCTGCGTCACAGCACACCAGGGAAGCTCCCTACTGGCAGGACACGCGTGCACATCTGTGCCTGTGAGGGTGATGCCAGTGGGATCAGGGGTTTGCTGGGGGCGCACATGCTGGCCTAAGTGTCTGGGATCCCAAGGAGGCCTTCTTTGCTAGCCTCCCACGTCCCAACATGACCTGAGCAGCATCTTACAAAGTCATGTTCAGCGATGCTCTCGAGGAAAGTCCCCTGGCGCCCTCTTGGCAATGCCGTCTGACTTGTTTCTGCCCCAGTGCATTGCCCGAGGCTGCGTCCTGGTAAGCTGGCACGCTACTTTCTTCCTATACATTTCTGGAAAAATGCCCCTATGTTTTATCGTCCTGCTTTGTTTAAAACTGTATGAATTCTAATATTTTGGAAGTATATTCTTCAGTGGAGCTCTTGTAAACAATTATTTTATACTTAAATTAGTACAGAAAAACCATGTGTTCAGAAAAAGAAGAGTATCTTGGAACCATTAAAGACAACATACTATTGGAATGTAAGTTCTAGGCAGTTGGACAATAAGTAAGTTTGAAATACTTCATGTGCATGACAGTTAAACTATGTACCATAAACTACTTCAAGTGAAAATCTAGGGGAAAAAAAAATCCTAAAAATAAGAAAGAAAAAAAGACGTGTGGGATAATTTAAATAGACACAGAATTATTTTAGTTGTCCTCATTTGGGAAAAATACTGGCAGGAGAACTAAAATGATGATGGGATGATAGCTAACACACAGACATTTCAGCCAGCTCGTGGCCTTTCTTTCAAAAGCCCTTGTGCAAAAAAGAGTTAACATAGCAAGCCTGGGATTACCATTCTCAGAGGCCTGCTTGCAAGGCTGACCCCCGGCTGGTGTCTGGGAGCTTGGGTTTCCCGAGTGGGCCCACCACTCCCTGCTAAGAACGGCTCGCTGTGCCTAAACTGTGCACACAGCATGGTTCATGCTGAACACCTGCTTTCTTCTGAATTTTGCTAGGCAGAGCGGATGCTTATGTGACCAGCCCTGGGCGTTGCGTTTCTAATGAGCGCTGGGAGACAGCATTTCACATATGGTGTGGAGTTTCTCCTGGCTGAAGGCAAGAAGCTTGTCTTGGGTAACCTCACAGGGAGAAGGCTCTTGGAAGCTGGCACCTGGTTTTCTCTGGGCTTCACTCCAGGCATCTTCCCTTTGCTGCCTTTCCTATGTTTCTTTCCACCGGAAAAAGTCTCCGCCCAGAGCACCACTATATCCTGAGTCCTGAGACCTCTCAGTGAATTGCCAGACCTGGGGCCCCAGACACAGCCTTCCACTTGCTCACCTAAGTAAATGTAACAGTGAGTCATGACTGAGCAGCAGTGTGCCATTCCATTTGTAAAACGGAAAACATTTCTCCTTGAACACTTCCACGTTTGCACACACACAAGTGCACACACACTCACCAGATCGATTGTTTTGGCTCTGTGTTTGGACTCATCATCACACCAGGTCTCACACCACAGCCAGTCTTGAGGAAGAGATTTAATGGCAACTTGGTAAATCATATTATTAGGAAGATCCTACAGAAAAGTGATTTAAACAAAGAGGTACAGAAATTAGAGTCACAGCCAAAGAAGTTGAAGATGTTATTTAGATTATAAACCGATCTTAGAAAACACATGCAATCTGGGAAATCTATTTTTAAGCTTTAAATACTGAATTTGACCCAATCATTTTGCATCATGAATGAACCCAGGCATGGGGACTAAGCCCACACCCCTCACTTCAGAGATGAAGAGGGAGGCCCAGAAACCCCCCACTCGACATTCTATCAAATGGACAGCCTCTGTGCCTCTGTCTGCCTTGGAACACCAGATTTAAATATCCACACTGTGCCTGCTATACTGTTTATGTCAGTCACCACCACACTCTCCACATTCTGAGGTGACCTTTCATTTCTGTTAGGAAACACTGCTTCATGAATATTTTCACCTTTCTGCATGCTCAGGGCTTTCTAAGTAAAGATCCCTGGCACCTTTGTTAAAGGACGTCCAAATGGCAAATAAGCCTAGTAAATTAGAGACCCCTGAAGAGACACCTGTCCCAGAGATACTTGTTTATATGCCAATGATTGTAGAACCCTTTCCTCCCTCACCCCAGAGAATATCTGTTTACATTCAGAGAACAGGTCATGCCTCCTTTCTCTACCAGAGGGCTTGAGGGGTGCCTATGCTAGTTGTGCCATCTAAGCCCCAAGACTGGTACTTTAAGGTTCCTTTCTCCGCACACCTATTATAATATCATACTGGAAGTCCTTGCTAACACAAGGAAAGGAAACAACAGGTATACAGATTGGAAAGGAAGCAATAAAACTGTCTTTGTTCGTAGATGGCAGGATTGTTTATGTGTAGAAAACCCCAGGAATTAATTTAAAAAACTCCTGGAACTAATAAGCACCTACAGCAAGGTTTCAGGATACAAGGTTAATATACCAAACTCAACTGCTATATACCAGCAATGAACAATTGGAATTTGAAATTAAAAGCACATCATTTATATTAACACACACACACACACACACACACACACAAAAACCCCCAAACCTAAGCTAAACCTAGGTTTGCATCTTCCATAACATGTTCTGCTACATGAGGAAAACTACAGAATTCCGATCTAAGAAATTTAGGAAGATCTAAATAAATGAGAGATAGTCCATGTTCGTGGATAGACTCAGTGTTTTAAAGATGTCAGTTCTTTCCAGTTTGATTTATAGATTCAATACAATCCCAAAGTCCCAACAAATTACTTTGTGGATATTGACCAGCTTATTTTAAACTTCATATGGAAAGACCTTGAATAACCAACACAATATTGAAGAATAAGAACAAAGTCAGAGGACTGATAATATTGAACTTGTAATCTTACTATAATAATCTACAGTAATTATGAAAATGCAGTACTGGTCAAAGAAGAGACAAATAGGATCAATGGACTAGAATAGAGAGCCCAGAAACATGGGAATTCTTTGTATTCTTTTGCTCAATTTTTTCCTGTAAACCTAACACTGCTCTAAAAAAATACGGTCTATTAATTAAAAAAAATTCTTCACTATTCTTTCTGACACCTTTTTCCTTGGAATCCATTCTTTAAATAACCCAGTTGTCATCTCATCTCAGCCACTTCCTCTCCCCTGGTCATAGCCTAGCCATGCCCTCTGTACTTCCAATTTCCTGCTCTCACTCTTGGACGACCTCTTGATTTCCAGCCCGCTCCATCAGGTCCTCAGATATCAATAATACCCTTTGAAAATGTCTATTTAAATCCTTTGACCACATTTTAAATTGGTTTTGTGTTGTCATTGTTCATAAGAGTCCTTTGTGTATGTTCTACATCCTCGTTTCTTATCAGATATATGACTTGTGAATATTTTCTCCCATTCTGTGGGTTATCTTTTCACTTTCCTGTATTATTCTATAATGCATAAGTCTTAAGTTTTCATGCAGTCCTATTTATCTGTTTTTTCTTTTGTTGTTTATACTTTTGGTTTCATATCTAAGAAACCATTGCTTAATCCAAAGTCACAAAAGTTCACATCAGGACTTTCTAAGAGTTTCATACTTTCAGCACTTACACTCAGGTCTTCAGTGCATTTTGGATTGATTTTTGTATATTGTGTGCAGCATGGGTCCAACTTTATTCTTTACATGTGGATATCCTGTTGTTCTAGCACCTTTGTTCAAAAAAGCTATTCTTTCCCAAAATTATCCTGGCATGTTTGTCACAACTGAAGTGATCACAGATGAATGAGTTTACTTCTGGACTCTTAAATCTGCTCTATTGATCTGTATGTTTAACCTAGGCCAGTCAACTTACCATACACATTTAAAGAGTACAGTGTGGTAAGTTTTAAGTATAAATATAGCTGTGACACCACGACCACAATCAAAATCACCGAACATATCCATCAACCTCAAGTATCTTCATGTCCTCTTACAAACCTTCCCTACTGTTCTTCCTACATCTGCCCAACCTAGTTTCCGGGCAAACATGAACTGCTTTTTGTCATGTTTCTTAGTTTGCATTTTCTAGAATTTCACATAAACAGAATCATATAATATCTATACTTCTGGCCTGGCTTCTTTAGATAAAACTAATTATTTTTAGATTCATCCATGGGGTTATATGCATGAATAATTAATTCCTCTTTAGTACTGTATTTTATGGATATACTTCCATCTTTTTATCCAATCTCCTCTTGACAGATCTTTGGGTTTGTGGAAGGCAGCTGCTGAAATGGCTTCCAGGGATCCTTGCCTGGAATGATCATTCTTCTGTGCAGTTCTCTCCCGCGGAGTGGCTGGACCTAGTGACTTCATTCTAACAAAGAGACTACGGCAAAGTCATGGGATGCTAGTTCTGTGACTGCATCACAAAAGACCAGGTCTTCTGCTCTTCCGGCATTCTGACACTTCTTGCATGCGCGTCCTGATGGAGACACCACGTGGCAAAAAACTAGGGACTGTTGACAGGCAGCAGCCAGCAAGGCAGTGATGCCTTCCGGGGAAAAGCTCTTGAAGAAGCGGACCCCGCCCATACCACGTGAGTGCCTCTCCCAGCCGAGTCTTTAGATTAGATGGCAGTCCCGGGGTCCGCACAAAGACCACGGCCTCGTGAAGCCATGAAGCAGAATGCTAGCCAAGTGGGGCCCAGATAAACGGTGTGTTACATTAAGTTTCTGTATTTTGGGGTAAGTTGTTATACAGCAATAGATAATTAATATGTTTGTTTCTAAGTTTTGGCTTTTACAAATAAAGCTACTATGACTATTCTTGCATAAGTCTTTGTGTAGACATATGCTTTCATTTCTCTGGGGCAAATGCTCTGAAATGGAATGAGTGGTCATTTGGTAGGTATACAGCTGAATTTATAAGAAATCAACTGTTTTTTCAAAATGGCTGTACCACTTTACATTCCCATTAGCAATGTGTGAGAGTTCCAGCCACTGCACATCCTTGTCACCACTTGATATGATTGGTCTTTTTAATGTTAACCGTTCTAATAGATGTGTAGAATTATTCATTGTCGTTTTAATTTTCATTTCTCTAATGACTAATGATGTTTAGCATCTCTTCATGGGCTTATTACCATTTGACCATCATCTTTGTTGAAAATCTCATTTCTTTCCTGTTAGTGAGTTTTGAGAGTTCTTTATATGCTTAACCAATTTTTTTCTTTTATGAATCATGTTTTTATTGTCACATCTAAAATAATCTGCAAAATCCAAGCCCAGAGATATTTTCTGTCTTCCAAAAGTTTTACAGTTTTACATTTTATCTTTAGATCTATGTTTTGAGTTAGTTTTTATATTTGGTGTGTGTTATGGATTACAGTTGGTTTGTTTTGCATATGGATGTCTAATAGCTCCAGAACCACTTGTTGAAAAGGCTGTCCTTGCTTTGCTACACTGCCTTTGCCCCTTCAGCAGAAGTCAGTTGTCCATATGTATGGGTCCTTCTGGATTCTTTATTCTGATTCATGGACTGATCGATCTTTACACCAAATCACACTGTTTTGCTTACAAAAGCTTTGTATTAAGTCTTGAAATCAGGTAATGTAAGTCCTCAAACTTTATTCTTTTTTAAAGTGTTCTCGCTATTTTAGGTCTGTTGCATTTCTAAATGAACTTTAGAATCACCTTTGTCAGCTTCTACAAGAAAGCCTATAGGGAAAAAAGCCTGTATTTTTATTGGAACTGAATTAAATCTAGAGGTCAATTTGGGGAGAAATCACATCTTAATAGTATTAAGTATTCTGCCCCATGAATAAGGTATGCCTCCCTACTTATTCACATGATCTTTAATCTCAGCAGTGTTTTGTAGTTTTCAGTCTGCAGGTCTTAAATCTGACTGATTATTAAGTTATTAACTTAAAAAATGCTATTAGAAATAGTATCCTTTTAATTTCAAATTGTTCATTGCTAGTACACAGAAATAGAACCGATTTTCATATATTGATTGTGTATCTTACAGCCTTGCTAAGCACACTTACTAGTTCTTTATAGCTTTTAGATTATATAGGGTTTTCTAGATGATCATATTGTCTGCAAAAAAAAAAAGATGCCTTCTCCTTGCCCATTGATGCCTTTTCTTCTTGTCTTGCTGCTCTGTCCAGTGCCTGTATCACACTGGTGAGTGGGAACTGTGAGGGGATATCCTTGCTTTTGTTCCTGATCTTAGGGGGAAAGTATTCAGTCTTTCCCAGTTCAGTATGATGTTTACTACAGGCTTTTCATAGAAGTCCTTTATCAGGCTGAGAAAGCCATTCTTGTCCTAGCTAGCCAAGAGTTTTTATTAGGAATGGATATTGGAGTATAGCAAAGGCTTTTACATCTATTTAGCTGGTCATATGGTTTTTCTATTGTAGTCTGTTAATATGGTGAATGACATTGATTGACATTTTAACATTGAATGAACCTTGCATTCTTAGGATAAAGTCCATTTAGTCATGATACAGGGTCTTTTTAAAAAAATTATTGCTCAATTTGGTTTCCCAAAATTTTATTAAAGAGTTTTACATCTGTTGATGAGGAATACTGATAATTTTCCTTTTCTGTAATGTCTTTGGTCTGGTCTTAGTGTCAGGGAATGCTGGATTCATAAATGAGATGATAAGTAGACTCCCTCCTCTTCCATTTTCTGGCAGTTGGTGTAGACCTGGCATTCTTTTTTCAGTGTTTGGTAGAATTCACTAAGGAAGCTAGCTGGGCTTGGAGATTTAAACTAAATTCAATCTCCCCAATTGACAGGAGACTCTTTAGGCTATTATTTCATTTGGAGTGCACTTTGGGTAGTGTGTGCCTCTTAAGTAGTTTGTCTGTTTCCTAAAAGTTGTTGCATTTACAGCCATAAAGCTGTTCATGATAAGTCCTTCATTAGTCTTCGAATATCTGTAGATATGGTGCTGTCAGGTCTCTCATTTCTGTATTAGTAATTTGTGTCTCTTATCTTTTTTCTGATCAAGTCTGGCTACATGTTTGTAAGTTTTGTTAATTTTCTCAAAGAGCCAACTTAGGCTTTACAAAAAAAAACTATAAAAACATACAATTTTTCTTTTTTTAATTTCATTGATTTCCACTCAGGTCTTAATTATTCTCACCCTTTTTACTTTGATTTTAATTTGCTCTTTTTTTTCATAGTTTCTAAATAGAAGCTAAGGTTATTTATTTGAGCCATCTTTTCTTTTCTGTAGAGGTACTCAGGGCTATGATTTATCACTAGGAACTTCTAAACTGCTTCAGATGATGCACTTTGTCATTCACTTTGTATGCAAAGACAAGTAGCCAAAGGCTAAAATATAAAATCCATGTGAAATGGTGAATGGTTCAGCGGACTGGTCAGGGGACTAGAAGTGGGAGATTAAGGACAAGGAATTCTGGGGTAGAGGCTTACGGATGACCCTATGAGGGCGGCAAAAACTGTCAAGCTCTTTGCACACTGCATGTTAAACATCCACCAGCAACATTCCACACAGCAGCAGCGCTGATGATCGGGCAGACAGACTCATGTGGCCTGCTGCTGTCAGCTAGCCTCGGTCCCTGGCTGCTCCAATGCCACAACGGGTACCTGGAGGGAGCAGTCACGATGACAGAGGTGGAGACTACAAAAGGGCCCTACAGCACGGACTCCCACTTAGCTACGGCTGGTCCAGCCTTCTTGCTGCCGACAGCGGAGACAAGCACGGAGCTTCTGATGCAGCAATTACATTCTGCAAAGATACATCAACTGTTTGGTGGTAAGCTGACTACACTGAACCCTTTCTGCTCTGGAGGGGGCACAGATTCTCCTGAACTGAAATGTACATATGTTCTGTGTATGGTTAGCCTTTCCTGCTCTGAGACTTCACCAGCACTGTTCTGCACAGCTTATGGAGCTACCCACTGGTACAGGATTCTGTATAATACTGCATCAGACCAAGAGATCCACTGCACAGCAAGGAAGCACGGCAGAGGACATGTGGCTAAGAGATCCCGCGGCCCTTTCACATGCTGCACACCTAGAGGACGGTAGGGGCGATGGAATGATTTACTGGGAGTGCAGCAGAGGCGTCGTCATGGATATAACACTCTGCAGGGGTGAGGCGCCATCCTTCAGACGCGGCATTATATTCTCAATCACCAGCCATTATATGGTGCTGGGTCACCATCTGGAAGAAGTACAGGGGTCCCAGGGGGCCAAGCAGAAGTGCGCTTGCTGATCTCACCACTTCCAGAAGGTGTGCTTGCTACTACCCCTTAGCTCTGGGAGGCCCTGGGTCCCACTGCTCGGTTAGGCAAATCTAGAAATTAGTGGGATGTGATGAAAAAAGTATTTGTCTGTTGGGAAAAACAAAATGTAAGGCAGTAGTGAGGTAGGGCACAGGAGAAAGGGAGTTTGTCTTAAAAATCAGAGAGAGAAACATGGTTAAATGATGGGAGCGAGTAAGACAAAGAGATGGTATGCAAGCAAGACAGAATATAGCGGGAAGAAGAGGTTTAAGGACAGAAAAGTGAAGATGAAATATCACTAATTTTGAAAATGTTGAGCTTGAAGTGAAAAAATTCTATGTAAGTTGATATATCCAATAGAGAACTGTATAAAGGAGAGAAAGAAGCTGGAAATACAAGATTTTGAAGTTTACCATGAGAGAGTTGGATCTATGTACTGAAATCCATTTCTATCTATGTACTGGATCCATTTCTATCTATGTACTGAAATTTATCCTATGAACATTTACTTACCTGATCCAAGTTTGAAAGACTGTTTGGATCTTGACTGAGAGTTTGGTACTGGCGCCGGAGCCTGTCACCTGCAGCGATTCTCCTGAACTTCTTGAGATCCACTACATACAAGGCACTGCAAGATGAATACTCTGTGGTAGTCTGTGCTGCTCATGTGCTTTTACTTTCCTCCGTGGACTGTCTCAAGCACTGGTATTAACTTTACTGTCCTTGGGTCTAATGATAATGAATCCTTTCATAAATTTGCTCCCACTGTCTGCTACTGTTCCCAAGGAGTTTGAAGGTTGTTTTAATACTGTTTTAATACTGACCCATATCCTCTTAGGGTCACCTCAGGTACCGCCAAGATCTCATGAAACTTCCTACAAAACAGTAACAGCTTTGGAGACAGCCTCTGCATCTTATTATTTGACAAGCCAACTGTAAGTCCTCCGTGGTAGGCTAGGAGCACCCCACTTGAGCCATATTCCCTGGGTTTACATCCTGGCTCATCTCTGTACTGACAGCATAAGCCTGGGCACGCTACGTAAGTGCTGTGTCCCTGGTTTCACATCTGGAGAGAACGACAGCACCTCCCAAGGTTGTCACAGAGATTTTATGAGTTAATATATGTAAAGTCTTATAAGAGTGATCTTTTAAGAATGACTGGCATGTAATAAGCACTATATAATTAGTTGCCATTGTTGTGTAACTTCTAAGAAAACTGAGTATTGTGATTCAGTAGGTTATTTGTTTACTAGAAGGTAAGCACATGGATTTTCTTACCTGATATGGTATTTCCTTTTTAAAAGATGTGTTGCCCAGTATCCCGTTTTCCAGAAGCGATACCCATCCATCTCAGTGCGGCTATCACAGAAGGGGGTATAGCCATAGGGGGCGCCATCCAGATCGAAATCCCGAAGTTCTTTGAGGTCATGTCTCACAATCTGAATAATTGAAATTGTTTCTTTGATGAAAACTGTAAGTACTAATAAGCCCTTTTGATGTGGGTCTCAAGTTATTGTGGGAAAATTCATTTCCTCACAGTTCTTTCATGTAGTATGAGTTTACTAAGTCTATTTTTTTCTCTTGTCCTTACAGATTTAAAAAACCCTAACATTTATACACCTGGTCTATAAGACAGTAGTCATACTCATTAATAAGAATAGCTTGTTACATCATTTTTTTTCAATGATTTTTAAAAATTTTGGTATTATTAATGTACAATTACATGAGCAACATTATGGTTACTAGGCTCCCCCTATTTGTTACATCATTTTTTAATCAAGTTATTTTAACAAAGTGTAGTTGGGAAGGAATTAAATATTACACAAGTGCATAGCTCTTAGTTTCTCAAGATTTTGGATTAATAATTCAAAATCATTTTTATGGTAAATTTCCATTATTGTATATATATTGGCAAATATTAAAGTCATAAAGAAAAATCTGATAATCCTCAATTGTTTAATGAGATAATGTTACTATGTCTCATTTTTTGATAGACTCTTGCCTGCTGGAAAAATATTACTGTATCTGTTGGGGGAAGGAAGGAAAAAATAAATTTTATGTTAGATATGCTTAGTTCATCACCCACATTTCTCTGTTTTCTTAGTTTTTAATTATAATGATTTATTTTAATTTGGAAAATAATACAAAATAATGAGTTTATTTAGACTCTAAGTAAATTTAATAGAGGATTTGAAAAATATACTTTTTGTCCTAAATATAAATACTAACTTGTATACTGAATTTATAGAACATAAGTATTTACATATTATGGTTCTTGGAAATTCTGTGTATTTTTAAAATATTTTTTCCCATTAATGATTACAAAGGCATGCAAGGACAGAAGGGGAAAAGTCATAGTTTTTGGATATGTAAATGTTGACAGCTGAGTGCTGTAATGTTTTGGAGGCCAAATCTGGCACGTTTCCCCTGTGCAGTAGGTAGGATGCTGAGGGTTTGCTTATGGGCTCAACGCCAGAGAGCGCTGCGTAGGCAGAAGACAGAGGACAGCTGGGTGTGATGGCCAGCTTTTCCAGCAAGAAGCTGTGGCTCCTTTTAAATAAATATCAGTGCATACTCATAGGAACTCACACAAGTACTTTTATTATGATGAATATAAGATTTTTAATTACCAAAATTAATCACTACTTCAGAAAGAAAACTGCCATGCCCTAAATAATAGTGGTACTTCATGCAGTGCCTCTACGTTTCCCCCTGGAATTCTGACAGTTGTTTTTAAAAGATATTTTGCTTATATGTTACCATCACATTTTAATGTATATATAGCATGGAAATAAATTATAATAGACACCAGTAACACAAACTGAGTCCTAGAAGTGTCAGAAAAGTTTAAGTACAACAACAGTTTATCTTATTACCTGGTCAGCATCAACAAAAATGATTTTGTCCACTGCTAGAGGAAAAAGGACATCAAGGAAGAGAATTTTGTAACCCCAAATAATCCTTTGTTTCTCAGTCTGTTGATGAAGCCAGCGGGGCCACCTATATTGGACTAGCTCATATTGGAATCCATATTCCTTAGCCATGTGAGGAATTACCTCCTGGAAACATACACATACACACAAATCAAAGAATGTGTTCAAGGAAGAGAAAGTTTTTGTTTTAGACACAAATTAACATTAGGTAGAGTTTACTGTGTTACAAGCCAACTGGTAAAATGTCTAAATATTACTTCTAACAACTTATACCTAATAATGAGAAATAAGAAAATGCTGACAAAATATAAAAACCAAATGTAGAGAAAATTATATAATTAATGACATTAAAAAACAGATACACCATAATAACTAGCCAAGTTGATTAACTAACACCAGTGTTCCCCTACACTTGTGATTGCTGTCTGAGAGAACCTGATGATGGAAGGAGAAGCTCCGGATCCTGGGACCCGTATATGTCAGTTCATGTACACGGCAACATGCTGCTTGGTCAGGAGATGAAGAGGGTGTAAAAAAACAAGAAGGGAGTTGTAAATTGATAAAGTATGTTCTCTAAATGAATTTCATATTTGAGATTTAGGACTGTTTAGCTCAAGAATCCAAAGTACAAGGCAGTTGCTGTGGTCTGAATATTTGATATTTGATTCAGTACCTTACAGGACTAGAGTATCTTATTCTGCTTAAACCAGAGCAGTTAATGGAATACAGTGTTGGCTAAGTTTGGTTCAAGAGCCCAAAAGATGGGGGATAGTAAAGGTGGGAGAAATCAGCTCCATCTGCACTACTCCAAGGGAGAGGACAACGGGAAGCCCTGGGTCTGGTCTCCCTTGACCCTGCCCCATGTGCCTCTCTGTTTTGCTGATTTTAATTTTTACCTTTTTTTTTTGTTATACACTCTAGATGCATGTATAATTGCTTTCTGAGTTCTGTGAGCCCTTCTTGTGGACTGTTGACTCTGGTGGTGAAGGTGGTCATGCAAACCTCCTAACTGTACAAGTCAGTTACCTAACTTCTGAGTCTTGGTTTTCTGGGAATAGAACTTTATGAAGAGCAACGGAACAATGCAGACAATGTGCCTGGCAATACTGAGGAACAAAGACGTGGTTGGCTGTTTTTATTTCTGCTCTTACCACTGATTTTGGTCTAGGAAAAGAGGACTCCTCTGAACTACTGTTGAATGAGACCTGAACTTTCATGGAATTGACTTTGCAATAGGAAGAATAGGAAGAAAAGGGGCACACTTTGTGGCAGGAGTATGGAGCTGAGTAAAAGGTAACGGATGCTGGCCATCTGAAAACTTTTAAATATAAACGCCTCAGAGTTCTAGCCACGTGCTCACACCACCTCTTCACAGAGACCAAGCAGCCTCACTGCTCTCAGTGCTGGTGGGCTATTTCCTACGGCACACTTTGCTGATTTTCTGGGTGCTACTGTTTCAGCCTATCTTTGTAAAAATATGACAGAATCCAATTCTTTTCATTGACAATCTGTACATCCTTTTCACTGCCAAATTTTATTTGATTATATTCATTATCATGAAAACCTCTAATTGATTTTTTTTCACTAATTCTGATTTTGAGTTTACTTAAAATCAAACATCTCATCAAGTCCTGTTAAACGCTTCTTTAAATAAAAACAGCATAAAATTCTTAAGCTAGATAATACTGATATCAAAGTTTTAAAATTGATTAAAAATACTAATTTGAGTAAAAACACATTTCAAAAGACTCATTCTGAAAAGAGAAATGCTATATGAACAATGATATAAGTAATTGACTATTCAAACATTAACCATTCTATAGTAAAAAGATTAACGTACATACTTACTTTAAATGTTGGTGAGAGATAATTTTTTAGAAACCAGAATTTCACTGGTGTTTTGGTGTTACGTAAAACAGAAAGCATCATAATTCTGCATAAAACAACATTAAACCCAGTAAATTAACAGGAGCTCATCCTACTTTTCTTAAGGCTTTTAAACACTTAAAGGTATTAATTAGGAGTTTTTCATTATGAATTATAGAGAAACAGACTGAAGTACCTTCAGATATCATGGCTGCTCATCAAGTATGTGAAGTGCAAGTATATACGCACATGCACACACAGTGTAGACTAGTGATCGCTTCCTGTTCCGCTGACAAAGAAAGCAGCCAGTCTGAAATAGCCTGTGTAGCTGCACTACTAATCTCACTCTATTACTATGTCATTCATGGCAGGTGTGCAAAACTTGAAGCACTGAAAGGTCTGTCTATATTGATAAATTCCCTGGAGAAGTCCCTTGTTCTTCTCTTCTACACTTCTGCTGGGAGAAGATACAGAAGTATCCACACACACTCCAACACTTTCAGGCATTCTCCGTGATCCTTCTATGCAGTTAGAGCAAAAGCCCTCGGTGGTTGGTGCTCTCTCCTCCCATTCTCCTCCTTTTTATAAAACAAGAATTTCCTTATGGGAAAAAGAAAATTTACTCTATAAACTTTCCCTAACATATTATTACAAAATATGTCCATTTTCTAGCCTTAAAGAACAATATTCCAAATCAAACTCATGAAATTTTACTATATTCTACAAATATACTTCCCTCATAATTTGGGTTAAAGAAGAGCAAGGTGCAAAGCAGTATATACTTTGTTATCATTTGGGTAAAATGGAGTTAAAAAGGGGAAAAAATATGTTTACTTGTCTATATGTATCATTGGCAGGATATAAAAATAATAATGTTCCCTGTGGGGAAGGGTATCATAGGAGCAGGGGTGGGAGATTGTTTTCACTGTACATTCTGCACTGAACTCTTATTCTTTCTGAATCATGTAAATGTATTATTTATCCAAACATTAAATAAAAATATACCTACCTTAAAAAGCGTTCATACAAATATCCAGAAGCAATTGAAAAAATGTTTAGGACGTCTGTTTCCTTTCTGTCTTTTCCTTTATGCAACATTCTTGTGAAACATGGAAAAAAAAAAGTAGTGATTGACAGTTTCTTAACACACATCTGCAAACTTCATATACCTTGATAAAACACTGAATTTGATAAGCCATAAAACAGGAATGCTTTTCAAAATGAATAGTTATTACACTGTAAACAAGTTCTTATTCTAACAATTATGAATTATTAATGTTAAAATATGACAATATAACTTGAAGTTTTACAATTTAAAAAGATTTTTTACACAGAATGCAATTATATTATCTTTAGGTTAATGAGGCAATAACTTTGAATCTTTGTGAGTCACAAAAGTCATTTTAAGAACAAATGAGTTAAGGTATGTCATGGCGATGGAATATCTAATGTATTCAAACTTTAAATAGGCCAGTGATGTGGGAAGAAACTGAATGTAAAGTGTGTAACTATGGCACAGCAAGAATTTTCATATGTGGTCATAAGTTAGGCCCTTGAGTGCTACAACGTGGCTCCCGCAGAATGAGATGTTTCAAAAAGCGCGTACAGTTTAGAGCTCCTTTGGGGTCTCCACTCCCTGCAGGCCGGGGAGAAATCTGTGCTTTGGGTGCCTCCGTGAGGAGCAAAGTGAGCACCAGGGAGCCCTGCCCCCTGGCTGGTTTACATCACAGTAGCTCCATCTGGGCCCAGCTGTCCTTGTCACTTTCTGGACCGGATCAGCTTTTGAAATGCCCCACCTCATGTACAAAAGTGGCTGAATCGTTTATTTGGGATTTTCATAGTGTATAATTTCTTCTTCTTTTACTTTAAAAAATTTTTAGTTAATTGAGAATTTCATTTATATGGGCACAGATATTTAGAATGACTAAAACTTAGAAAACTACACAATTTACAATCACCATGGAATATAT
This sequence comes from Smutsia gigantea, assembly GCA_032199065.1. Classification (NCBI taxonomy): domain Eukaryota; kingdom Metazoa; phylum Chordata; class Mammalia; order Pholidota; family Manidae; genus Smutsia; species Smutsia gigantea. The sequence continues at coordinate 23,758 of JAVSCE010009590.1, forward strand.
TTTGCCAAATAGGGATTGTTATGACACATCTTTTCAAGTCCTTTTTTACTGTAATACTCCAAATAAGAAAAACACATGGTTGATTCAGTGAGGAAAAAAAAAGACTCTAAATTAGGATTAAAATGAAGATAAAAAAGTGAAAGCACTGTGATATACATAATGCTTATGTGTCTGGAGGAATTGCCATCACAAAAACTTCTCTCTTTCTAACAGACCATTATTTTGTTTCCAGGATCCTCTCTGTTCATTAAGTGGTCAGGCCACAGTTCAACAATTACCTTTATTCATTTTGTCCCCACCTTCTGGTTTTAGTGGAAGATCATGGACTCTTTAAGATGCCCAGACTGTTTCATTAGCCCCTATCAAACATATCTGCTCTCCAAATCACCTCAAAATGAGTGGGTTTGAGCTGCTCTCCTTCAGTAACTAGTTCAATGCACACATTGGGAAAATAAAATGGTTCTTATCAAACCAGGAGTCAACTATGAAAATGAGGCCTAAACCAGGCAAAATCAGAGTGAAGGGAGTACTCTGACTGGTTTAACAAAATCTGCTGCAGATGTTGAATCTATTTGGCCTAAAGTTTCTATTTCTTTTCCTTGATAAAAATGATCAATGGTTCTCTATCATAAACCAAATTAAGTTCAAATCTCTAGAAAGGATTTTTAAAGTTTTCTACTATGTGGGTCTACAGCAGACAGCTTTTGTTTTTGCCTAACATCTTTTACACTTAAGGTAACGACAGCCTGGTATTTTTTGTTGTGGGGGGTGGTGGGGCAGGGAATTCCTGGTCCCATTTCCTCCTGTGAGGTTTAGGTGGGAGAGGCCTTCTCAGCAGCTCTACAGGCAGGCAAATGGCTCAAGTGCGCTCAACTGGAGTCACACGATCAGTTCAGTTTGGGACACGTGGCTATAGGTGGACCAGTGAGTCACCCTTGGGAACTTGGCTGGAACTATTCAGAAAGAGGCAATCTCTTCCCACTGAAGGTGGCAACTTTCTCTTGTAAAAGTTTACCTGAAAATGAAGGAGGCCCAGATAATAGAACTAAGAGATGGAGAGTTTCTAGACTGTATCACCTGAAGGTGCAAGGCCAGCTCTACTCCTGGACTCTTTATATATATCAGCTAACATATTCTTTTTTTGACTGACTAATACAGGTCCTAACCTAACTTGAAGATTCCCTATTATATTCAATGTCCCAGCTGAGCTGGGCTACTTTGTTCCTTGAGGAACATGCTCAATTTTTTTTAACTTCTCTCAATATCCAACTTCTGAAGTCCAGGCTGTCCTTTAGAACACATCTCAGTCACATCTCCATAAGGAGTCTCTTCTCAGGTCACTCCTGACTGGATGCAGCCTTTTGCTCCCTTGGTCTGCACAGGACTTTATTTTCGGTGGTCTTACAGTTCCAGTTTCCTATCTTGTATATTAATATTTATGTGTCTGTCTTATCCTTCCTAGAGGACAGGATCTGTGCTTAACTTAAATGTTTACCATCTGCAGGGTTTCCACATACTAGACCCCTGATGGATCTACAGTTATATGTTAATACATGCATTTGTAATTACCTTTTAATGGAATCCCACATTCCTGTTTTTTTTTCATCTTTATCACTAAGGACATCTTCCTTAATTTTGTCTGGCTTTTTTTGCACCTAGATAGCACGGTAAAGAAAATTTTAGAATTTTGCAGCTTTAAGTATTATGCTGCATGGTCAGAAAGTGAACATACTGGGCAGGGTGACCCTGTGAATCTAAGATAGCCGCAGTAAACAAAGCCAGGGAAGATCTTAGTAAAACATTATAGACACAACCTGGTTTCAAAGATCAGTTCAACCTCTTCTTTTTAGTTCTTTGGTGTCCACCACCATATTGCTAAATAATGTGCTTGTATTTGGATTTACTGATTTATGAACTTTAGATGTTATCTACTTAGTATATTTGGATTCACAGGGTTGACACGTTATTCATTCTTTGTGATGACAGATGAGCAGCTCACTTACATCACCCTTCCCTTCTCCCTTTTGGAAGTTTTGGTAGTAATATCTTTCTCATTAGTTCTTCTACTATTTTAGTAATTTTAAATAATATTTAAATGTATATTTTTTTATTTCAAAAACTTTGTTTCTCTTGCACACCCAGTTTCTATAAGCACACCAATATCTCTACCCTTTCCCTCTGCCTCCCAACTTACATTGTCAATAATGTTTACATAGCTATATCTTTTGCACTTTGCTATGTTTATTCTACAACTTGAAAATCAGTAAATGGTGCTTATTGCAACAATTCACTACTATTCAGGAAGAGTCTGAAAGGCTACTACACTTATACTTCCTTTGTACAGTCACAATGACATGACCACCACGTCACTCACGATTAGTAGCCTCTCGGTAGTTCAAATGTATTCTGCTTTCTTATATTCCACCAATAGAGATTTTTTTTCCTGGAATTCTATTGTATTTATTTTTTCTGTGGTTAGGTATATTTCTCCTTTACCATATACCTAATTTTTCCAGTTCATTACTCATATTACATAGCGGTCTGGATTTCCTGTCTATGGAAGACACTCTTCTTGAAGCTCAACAATTAACTGCCTGTTTCTTTCTAGGCCTCTACGTTAGTTTTCAGATTCATTTCACCATTTCTTGAAGTATCTTTCTTTTCTTGGTCTTCCATCTTCACTGCACTGGCAAAAACCTTTAAGAAAGAGTGTGAAAAAGTCCTTCTAAATCTTCGCACTTAAGATAACAACTATTTTGCCTTCACATCTGGTAAAGAATTTAGCTGAAGAATCCTAAGATCAAAACAATTTTCCTCAAAACACTAAAGCCTTTGTTTTGCTGTCTTGTAACATCCATTATGAAAATGAAAAGTCTGATGCTACTGCTCCTATGTCATTCCACTGCAGCATCTGTCTTTTCTCCTTGGTAGTTATTAGGATCTTATGTGGGCCATTTTTCACTCATCCTAATTAGTGTACCCTTTTGACATGAACATTTTTCCATTTAACTTTCCTTTCTCTGTTTTCTCTGTTTCTTTTTTTGGAATTCCTATTAGTGGGCTACTGCAGTTCTGGGCTGATGTTGCTTATCTTTTTTCCCTTTTTTCTGTCTTTTTGTGTAATTCTAAGAGATGGATGGTGAGGAAACAAAACTGTTATTAAAAAAACTGAAGGATGTAGGTGGTTAGGCTGCAGAATGTTTAATTCAAGTAGGGCATAATTATTACCCTCAAAGATTTGAGGGTTACGGTGAAAGGATCAGACCTTCTCTATACTATGGACAAACAGGTCAACTTTGAACCAATACATGGAGTACAAAAATTCAGCTCAGAAAAAGAAAACTTAATAAAACAAATTTTCAATGGTCCAAATTGCTCAAAGATGGAATTGCCTGCCCAGCAGAAATGGTATTTCTCTCCTGTTTGTAGGGGCAGGAGAAAACTAGCTGGAATGCTGGTCCTAAAGGGCTTAGGCTGAGATAATAAATATGCAGCTTGTCTGGGTTTTGGAAGTTTTCATTTGGAATGGCTTGTAGGAAATGTATTCAAGGAGAGAGTATAAGTTGTTACCTAGAAAGGGATCAACACAGGAGAAAGAGTATCAAAGATGAGTGTAAGCAACATATATAACTGATCACAGGATAAATGGAATGAAATAATATAAATCGACTAAGAAAAGAGAGCAAATAAAGCAGAACATATGGAACATAGAGGAAGCACAAAATAGTTTGAATTTAACCCAATTACATTAAGTGTAAATGGACTAGATGTTCCAGTTAAAAGACATCAGGAACAGGTTTGATGTGGGATGTAAGGTACATTTTGGTGATATAGTAGCTTAAGATTTAGGCAATATATAAGGTGCAAGCATTGATGGTCTGTTATTGGATCTTAGAGATTCCAACCATATTGGTATTACCTAGTTATCTTTGGATGTTAATTTATACTCTACTGTATTGTAGATAGAGAACACATTTGGAATGATTTCATTCTGAATTTTTTTGAAACTTGTATTTCAACTAAATGTAAAGCTAATTTTTTATCAATGCATTTAAAAAAATGTTCATTTGGTGTTATTTGGTGTGGTGTTCTATATGTCTATTAGGTGAAGGTTTATAATCACACTGTTCAAAAATCTCTATTGCTATTGATTTTTTTGTTGCTTGTTATATCAAGTCCTGAGAGATGTGTGTTAAAATATTCCACTATGATAGAGAATTCTCAATTTCTCTTTGTAATTCTATTTCTGCCTTATACTTATATAAAAGGACCTATATTTAGTAACATTACTTGTCTTAATGTCTATTATCTCTGATGTTAGTATAGCTATACAAGAATTGTTTAGGTTAGTATTGGCCTAGTATAGTTTTGTCACACTTGTATTTTCATCTTTCCCTGAAGCTGTATCCTTATGTATTTGGTGTGCTTTCTTTAAACAACATCCAGTTGGGATTTTAAAAAAATTCCGGTATAACAATCTTTGTCTTTTAACTGGAACATCTAGTCCATTTACACTTAATGTAATTGGGTTAAATTCAAACTATTTTGTGCTTCCTCTATGTTCCATATGTTCTGCTTTATTTTCTCTCTTTTCTTAGTCGATTTATATTATTTCATTCCATTTTTATTCTTTATTAGGACATTATGCCTTGTTTCTATTATTTTAGTGATTATCTTAGATATCAAAAAAATTCATATTTGCCCTAAAGTCTAAAGTAATCATTACCTTTTCTCTTGTCAATGTAAGAACTTCATCTATTACTGAAAACAACCCTGTTTATCTTATGGCTTAAATGCTACTGTTATGTTTTTAAATTCTATATATTTTTTAAATCCTAAAATATTTGTTTTATATATTCCCTGTTCACAGAGTCATCCACATATTTACCTTTTACTTTTCTCTTCATTCTTTTTAAACTCAGACCTTCCACCCGAGATAATTTCTTTTCTGCCTGAAGTACATCTTTTAGAATTTTCTTTAGTATGAGTGCACCGGTAGCGAACTCAGTTTTTTAATTTGTCTGAAAATATGTTGTTTTATGTTTCCTCTTGAAAAGGTATCTTTTGGAAAAGGGTAAATTACTCTAGGTTGACATTTTTTTTTTCATTCAGTGATTTAAATATCATCTCAGTATCTTTTGGCTTTCACTGTTACTGCTGAGAAATCAACTGTCAGACTAACTATAGCTCTTTGAAGGCAATTTTTCTTTTTTTTTCTATGTTTACTCTCAAGATTTCTTTGTTTGGCTTTCTGCAGTTTTATCAACAAGAGTCTAAGTGTGGATTTCCTTTTAATTGCCTTGCTTGGGAATCACTGGACTTCTTGACTATGAAAATTGTTATCGTTCATCAATTCTTGAAAATTCACAGCTATTATTTCTTTAAATATTAGCTGTACGTCATTCTTTTGTCATCTTCTGGAACCCATTCAAACTGATTTTATTTATTCAATACTCATAAGGCACTTTACAAAGCTAAGCTATCTTGTCCTCATAAGAGACATATAAGGTAAGTTCTATTATTAATTCCATTTTGTAGATGAAGAAAATGAGAAAGAAAGAGGTTAAGTAATCTGTCCAAAGTCACACAACTAATGAGTGGCAGAGCCAGGTTTAAGTGCAATCCTGGTATCTTAGATTTCTCCCTCTATTCTCTATGTCTTTTATGCTCTGTGCTGTATTTTCCTCTATTTTAATGTCCTTATTGCATTTGGCATACTTTTTCTGGTCTACCTGCCAACACACAGATTCTCTTTCCAGGCATGTTAAAGTCATACACTGAATTCTTAATTTTGATTATTGTGTTGCTTAGTTTTAGAATTTCTACTTAAAAAAAAATTAGCTATGGGCCTTTTATAGTTTCCTGCTCCTTAAAACTATTGTTTTTAGCTTGCTTTTAATTTCTTTAAGCACCATAAGCATAGTTGTTTCAGAGCCTGTGTCAATATTTCTAATATATGGAGTATTTGTGTGTCTGTTTTCTGTTGTTTCTGGGTTTTTTTTTGTGTGTATTTGTATACAGGAATCTTATTCCAGAAATATATGGATGTTTCTGCCAGATGCCTATATAACCTTATCAATTCGGAATTACTTTAGTACATATTCTAGCCTCAGGATTCCCTGGACTATTTAAGTGATATAAATTTGGACTAAAAGACTGTGTGGGATAATTTACTAGGGTTCATCCTTACCCTGAAGCTATAGCCAGCATATTGTAGAGAGGGTCACCTAATAGATTACCCACTTTATATGAGGGTCCAAGGTTTTAGTCACTGTCCCCATCACCCTGTAAATTAAATCAAAATGATAGTCCACGGGTACCAGGATGGACAAATGTTCTCAGGGCAACAGTGGCTTTCTCTGGACATAGACACTTCTGTGTTTGCTCTACTTTACTAGACTTTTATTTCCCCTTTAATTTTGGTTTAGTATTTCATTATGTCAGCTCTACATTGCTTTTAAGATTTTTAAAAAATCCTTTACCCAACAATTTTTCGTTTTAAGTAGGCAGGTTAGTCCAAAAGAACTAAACTTGCCATAATCGAAAACTCATCTCTCTTTTTTTCAGGAAAGGAAAGAAACATCACTTTTTCAGGGCTGACTTTTCAACCTGTGCGCCTGATCTCAGCTCTAGCGCCTAATCTGTTACATTATCTGACTACAATGCAGTGGATACAGTTGACACATGAGAACTATAAAAAAGAGAAAACAATCATTCCTCTTCTTCTATCATCAAGCTCTCTACTTTCCCTTTATGAACTTAGCCTTCCTTTCATTGCCAGAGTTGCAATATGACATTTTAGGTAGTAAAATTGTAAAATCAGTTATAAAATAAAAATTAATCCATCAATTAAGGACAAAAAAGATAATTCTTAGTAAGAAGAACAAAACCTATAAAAAACTTCTGCCTCACATACTTGTACTTTCAGTATTTTGCTTTGGAAGCTGTTTAACATAACAATGACATCTCCTAGGTCTGGTTGAGAGTCAGTTCCTTCATGCCTAAAAGCAGAAAAACATGTAAATGTCTATAATCAATTCAAGAAAAGATAAACAATTATGGTGGTATAAATGACAGAATAAATTCATTTTGCAGTAAACATATCATGTGCATATTTCATATTTGCTATTTTTATAGTCAAGATATTTTCTATGCTCTAATTTTCAAAATTATCCAATTTTAACTTAGTACAAATTAAAATTGTACAGAATTAACTAAATTCGATATTGCCTAATCAAAAAATCTCTCCAATCAATTTTAACTTAGTACAAATTAAAATTGTACAGAATTAACTAAATTCAATATTGCCTAATCAAAAAATCTCAAATTTTCTTATCTTTGCTGCTGTATGCAAAGATTATCACATAAGTCAAATTTTTCATATCTCTTTGATACATTTTTCTAGACTTTAAAATAAGTTGTTCATATGTTCATAATCAAAGGAATTCTATACTGTCCAACAACTTTCCAACATCTACCAGTCATTTTCAAATACAATTTGAAATTATTGTTAAATTCATAAGCCTGAAAATGTGTCTTTGATGTCCATCTGCATCACTTGAATGCTTCTATTTTACATTACACATAATGTATTTCACTGTCTAATTTTCGAAATTGCATTAAATAAATCAAACAGACACTTTGCCTCGGTAAGTACTTTTTTATGCTATTTTCTCTATGTACTAAAAAATGCTACTGTAAAAGACATGCATAATAAAATGAATTTGTCAAAGGAAGAAGGGAATCAGATGTCAAATTAGTAGATACTTTTTAAGTTCGGTCAGATTTACAACATACACTTGGACATTTATCTAAAATGAAAATCTGGCACATGCCTTAGACTCACTCTCAATTCCCCTGCTGAGGTAGGAAAACCAAAGTAGAAGGTCCAATCAAGCCTAACAGTTATCACTAGAAAATAGAAAGGTTCCACCTTATGTTGTAGAAATGTCAAATTTCTGAAGAGCACTGCTCAAGGGCCCCAGCAACTTACCCAGGGAACCCACTGTCCGCTCATCGAGGTAACAGCACTGCGGCTGGAGCTAATACAGGACCATAGGAGACCTAGAGCGACCTTCCTGCATCCCACCAGGTGGTAGATCGGCAATGAGGAAGACTTTCACTCTATCTCAGGCACGATTTTAAGCGCTTTTTAGATGTTAACTCATTTAACCCACATAGCCACCCTTTGAGGAGGGTATGGTTATTATCCTAGATTCACATAGCTCAAGCAGTCTTCACCGCTTCACTGTTAGACCTATAAAAGTAATGCTGACTAACCTAAAATCACCAGATATGTAAGTCAGCAGCTTAAATGAAGCAAACAAGTTAGGCAGTCAGAGGACATGGTCTTCCTTGATAAGGACTTAATGCAGGAAAAAAAAAGGATAGCATTCAAATAATTTACATCCTCAATGAGATTTGAGAGAATACTGTATCTCAGTAAAAGCCATTTTTTTCAAAATGAAAGGATTCACTATATGCAGGAAGCATTATGTTTATAAAAGGGACACCTACACATATTTTCCTGCAATTCTAAATATAAATATCATTTACATTTTTGCAGGGGAAAAGTCAATCACACTGCCTCTCATTTCTTATCCAAAACACTGGGTGGTAGAAGACAATGAAAAAGCCTTATTTTAAGCATTCTGAGGAAAATTCTAATGCTATTATCAATACTTGTGAAAAGTAGGCAAAACAAATTCCCAGGCCTCTAGGATCAAAAGTATATTGCTAATATTCCTAAAAAATATTTGTAGAAATGTAGTGCATATTATAATACGGCAGGTACTATTCATTCCACCTCTCAGCAAATATTGCAAAAGTTAGAAAGTTAAATACTCTTTTTTGTTTTTATTGTCCCTAGATTCTTTTGCAGATGTGGTTCTGATCGATAATTAGATTCTGCCAAACAGAAACATTCGCATGTGCCTTGGACTTTAGAAGTGAGGTAAGGGCAATGTACTGATGCCTGGCTGGTTTCTTTTGGTTAGCAAAGTCATGGAGACAGAGATTTTCTGCATTAGCATTCCGGTGTGCAACCTCTTAGCTTCCGGGGTACTGAGAGCCCACTGATGCGTTGGGGACAGCACCTTCGTGCTTTCTCACTTTTTTGATGGGTCAGTGGCCTGGCTTTGTTCTGTGACCCTTTCCCTGGAGTAGCCCTCCTGGAGAGCTTGCTCCTCCAAGTCTTCCTGATACAGGCAAGAATCCATTTCTCTGTTTTAAATCCTTCTCTGATATGGGAAGTCAACCACCCAAACAAAAAAATGAATGTGAAAGATAAAAGACATTTATAAAAACTGTGCTCAATAAGGACGTTGGTTTTGGTTAACTTACTTTGAATTAATGGTAACATGATGGTAAAGAGCTCAGAAGATTTTTGTGGGGAGGGGTAGTAAAGGATGCCAGACTGTGTCAACTGGGGCACCAATAACACAGCCTTCAGGGAAGGGATGTGTGAGATGAAGGCGGAAGAGTTTCTTTGAAGAGGGGCCATTCCAGGCTGGGAGTCTGCGGCACTGCCCCTTCATGGGGCGGAGTATTACCTTCTAATCCTAAACTCAGTAACATAGATGCTTTAAGGAGAAAGTACTTCATAATGTATTTTCTGAAGTTGGGGTTCACAGAGGTCACTGTTTGGCTTGTTTCTGAGAAAGTTAAAGTGGACCACCAACTAGGATCTGTTCTTTGAGGACTGACATAGTATTGCTCTAGTCCAGGAGAATGCTAATACCCTTAAGGCTGGCCTGAACTTCTAGAACTTGATGGGCAAGTGATGTGTAAGCATTGCCCATGGATCGGACATGGCCAAGCAGGCAGAAATTTGGTTTCACTATGACAATGGGGTAGTTATGCGTCCTGCTGATACGGCCACCTGGAGAGAGGAGAGCTAAGCAAAAAACAGGCTCCATGTACAATGCAGGATGCCCAGAGACTGAGGCAGCTGGAAGAGAAGCCAACTGGAATAGAGGGAGAGGCACCGATGGGAGGCAAGGAATCAAAGGAGGGCAAGGTGTGGCAACAGAGGCCACGGAAGCGCCCACAGTGGGTGAGTGGTGCCCACTGCAAAGGCCGAGAGTGCAAAGCTATCTAACAACGGGACCAGCTCAAGGAACTGTGAGGAAAGAAGGGAAAACCTTGTTTGAAATCTCTCCTGCCTCCTATATAAAACATAGGAGAAGCAGTCAGTCTCAAAGTTAGCAAACTAAAATTATGTACAAATACTAACTTGGCAATCTCCCTTTCCAACAATTTCAAGTGAAAAGTCTAACATAATTAAGCATTAAGTAACTGATAATCTCTACAATTAGGAAAACTTAAGACGTATTTGTGCAATTTTAGTAGAACTACAAAGATTTTCTTTTCTGGGAAGAGTAATTTTATTGAGTATTTTTGTATTCAAGGTAAATAAACTATCCACACTGAGTGCAGACAAATGATCCACAGTTAAAGATTATAATATGGATGAACATAAAAAGCACACATGTGAGGATTAATAAATAAGCCAAAATTTAAATATCAAAATTATTTAGTCATGGTTTTAAAATCTGGACTTAGAAAATAATGTCAATATTATTTTAGCTTAGCTTTTCAGCATATTTCAAGAATATTTTTCCTAAGTGTAATACCAATTAGAATTAAAACATGAGTTGGGATAAACAATTCAATTTCCATTTTTGCTGTATTTTATACTCACCTGTTTTTTGTTACTGATACTTTAATTTCAAAGAAATTTTATTATGGAAGAGCATCGTGTTTTTCCATTCTGGAGAGATCTAGCAACATTAATCAGATTCAGAGTTGTATAAATTATGACTAAGAGAAGTTTATAGT
>JAVSCE010009591.1:0-221503 GCA_032199065.1 Smutsia gigantea
TCAGGCGCTGTTTGAGTGTGACGGGCGTGTGTGTTGCTGACTTGGTCAGTTACTTTGACCGTAGACTCTGGTTTGTGTTTAGTGAGAGTCCACAGACACGCACAGGGAGGGCCCAGTCTGGACCTCCACAACCACCGCCCAGATTCAGTGTCCGGATTCCGCACATGGCTTCCCACTTCCCCTTTCTGAAAACCTCTTCTTTTTCCTTGTGCACTGAAATCCCAGATAGGATTTTACCCCTACTTCTGTGTATGTCTTTTAGAAATGCCTGGCCACAATAAAGTTTTAAAGCTTGTGTCTTGAAGACACGGGCCCTTTTAGTCCGGTGTAGACGTATCTATATCTGTGCTGTTCTAGACGTGGGCCACATTCTTCATGGTGAAACTGTTAAGACGGGATTGTATCGTTGGCAAAGAGCAGCAAACATATGAACCATCCACTGTCTTACACCACCTCTGAAAACGTTTAAAGCTCAGTTCTGGCCATGTGGGGTGGACTGCCAGGGCCTGTACAGCCCTGTCTAGCGTGCCTGGTGGCGTGCAGACTGGGTCTGGTGCCGGAGGGTGAGGCGTCCTTGCTGGAGAGTCACAGTCAGGGTGAGGCCAGGTACTGGTTACTGTGGGTGCTGTGGCCTGAGGGGTTTGGGGTGCCTATGGACGAGCTGCCCTGAATTGCGAAGTGACCTCATGTTGGCTGCATTCTGGTCTGTTCTCACCGGCGTGTCTCCCCTGCTGTCCAGCTGCTGGCCTACCTCCCCTCTGTCCTGCTGAGCCTGCCACTTTGCCTGCAGGAGACACCGATGTCTGTGGGGAGGCTGCCTGTTCCCAGGGCACAGAGACAAAGGCCCCCGGTGGCGTGGTCCTGGGGCCCCAGGCCAGGAGCAGGAGGCTGCTTCATAGGCGGCCGTTCCAGCTCAGGATGTGCTTTTGGGGCACAAAGAACATACTCAATGTGGCCTACATGCAGACTTTATTATTAATTATTATTATTATTATTTTTGGATTTTTAAAATTATTTTTTTGGTATCGTTAATCTACAATTTCATGTGCAACATTATGGTTACTAAACTCCCCCCACTTCATCAAGTCCCCCCCACATACCCCATTACAGTCACTGTCCATCAGCGTAGTGAGATGCTATAGAGTCACTACTTGTCTTCTCTGAGTTGTACACCCCTCCCCGTGCCCCACCCCGCCTACATTATGTCTGCTAATCGTAATGTCCCTTTTTCCCCCTTATCCCTCCCTTCCCACCCATCCTCCCCAGTCCCTTTCCCTTTGGTAACTATTAGTCCGTTCTTGGGTTCTGTGAGTCTGCTGCTGTTTTGTTCCTTCAGTTTTTACTTTGTTCTTATACTCCACACATCAGTGAAATCATGTGATACTTGTCTTTTTCCGCCTGGCTTATTTCACTGAGCATAATATCCTCTACCTCCATCCATGTTGTTGCAAATGGTAGGATTTGTTTTCTTCTTACGGCTGAATAATATTCCATTGTGTATATGTACCACATCTTCTTTATCCATTCATCTACTGATGGACACTTAGGTTGCTTCCATTTCTTGGCTATTGTAAATAGTGCTGCGATAAACAGGGGTGCATATGTCTTTTTCAAACTGGGCTGCTGCATTCTTAGGGTAAATTCCTAGAAGTGGGATTCCTGAGTCAAATGGTATTTCTATTTTGAGTTTTTTGAGGAACCTCCATACTGGTTTCCACAATGGTTGAACTAATTTGCATTCCCACCAGCTGTGTAGGAGGGTTCCCCTTTCTCCACATCCTCACCAACATTTGTTGTTGTTTCTGTTTTGGATGTTGGCCACCATTACTGGTGTGAGGTGATATCTCATTGTGGTTTTAATTTACATTTCTCTGATGATTAGTGATGTGGAGCATCTTTTCATGTGCCTGTTGGCCATCTGAATTTCTTCTTTGGAGAAGTGTCTATTCAGATCCTCTGCCCATTTTTTAATTGATTATTTGCTTTTTGTTTGTTGAGGTGTGTGAGTTCTTTATATATTTTGGATATGTCAACCCCTTATCGGATATGTCATTTATGAATATATTCTCCGGTACTGTAGGATGTCTTTTTGTTCTACTGATGGTGTCCTTTGCTGTACAGAAGCTTTTCAGATTGATACAGTCCCACTTGTTCATTTTTGCTTCTGTTTCCCTTGCCCAGGGAGATATGTTCATGAAGATGTTGTTCATGTTTATGTCCCAAGAGATTTTTACCTATGTTTTTTTCTAAGAGTTTTATGGTTTCATGACTTACATTCAGGTCTTGATCCATTTTGAGTTTACCTTTGTGTATGGGGTTAGACAGTAATCCAGTTTCATTCTCTTACATGTAGCTGTCCAGTTTTGCCAACACCAGCTGCTGAAGAGGCTGTCATTTCCCCATTGTATGTCCATGGCTCCTTTATCATATATTAATTGACCATATATGTTTGGGTTTATGTCTGGATTCTCTATTCTGTTCCACTGGTCTGTGGGTCTGTTCTTGTGCCAGTACCAGATTGTCTTAATTACTGTGGCTTTGTAGTAGAGCTTGAAGTTTGGGAGCGTAATTCCCCCTGTTTTATTTTTTCCTTCTCAGGATCGCTTTGGCTATCTGGGGTCTTTTGTGGTTCCATATGAATTTTAGAACTATTTGTTCCAGTTCATTGAAGAATGCTGTTGCTATTTTGATAGGGATTGCATTGAATCTGTAGATTACTTTAGGTAGTATAGCCATTTTGACAATATTTATTCTTCTTAGCCAATAGCATGGGATGAATTTCCATTTTTTAGTGTCCTCTTTAATTTCTCTTAGGAGTGTCTTGTAGTTTTCATGGTATAGGTCTTTCACTTCCTTCGTTAGGTTTATTCCTAGGTATTTTATTCTTTTTGATGCAATTGTGAATGGAATTGTTTTCCTGATTTCTCTTTCTGCTAGCTCATTGTTAGTGTATAGGAAAGCAACAAATTTCTGTGTATTAATTTTGTATCCTGCAACTTTGCTGAATTTAGATATTAGTTCCAGTAGTTTTGAAGTGGAGTCTTTAGGGTTTTTTATGTACAACATCATGTCATCTGCAAATACTGACAGTTTGACTTCTTCTTGACCAGTCTGGATGCCTTGTATTTCTTTGTTTTGTCTGATTGCCATGGCTAGGACCTCCAGTACTATGTTGAATAACAGTGGGGAGAGTGGGCATCCCTGTCTTGTTCCCGATCTTAGATGAAAAGCTTTCAGCTTCTTGCTGTTAAGTATGATGTTGGCTGTGGGTTTGTTATATATGGCCTTTATGATGTTGAGGTACTTGCCCTCTATACCCATTTTGTTGAGAGTTTTTATCATGAATGGATGTTGAATTTTGTCAAATGCTTTTCAGCATCTATGGAGATGATCATGTGGTTTTTGTTTTTCTTTTTATTGATGTGGTGCATGATGTTGATGGATTTTCGAATGTTGTACCATCCTTGCATCCTTGAGATGAATCCCACTTGATCATGGTGTATGAGCCTCTTGATGTATTATTGAATTCGGTTTGCTAATATTTTGTTGAGTATTTTTGCATCTATGTTCATCAGGGATATTGGTCTGTAATTTTCTTTTTGGTGGGGCCTTTGCCTGGTTTTGGTATTAGAGTGATGCTGGCTTCATAGAATGAGTTTGGAAGTATTCCCTCGTCTTGTATTTTTTGGAAAACTTTAAGGAGAATGGGTATTATTTCTTCTCTATATGTCTGATAAAATTCAGCGGTGAATCTATCTGGCCCGGGGGTTTTGTTCTTGGGTAATTTTCTGATTACCAATTCAATTTTGTTGCTGGTAATTGGTCTGTTTAGGTTTTCTGTTTCTTGCTTGGTCAGTCTTGGAAGGTTGTATTTTTCTAAGAAGTTGTCCATTTTTCTAGGTTTTCCAGCTTGGTAGCATATTGATTTTCACAGTATTCTTGAATAAGTCTTTGTATTTCTGTGGGGTCCATCGTGATTTTTCCTTTCTCATTTCGGATTCTGTTTATGTGCGTAGATTCTCTTTTTCTCTTAATAAGTCTGGCTAGAGGTTTATATATTTTGTTTATTTTCTCAAAGAACCAGCTCTTGGTTTCATTGATTTTTTTATTTTTTATTTATTTTTTTTTAATATAATTTATTTTATTATCATTAATTTACAATTACATGTGCAATATTACGATTATTAAACTACCCCTTCATCAGGTCCCCCCCACCAACCCCATTACAGTCACTGTCCATCAGCGTAGTGAGATGCTATAGAATCACTACTTGTCTTCTCTGAGTTGTACTGCCCTCCCCGTGCCCCCCCAACATTACATCTGCTAATCTTAATGCCCCTTTTTCCCTCTTATCCCTCCCTTCCCGCCCATTTTCCCCAGTCCCTTTCCCTTTGGTAACTATTAGTCCGTTCTTGGGTTCTGTGAGTCTGCTGCTGTTTTGTTCCTTCAGTTTTTTTCTTTGTTCTTATACTCCACATATGAGTGAAATCATTTGATACTTGTCTTTTTCGGCTTGGCTTATTTCACTGAGCATAATACCCTCTAGCTCCATCCATGTTGTTGCAAATGGTAGGATTTGTTTTCTTCTTATGGCTGAATAATATTCCATTGTGTATATGTACCACATCTTCTTTATCCATTCATCTACTGATGGACACTTAGGTTGCTTCCATTTCTTGGCTATTGTAAATAGTGCTGCAATAAACATAGGGGTGCATCTGTCCTTTTCAAATTGGGCTGCTGCATTCTTAGGGTAAATTCCTAGGAGTGGAATTCCTGGGTCAAATGGTATTTCTATTTTGAGTTTTTTGAGGAACCTCCATACTGCTTTCCACAATGGTTGAACTAATTTGCAGTCCCACCAGCAGTGTAGGAGGGTTCCCTTTTCTCCACATCCTCGCCAACATTTGTTGTTGTTTGTGTTTTGGATGTTGGCCATCCTCACTGGTGTGAGGTGATATCTCATTGTGGTTTTAATCTGCATTTCTCTGATGATTAGCGATGTGGAGCATCTTTTCATGTGCCTGTTGGCCATCTGAATTTCTTCTTTGGAGAAGTGTCTATTCATGTCCTCTGCCCATTTCTTAATTGGATTATTTGCTTTCTGTTTGTTAAGGTGCATGAGTTCTTTATATATTTTGGATGTCAACCCTTTATCAGATACGTTTTTATGAATATATTCTCCCATACTGTAGGATGTCTTTTTGTTCTACTGATGGTGTCCTTTGCTGTACAGAAGCTTTTCAGCTTGATATAGTCCCACTTGTTCATTTTTGCTTTTGTTTCCCTTGCCCGGGGAGATATGTTCATGAAGAAGTCGCTCATGTTTATGTCCAAGAGATTTTTGCCTATGTTTTTTTCTAAGAGTTTTATGGTTTCATGACTTACATTCAGGTCTTTGATCCACCTTGAGTTTACCTTTGTGTATGGGGCTAGACAGTAGTCCAGTTTCATTCTCTTACATGTAGCTGTCCAGTTTTTCCAACACCAGCTGCTGAAGAGGCTGTCATCTCCCCATTGTATATCCAAGGCACTTTTATCAAATATTAATTGACTGTATATGTTTGGGTTAATGTTTGGATTTTCTATTCTGTTCCACTGGTCTGTGGGTCTGTTTTTGTGCCAATACCAAATTGTCTTGATTACTGTGGCTTTGTAGTAGAGCTTGAAGTCAGGGAGTGTAATTCCCCCTGTTTTATTCCTCCTTCTCAGGATTGCTTTGGCTATTCGGGGTCTTTTGTGGTTCCATATGAATTTTAGAATTATTTGTTCCAGTTCATTGAAGAAAGCTGTTGGTAGTTTGATAGGGATTGCATTGAATCTGTAGATTGCTTTAGGTAGTATAGCCATTTTGATAATATTTATTCTTCCTAGCCAAGAGCATGGAATGCATTTCCATTTCTTAGTGTCCTCTTTAATTTCTCTTAGGAGTGTCTTGTAGTTTTCAGAGTACAGGTCTTTCACTTCCTTCGTTAGGTTTATTCCTAGGTATTTTATTCTTTTTGATGCAATTGTGAATGGAATTGTTTTTCTGATTTCTCTTTCTGTTAGTTGATCATTAGTGTATAGGAAAGCAACAGATTTCTGTGTGTTAATTTTGTATCCTGCAACTTTGCTGAATTCAGATATTAGTTCTAGTAGTTTTGGAATGGAATCTTTAGGGTTTTTTATGTACAGTATCATGTCATCTGCAAATAGTGACAATTTGACTTCTTCTTTATCAATCTGGATGCCTTGTATGTCTTTGTTTTGTCTGATTGCTGTGGCTAGGACCTCCAGTACTATGTTGAATAACAGTGGAGAGAGTGGGCATCCCTGTCTTGTTCCCGATCTTAGATGAAAAGCTTTCAGCGTCTCGCCGTTAAGTATGATGTTAGCTGTGGGTTTGTCATATATAGCCTTTATGATGTTGAGGTACTTGCCGTCTATACCCATTTTGTTGAGAGTTTTAATCAGAAATGGATGCTGAATTTTGTCAAATGCTTTTCAGCATCTATGGAGATGATCATGTGGTTTTTGTTCTTCTTTTTGTTGATGTGGTGGATGATGTTGATGGATTTTCGAATGTTGTACCATCCTTGCATCCCTGGGATGAATCCCACTTGATCATGGTGTATGATCCTCTTGATGTATTTTTGAATTCGGTTTGCTAATATTTTGTTGAGTATTTTTGCATCTACGTTCATCAGGGATATTGGTCTGTAATTTTCTTTTTTGGTGAGGTCTTTGCCAGGTTTTGGTATTAGAGTTATGCTGGCTTCATAGAATGAGTTTGGAAGTATTCCCTCCTCTTCTATTTTTTGGAAAACTTTAAGGAGAATCGGTGTTCTTCAGTGGCGTTTTATCTTCACATGTTGTGCCACCCTCACCACCATCTTTATCTAGAACTTCTCCATCTTGCAAAACTGAACCCCTGTCCCAGTAAATACCAGCTCCCCATTCCCATCCCCAGCCCTGGCAGCCCCATTCTATTCCTGCTCTCCACCTCAGTGAGTTCTGCTCTCCAGGGACCTCATACAAGTGGAAACATCCAGAATTTGTCCCTTTGTATCTGGCTTATTTTATGAGCATAATGTTCTTAAGTTTCAACCATGTTGTAGCCTGTATCAGGATTTCTTTTTTAAGACTATTTTCCCATTAAGACTAGTATTATTTTTAAATATTCTATTTTATAGATCACCACATTGTGTTTATCCATTCATTTGTGGATGTACCCTTGGGTTGTTTTTACCTTTTAGCTGTTGTGAACAATGCAGCTATGAACATGGGTGGGCAATTATCTCTTCAAGCCCATGCTTTCAATCCTTTTGCTTTTATACCCAAAAGTGATTCTGCTAGATCATACAGCAATTGTATGTTTAATTTTTTGAGGACCCTCCATACTCTTTTCCATACAGTTGCATCATCTTACATTCCCACCAACAGGGCACAAGGGTTCTGATCTTTCCACATCCTCGCCTACAACCTGTCTTCTGTTTCTTTGGTAGGAGTCATCCTGCTGGTTGTGAGGTGGTAGAACTGCCTTCTTTTGATTAATGTGATGATTACTTCCTCTGCCTAGGAGTTTTACAGAAAGGTTATTTCTTTTCATGGTATCTCTGAACAGGAAGTCACTTAGTGGGTGTAGTTAGGCACTCCTATGCTCCCTGCAGTTACCCCCTCGGACTCCCGTAAACTGTTGGGAGTTGGTGGAGGGAGGACACCCAAGACTAGGAGGACCCTGGAGGTCATGAGACCCAGTGCCTGGGGGGCAGGCATCTGGAGAGCAGCAGCAGCCAGGCTGGACCTCACAGCCGCCTCACAGAGCCAGGACACCCTAACCTCACCAGCCTTGAGGTCCAGGGCCTACGGCCTCCTGGGTGCATGGGGCTGTGTGCTGGTCTGCAGCCACACAGCAGTTTCCAAGGGACTCTGGGAAAAGGGAGGCACCCCAGATTATAAGGAACAAGAGCCTATAGACAAAAATGACCACGTGAAAAGCCACTGTGGCCCTGACCAGGTCTGGGAATGAGCTGGAATGAAAAGCCATCTAAATATAGTCTGTTTATAGCCAATGATTTGGCTTTCTCAGGCACCGTTTGTATGAGAGTTGGTGACTGTAGCACAAATGTTCTAAACTGGTCATTTTTGTCTCTGGCTTTTTATTTGCCCTTGAAATGATTTTATTGTAGGTAAAACAGAATTATAACCCCAGACTTTTGCTGCCATTGGAAGATATGCACAGCTTCCCATGAAAGCTTCATTTGGTGTTAAGCCTGTTTTGGTGTTTGAATATTTGAAATAAGGTAAAAATAATCTGAGAGGATCATCTCATTTTTCACATCTCAGCACTCACCTTACTTGCTCAGTTTCCTAATGAAGGGTTTCTATGAACTCTTCACTCATGGGAAGAGTTGCAAATATAAACTTACTATGGGCCCACTTCAAAGGTCTGTAAATGGGAATGTGAGGGGACCAAGGATCCCACAGTCATGGGAACTGTCTTCTTAGAGACAGTGTGGAATTCCAAATGTGGTTAGAGCTTCCCCATCTGAAAACCATAAGAGTGGACTCAGTAAAACACCCCTAAGTGATAAATTGAGTAATGTTACTCAGTAAAAAACCTAAATGCCATCTTTCCCCATTCCTTCTGCAGTGAGCAGTTCCCAACCTTGCTGCCTATGAGAATGGCCTAGGGAGACTTTTGAAGAGCCCAGCTGCACCCGAGACAGATGGGACAAGAGTGGCCAGAGCACCAGGGAGCAGTCGTGACCGCCCCCTGCTGACTCTTAGGTGCCCAGGAGATGGGAACCCATGCCCAGCAAAGGGAAGGCCACGAGCACTCCAGGGAGGATCCAGTCCTGCAGGCGGAACCAACAGCAAGACATTTCAAAAGGAAATAATGGATCAAAGATTCTTTAATTTGGGGCAGTGAGCTGTTGACCTCTGAGAGAATCATGACTTTTTATGCAGTTTGAAGGTAAAGCACAAAACATATCAAAGACACAAAACCAAAACTTGAGAGTCTTATGAACCCACTTTTCATCAAAATACTTTCCCACCTGTCCTCATTAAAAATGCTCTCAATGTACAGATTTAATTAGAACTTGATCCCTCCTCCCCACAACTCTAGCACACCCATGCACACACACACACACACACACACACACACTCACCACTGTTGCATGGATCTCCATCTTCCTTCAAGTCTTAGAAGATGAGTTTTCTTTCTGCCTTCGCTTTTTGTCTTTTTGCCTCTTTGCTTTCTCTTTCCTTAAGATTAGCTATTTCCCAGGGATGTTTTCCTACACTTCTAAAAATAAACATGCGAGCCCATTTGATTTTAGAGAATTTAATTTTTTTAAATACAGAGAAATAGATAAGGTCATAAAAATAAGCAAGAGAGATAACAGAGAATCAAAAAATATATAAAATTTTGGAACAATGGTTCCAACACTTCCAATTGCCTTTTCAAGGAGATTTGGAATATTCTCACACCTCTGGCTTCTCCCTGTGTTTCCCAGTGACTGGCCCGGGGAAGCCTGAAAGCTTCAGGTCTTTGGTTTTATTCCTGAAAGTAAAATCCACACCTCATACCCCCACCCACTCCCGCCAACAATCCTCCCTAAGTCCTGCAGGACTCCTGTGTCACCAGGCCAGGCCCCTTATTCAGCCTCTCTGCTGACAGACATATTAGGCATTTACTCCCATACAACTTTAAACCTTAAGTTCAAAGACCAATTCTACCAGGGCAGATAGTATTTGGGGCATTGGTGAACAAGGGAGGAATTGAATGACATGGGGTCTTTGCTACCTGCTCCCCAAAACATGGAAGGATAAATGGAAGGTTTCCTTCCTACAAACCCCAAATGGGCCAAATTCATGGAGGGAAATACTTCACAACAAAATACCTTTCAGCACTTACTAATTAAGCATGTGACATTGCCATTTATTAAATCTGGTAGGAATGGTTAGAGGCTCAACAGCTTAAAAGAACAAAATACTTGGCAATGTTGAATAGCTAACTATTAATGTCAGAATATGACAAAATACTAATGTCAAAATGTGCCACCAGTCTGTCAAAATTTCAGGCTACTAATATATCTGCAAGGCCTTTAAGAACAGTTATTCCAAGCACTTGAGAGCATGTGGCTTAGTGGAGAATACACTATTCTAGAAAGCTCTACCCCCAATTCTGCCAGAAGTAACTTAGGTCAGTCATTTAGCCACTATGAGCCTCAGATCTTCATCTGTAAATTAGTGATAAAAACGTCTACCTGGGGGTTGCTGAATCCCCTAAGATTATTTTAGCATACTGCTCGGTGCCAATAGGATCGACAACAAGCACATAAAAAATGCTCAGCATCGTTATTCATCAGAGAAATGCGAATGTACATCACACTGAGATAGCCCGCGGCTCCCACTAGGATGGGAGTAAACAAGGCTGGCTACACCACCTGAACGTGAGGGTGAGGGGCAGCAGGAAGTCGCATATATTCCTGGTGGGAATGAGGAGTACCACCCCTCTGGAAAACCATTTGACAGGATGGTGAACATATTTCTTCCATATGACCCAGCAATCCCATGCCTAGGTATTCACCCAAGAGAAATGAATCATGTGTCTACGCAGACTGGAATGCCAACATTCATGGCAGGATTATTCAGATGACCAAGACCTGGAAACCAAATGCTCTTCAGCTGCTAAATGAATAAATAAAAATTGGGATATCTGTAAGATACAAACTACAGGGCAATAGAAAGGAGTAGAACATGAATACAAGCAGCAACATAAATGAAGTCCAAAACATTCCGCTGAGTAAAGGACATTGACTTCCTTCCCCTAAAATTACATATTGCTCTATTCCACTTATGAGAGTCCAGAAAAGGCAAAACTCTAGACATAGAGATAATCAATATTTACCTGAGGCTGACATAGGAAAGGGGGTCAACTGCAAAAGGTACACAAGGACATTTTAGGGTGATAAAAATGTTCCATATCTTGATTGTGGGGATGGCTGCCACATAAAATTACCAAAATTCATTACACTGTGTTCTACAGTGTGTACAAGTACTCTGTGTACAATTAAAATGCCTAAATTTTATTGTACATAAATAATGCTTCAATTAAACTAGAAAAAAATTTAAATCCCCCATGCAATATCCATTTTAATGCTATCATTATAGCATTGTCCTTGGGGCAGGCAATACTTTCTGGTTCCCATTCACAGCTAGCATCACTCACTTATGTGGCAGTTGGCCGAGTTTAGGGGTCAGCCTCAGCTTGGCTCCATCACCTCTGTGCTTCCTCAAGGGATAATGGCTGTCTCCTTTGCTGGCCAGCAGAGCAACTACAATGTAATAAGGACTTTCTGCTTCCAACAGGCGAACCAAACAGCAGCAGGAATGAAGCCACCCACCCTTTGGGACAAAGCCCAGGAAACAGAGGCTGGGGCAGAGAGGCTTTCAGATGCCCCTCATTGTTCTCAGGGAGGCCTGCTCACTGCACGGGACAGTGCAACCATACAGGGAAAGATGATACAAAAGGGACAGGTCCTGAGTAAGAATCCTGCAGCAGGTCTCAAATCCAGTCTGGGAACATACAGCAGGGAAAACCACTCACTGGAAATAGCATTCATGATACCATTGTGTTAATAAATATAAGGCCATCAATTCAAATAGCCAGGTGGATTGTTTATTTATTTGAATAAATAAACCTTCTTTTCAACTTTATCAAGTGGTAGTGAATTAGCCGAAATGAACTAGCTAGTTGGTTATTTTGTTCATTTGTGACATTGAAATGGTGTGTTTTAGTTTGATTTATTTTGAAAGAAGAACCTAAGACATGAGTTTGGATGCAAGTAGTTTAGGAGGGAAGGTAATCCAGGGGAGCAGCATGAGGGATGGAGACAGGAAGACTGAAAGGGAAGGAAACCCCATTAGGGCTGTGTTACTGAGCTGGCTTCTGCAGTGGAGATGTCCTGAGAAACTCGTCATCACCTCTTCAGAGGACAGGAAGCTAGGCATTTCTCACTGACTTCCATATCCCATGAGTTGAGGATCCCAGGAAGCTATTTTCCAGATTTGTATGTATCTGGACAAAGACACTTTTTGTGGCTTAGGAAAAAGTCCTGAAAAGCAGTGAGCTCCCACTGGAGCACACATTTGTGTGGGTTCCAAACAGCCCACTGCAGCTGCCCTGCACTCAGGTGAGTGGAGGGGTGTGGTGCTGGCTGCAGGTGAGGGTCCAAAGGACGACTGGTAGGTGGCAATAACAATCTTTCCAGCCAAAGAGAATACAAATTCATAATCCCCTGAGACACTATAGGGACAGAGCAGACAGCTTACTCTGTGGGATGCTTTGGGCGCTCCCTCGATGCTGCTCGGAAGCAGGAAGGTGAACTTGGAGAGCTTCCCATGTTGCTATTGGTTCTCTGAACCTGTGACCCTGTGATGGTGTGGGTCTCCCACACTCTGGGAGAACTGGAGGTGCAAGATTGTTGCCACGTGCTTTTCATCCTAAAACTTAGACTTAGCCATCACAAAAACACATGGAGAAGCTTTAATGGTTTCATTTTAATAGTATCCAATTCCTCCAAGACAAGCTGGGGGCACACTTCCTGCCCTGTGCTTTGCACCTGCAGTGAAGATACAGAGCCAAATGGAAGACAAGATGCATTGGAGATAATCTGATACCCCAGCAACATTCCCAGGGTAGGTGGACAGAATATGTACGTGTGTAATAAGAGCTCCAGGGGTCACCAGACACTTGACAAATGGCCTGGGGATTATCTGTGCTTTTAACTTTCTTTGGAGACAGGGAGATGATCAGCAGGTTTCTGACACTTTTGAAATATCAGCTGAATGTGCCCACCTGCTCTATGGAGAGCTTTGAGACAATGTCTCTAATTCTCCAAGAAGCTCACAACCTGGAACAAAACTCTTGTCCTCCCAGAAAAGAACCAAACCCCCAAGCAGCTCACAAAGGAGAACCCAGAAGGCAAGACGGATTTTAGGTAAGCTCTTAATAATGAAAAACTTTTATTAACGATGGTGTTTCCCCATATCACTGATTTCCAGGACCTGTCTGAACACTTTGGGTAACTAAGAGGCCAGCCTATCCCAAAAGTGTATTTGACATTCAATTAAAAAGGCTACATTAATTTAAACAGTTCCAGAATGGCTAACAAGTATGAACAAAGCTTTAGAATGGAGGTAAGAGTAAAAATGTAATGGGTATTTTCATTTTTAATGAACAAATCAATTTTAAAACAGAGATGATAGACTAGAGCATCTAATAAGTCAAGCTCATAGACACATTTACAGTGAATAATTCTCTGGTAAACACTGACCTAGCCTAAGAAAAAGGCTGGGATATCAGATTATCCCAAATGTGCTTCCTTGTCTTCTCTTCAGATTTGTGGTCTTTCACAGCAGGTGTTGCAGGACAGTGTGCAGTAAGCCGTATTTGTGAGTGAGTCTTTGTGTGTGTTTAAACAATTTTCCATCTCTATGCCAACTTTTCTATATTCTGATGTTTTATGTATGAATTCATGATCATTTTTTAAATGTTTCACTGAAAGTGAAGCACAGAGTGTGATGTGTGTGTATGTGTGGGTGTGGGTGTGCGTGAATTCATAAAGAATATAAAAGCGTTCAGTGAACATAGGCAATGAAGAGAGTTTCTCAGTGATGTCGTAGTGCCATGTAGGTGCTAACTGCCTTTGTGACCATAGCTCTTTTGTTGTAATCATATGTATCCAAGAAGCGTCTCCTCAGTAACTGCTGAGGAGATGTATTTTTCACGATGGAGAGAATTTCAAAGTTTCTCGAATGAGCTCTCTCACACTTCTCCCCTACCCCACTGATTTGTTGTCAGCCCCACCAGATTAGTCAAGACATGCCTGGGAAGAGGCATTGGAGGCAGGTGGTAGACTGTTTCACTATGGCTTTGGGTTGGAAAAACTTTAAAATAAAACCCAGCCTGGCCACTTACTAACTGAATGACATTCAACAAGTTACCTAGATGTAGAAGACCCTGTTTCCTTATATGGAAAATCGGTAGTATAGTAGGACACACCACTTCACCCAGATTACTATGGAGATATATAAATTAGATAATGAGTGTTAATCTCAGCACAGTGCCAGACACAAAATATCTGCTCAATTAATGATAATAATTTTAAACATGTTATGCCACATGACTTTTCATGCACATAGCACCAATGCTTAGCAACAAGCCTTGATTTGTTTCTATCTTAGGGCCAGTCTCGTTCTTTGGGCAGCACATTGGAAGCTCATTTTAAAATGGCCCATGAGAGCACAAAACTCAATAACACTAATATTCCATAGAGTTGCAACCAGGAGAGGATAGCCATGAAGTAGTTAATGCAGCTTTGCCTGCTTTATCCATGGTGTGGATTCCATATGCGGTGCTACTAGGAGACTGCTGGGTATTTTATTTTATGATGGAAGCTGGGTAACTTCCCACATATATCATGGACTTCCTTGGGATGATAGCTGAAGCAGTACTTAGGGAAAGTATTAGCACTAAATGTCTATATTAGAAAAGAAGAAACATTGCAAATCAGTGACTTAAACTTCCTCCTTAAAAAATTAGAAAAAAAAAGAGTAACCTGACCCAAAATTTTTAAAAAGAAAGGAAATAATAAAGAACAGAAATCAACAAAATAGAAAACAAAAAATTAACACAGAAAACCAATGAAGAAAAAATCTGACTTTTTGAGAAGCTCAATAAAATTGATAAATTTCAAGTCAGATTAATCAAGAAACAGGACACAAGTCAAGTATGAGAGAGGTAGAATCATCACAGGTTCTGAAGATATTAAAAGGATCATAGGGAATATTATGAACAAACAATTAATAATGCCAACAAACTTAGATGAAATAGATAAATTCTTTGAAAGATACTACTTACTAATATTAACTAAGAAATAAAGAAATATTCTGAACAGTCTTATATCTATTACAGAAATTGAACTGAATTTGAAGTTAAAAGCCTTCCCAAAAAGAAAACTCCAAGAAGATAGCTTCACTGATGAATTCTAAAAAAAATTTAAGAAAAAATAACATCAATTCTATACAAACTATTGCAGAAAATTGAAAGAAGGAAGTTCCATCCAGTTTATTCTATTAGGTCAGCATTCCCCTGAAGCCAAAAGTCATTACAACAAAACTATAGAATAGATAGGATAGTATCCCTGGTAAATACAGATGCAAAAATTCTAAATAAGGTTTTACCTAATTGATTCTAAGAATATAAAAAGAATAATGGTCAGCTTGGGTTTGTCCCAGGAATACATAATTCGTTTAATATTTGAAAATCAGTCAATGTAATGCATATCAATAATCTAAAAAAGAAACCATATGATCAAATAGATACATGGAAAAAAAGGTATTCAACAAATTCAATATCCATTCCTGATGAAAACTCCCAGAAAACTAGGAATAGAAATAAATTCCTTAACCTGATAAAGACTATCTACAAGATTGCTTGCCCTCACCACTCTGTTCAATATTGTACTAGAGATGATTGCTAGTGCATTAAGAAATGAAATAAAAATGAAAAGGCATCCATTGCAAAGGAAGAAGTAAAATTATCTGTATTTGCAGATGATATGATCATCTACACAGAAAATTTAATGGTATGTACAAAAATCTTTGACAATTATTGAGTTCATTAAGGTTGCAGGACAGAAAAATCAGTATGCAAAATAAACTTGTTTTTATAATAGCAATAAACAATTAGAAACTATAACTTTAAAAATACAATAGCATAAAAAAATGAAACATTTAATGACAAAATTCAACAGAAAGAATGAGAGACCTCAACACTGTAAACAACAAAACAATGATGAGAGAAATTAAAGGAGATGTAATTAAATGTATAATTATACTGTGTTTGTGTGTCAGAAGGCCCAGTATTTTTCAGATGTTAATTCTTCCCAAATTATTTTATAAGTTCAATGCAATCCCAATCAAATTCCAAACAGGCTTTCTTTGTAGAAATTAACAAACTCATTCAAAAATCCATGTGAAAATGTGAGGAATCTAGAATAACCAAAACAATTTGAGAAATAAAAAAGTTGGAAGACAAATAATAGTAATTTCTAGACATATTATAAGACCCCGATAATCAAAACAGTGTGTTTTAGCATCAAACAGATGAATATATCAATGAAACAAAATATAGTCCAGATCACATATACATACCCAACTGATTTTAGAAATATGCATAAATTCAGTGCAGTGCAGAAATTAGTTTTTCAACAAATAATGCTGTAACAACTGAACTTCCATAGACAAACAAATAAGCTTTTATTCATACCTTATGTCATACACAAAAATTAACCCAAAAGGCAGTATGAACCTATATGAAAAGTTTAAAATCTTAAAACTTCCAGAAAAAAACAGAAAATATTCATGACTTTGTGTTAAACATATCTTAGATATGATATCAAAAGCATGATCCATAAAAGAACAAGTTGATTACTGAATTTCAAAATTAAAAATTTCTGCCATTTGAAAGGCACTGTCAAGCAAATAAAAAGACAAGACATAAGCAGGGATAAAAAAATTTGCAGATTGTATATCTGATAAAGGACCTGTATCCAAAATATATCAAGAACTCTCAAAACTCCAACAATAAGAAAACAAACAACCCAATGAAAAGGTGCAATAAATCTGATCAGATACTTCCCCAAAGAAGATATACAGATGGCGTACACAAAAATGTAAATATACACACACACACAAATTCAATGGCCATTAGGAAATTCAAGTTAAAACCACCATGAGATATTATTACATATCTATTAGAATGGCTAAAATTAAAAGGGCTGACCACACCAAATTTGGCAAAGATGTGGAGGGACTGATGAAAATTTCAATTGGCACAAGTAAGCTGAAAAACAATTTGAAAGTTTCTTAAGGAGTTAAATATTCATCTATTATATGATTCAGTCATTCTGTTAATTTCAAAAATAAAGTTACTAAAATTATATTATCTATTTTCTGTATGAAGTGCCTATATGCACATTTTCAATGAAGAGTGTATATCAACTTCTGCAACTCTTTTCCACTTCCCTATTTTTGTTCAACTTATATTTATTAAAGTATAATTTTTTTGTCTGCTGAGTCTAATAAAAATTTAGGGCTTATATTTTGAATGTCTTATTTCAGTATTTCATTTTGTTGGTGGTTAATTTTCCATTGTATTTCACAAAAATATCAGTTTAAAGTAGATTGAAAATTAAAATGAATAATCCAAAAAACCTGGTGTTTCTTTATCTGTAGATTGAAAAACACTACTCTAGCATAATTCCTCTCTGTTAATCAGGATGGAGTCACATAATCATGCCTTACCTGCAAGAGTCTAGGAAGAGAAGAGCAACCAACTTCTATCACATCTGGGGTCAGAATATCAAAATAGGTGTGGCCCAGAATGGTGTCTTAAGGATCTCTGAATATCCACTGCTCCATTAAAAAACAAAACAAAATAAAATTTAAAAATTGGCAAAAAATGGAAAGATCATCTTTTTTATAGCTCTGAGAATTATTCAAAGGCTTGAAACAATCCAAGGAATATTTACTCAAGAATATCATTAGTACAGTCAGCTTTGTAGCATTTTAACTTGCTGTTACCATTCCCATTCCCTTCTCCACAGCTCTGTGGTAGCCTTGAAAACCAGAAGTTTAGCAGTCATGTAAAGGGGCATGCTGAGTTTGAAACTTCTTTGGAAGTTTCACCCTAAGAACACTGTTAATATTAGACCTATCCGGCAATTTCCTGGAAAACCCCCATTTTCAGGAATTGTTTTCTGACCTGTTTCAGAACTTGTTCAGTGGGAAAAACCTTATCTCCAGGCATTTGCTTAAAAAAAACAATGACAATTGTTTAACATCTCAGCTGCCTGAGGCAGGATTATTGGTTGGGGCAAAAAGTTAAAAGATCTGGAGAATGAGATGTTTGTAGGGGGTTTTGAAAAACTCTGACATATTTCAGGGGATATAGAAAGCCATGCAAATGTGCAGGGCTATGTACATGCCTAGGAAAGAATTGAGAAGATTCTAATCTCTCAAACATGCCTGACCTTGAGGCTCTGTGTGATCAGGAAGTGAAGGCTAAGGCAGAGTTCCAAATTGCTGTTGCACTGAGAAAGTTCCCCAACACACAAAGAATTCCTCAGCAAAGGGTGGAATACTTATTGTTTAGGGCATTTACAAAAATCACTTTCTAATATTTAACCACTAAGCTAAACACTGAGAAGATACTTCAGAGCCACACATGGCAGGGAATATAGACTTTTCAAAATTAGTCCAAGAAAGTGACTGAACAGATGTTATAATCAAAAACAATAAAACAGAAAGAATGGCAAACAAATCCGATTTCTAGAATAACTACATTATATCATTTACAATATCCAGTTCTCAACAAAAAAAATTGTAAGACAATGAAAGCAAAAGGGAAGTATGGCTCATACAAAGAAATAAAGTAATTTATAGAAATTGTCATTAGGAAGCCAGATTTGGGGACTTAATAAGAAAACTTTTAAATCGTTATTATAAATTCATGCAAAGAACTAAAGGAAACCGTGTCTAAAGAATTGAAGGAACATGAGAATAATATTTCACCAAATACAGAGTATCAATAACAAGATATAAATTATTTCTAAAAACTAGTAATTCTGAAATAACAGCAACTGAAGTGA
This sequence comes from Smutsia gigantea, assembly GCA_032199065.1. Classification (NCBI taxonomy): domain Eukaryota; kingdom Metazoa; phylum Chordata; class Mammalia; order Pholidota; family Manidae; genus Smutsia; species Smutsia gigantea. The sequence goes on from JAVSCE010009591.1 coordinate 18,708, forward strand.
AAATGTCACAAGAGAGGCTCCAGAGCAGACTTGAAGTAGAAGGAAGAATCAGCAAACTTGAAAATAGGTTAATTGAGATTATCCACTCTGAGGAAAAGAAATAAAAAGGAACAAAGAAAACTAAACAGAGCCTCAGATACCTGTGAAACACCATCAAGCATGCCACCATATTCTCAGTGGGATACCCAGACAGAGAAGAGAGGCAGAGAGAGAGAGAAATATTTGAAGAAATAATAACCAAAAACTTCCCAAATTTAATGTAAAACATCAAGATGCTCAACAGACTCCACACAGAGTAAACCAAAAGTTGTCCACACCCGGAAACATCATAGTCAAACTGTCAAAAGATAAAAAAACTCTTGACAACAGCAATAGAAAACTCATCACATACAAGTGATCCTCAAATAAAGTTAACAGTTGACTTCCTGTCAAAGCCATAGAGACCAGGAAGCAATGAAATGACATATCAGAGTGCTGCAGGAAAAAAAGTATCACCCAAGAATTCTATGTCTGGTAAACTACAAAAATAGAGGGAAAGTAAGACATCCCAAGATGATCAAAAACTGAAAGAAAAGATTGATAACTAACCTCACCTATAAGAAATAGTAAAGGAAATCCATTTGTATCTAATATTTTGATAAAATGGTTTAAATAATAATAATAATAGTAATCTTTAAGCTGAACTGAAAGGATACAGGACAGTAACTCAAATCCATATGAAGAAATAAAGAACACTAGTGAAGGCAGATAGGTAAATAAATCCAAAAAACCTGGGGTTTCTTTACCTGTAGATTGAGAAAGACTACTCTAGCATAATTCCTCTCTTAATCAGGATGGAGTCATGCCCTACCTTCAAGAGTCTGGGAGAAGAAGAGCAACCAACTTCAGATATCCTACCTGACTTAAAAGACAACTGCATAAAGCAATTAATTGTAAAGCAATGATGGTGCACTGGTAATATATAAAGATATAATTTATATAACAAGAGCACAAAGGATAGGGTAAAAATAGAGCTATTTTGTAGCAGTTTTATATAATATTGAAATCAAGTTGGTAATGATGCAAAGTAGATTGTTTTAATTTAAGATGTTAATTGCAATCCTCAGGAAAACTTCTAAGAAACTAACACAAAAATATAGTAAAAGAAACAAGAGAATTAAAAGAACACTAGAATATATTATTTAATATAAAATGAAACTAATAGTAGAACAGAGGGGATGAAAATACATGACATGGGAAACAAATAGTCAAATGAAAAACATAAATCCTACTTTGTCAATAATTTTATTAAGTGCAACTCCATTAAATACACAAATTAAAAGGCAGATATTGGCAGAATCAAAATTTTAAGGCATTATCTAACTCTATGCCACCTAAAAGTGGCAAATTTTGGATTCAAAGTTGGTTTACATTGAAAAAGATATACCATGCAAACAATAGCCAAAAGAGAGCTGGAGTGGTAATAGTGATATCAGATATTATAGACTTTAGGACAAAAATTGTTGCTAGCAAAAAAGAAGGACATTTTTTAAATGGTAAAATAGACAGCCCATTAAGAAGAAACAAATTATGAACATATGTGTCTAACAACAGAGCCCCAAAATACAGGAAACAAAAATTTACAGATATGAAGGGAGAAATAGACAATTAATTGACAATAATAGTATTCACAATAATAGTTGAAGAGTTCAATACTCTGCTTTCAATAATGAAAAGAAAAACTAGGCAGAAGATCAACATGGTAGGCAGAAGATCAACATGGAAATATAATTGAGGAATGCTATAAACCAACTACACCTAAGAAATATGTATAGAACACTCCACCCAACCATAGCAGAACACACATTCTTTTCAAGTGCACATGGAACATTCTTGAGGATAGACCCTATGTTAGACACAAAACAAGCCTCCATAAATTTGTAAGGAGTGAAATTATACAAACCACTCTAATCAGAATGGTATTAAGTTAAAAAAATCAATAACAAAAGGAAATTTGGGAAACTCACAAATATGTTGAAATTAAGCAATACACTCTAAATAACCAATAAGACAAAGAAGAAATCACATGGGAAATTAGAAAATACTTTGAGATAAATAAGAATTAAAACACAGTGTATCAAAACTTAACAGAATACATCTAAAGCAATGAATATACTCAAATTTTTATCTTTTAACACCATATTGGAAATGGCTATGGTCACCATGATGGAAGTAACTTGAGAATTACATTTATTCAATTGTACTAGCATATCTCAAAACAACTTTAGAATTGCTATGGAATAATTTGTAGGGTATTCATTACAGTTTTAAAAATATCTTTAATGAAAGAAGTTCTTTAAATTTAGAGGTTTTAGGTAATTTTTGAAAGCAGAAATAATATGGAGCCACATTAGTGAAAAAGATGACTAGTAAAGCAAATGATCATCCCATTGTTGACCTAAACACCAGGTGACAGACAAAGAAGTGATCCTGATTTCTATGGAGGCATTTGCAAAACAGGACAGTGGGCAGTTCCTGAAGAGACATTCCAAACATGTGCAAAGTAAAGAAAACATGGTGGGAATAAATGCATAACTATAGAGGGTAACTATTTTGAGTACAACAGTCATTGATATGCATAGGTTCTAGGCATAATGCTAAAGTAGGTACTCTCAATACCTCATTAGTTACTTTATGATTCCCATCATTTCAAGGTAGCAATCTTTTTAATCTTTTTCTGCTGCAATAAAGAGAAATTGGAAATGGTGAGTAAGCAAGAACTGGCCTAGGAGTTCGGTCCTTTACATCAAGTTCATATTGATTAAATAAATTTCCAATTTATCTTAATTTGTTTTTTTCCATTCTTTGGCAATTGACAGTCTGTTCATAAGTCTAGGGATGTGTGTGTATATGCATACGTGCACATACAAAACATGAAAGTTTATCTTTAAAGTGAGAAAGTCCAAGTGTCATATACACCCATCTGAGCCTAAATTTTTGTCCCTCTATCTGCTTCTGTACTGTTACCTCATAATAACTACCAGTAACTAATAACAATGATCCTTGAGTTCTATGCAATACAAACTACTACATAAATAGTAAACACATTTATTCCTTACTGTGATAAAATGGAAACCGCATTTTCCCAATATGAACAAGATTTCTTCTCATTCTATAAAAAGTATTATTTTGAAAATTACAAGTCTCAGTAGCTTGTCACAACAGGGACAATTATTATCTAATTTGTTCATCTTTGTGTTATTAGAAGTACCTTAACCAAACCATCTGATGTTTTAAGAAACAAATTTGTAAAATATTTGTAAGATAGCACAACCTAGACCAAAAGTTCTGAGATGGAAGGAAAGTGAAACTATTGTAGGAAAACTGACCAAAACTATGGACTCTGACAATAGGGAAATTAATACAAAGGAGGCCTGGCAGACTAGCAGAAACCATGCTTCATTCTGGAAAGCAGAGACCCACTGCACATGAGAAAAGCTGCTAAGTGAGTTATTGAATGATAAGATTTGGGACAAATAGAAAGACATTCAGTGAAAGAATTCTTGAGAAAACAGTTAAAAGCATATATAAAAGCAGACCATACATTGTCTTTTGAAACCTTAGGAAAACTTCATAAGTTTTTGAAATACAAAGATCAATTTTCTAAACATATGGGTAAGTTTTAAATTATTCAGAATACTAAAATTAATTTGAAAATAAATAAAATTCAGAAAACCTCAGGTTTGCATCCAAGTTCTGGGCAATGTTAACATGGTATAAAAGTGGCTAAGGAAATTTACAGTGAACAGGTGTGTGATGGCAACACAGCTATGAGGCCCCCCACCGCAATATGCAGCCTGCTGCATCTTACTCCTCACTTGCACCAGCTCACAAACCAGCTGCCCCCACCATTGTGCCATGTGAAATAGGGGGAAGCACACCTATGGCAGCTACAAGTGCAAATAATAGAGACTTCTCCCTGCATGCTCGGCCCACTGGCCCTGGCAGTGGAGACAGGCACCTTAGCTGGGAAGCAGGAAAGAGCTCTTTCATCCCAAGAGGCAATAGAGCCACTGGTGGGCACTCCCACCCAGCCATCGCCCCAGGGTCTAAGAAGCTCCACAGAGTAGAGCTTCTGGGCACTAAAGGGTGCCATCTACACATATGAAACAAAAAAAATCAAAGGAACCTGGTTCAAACCAAAATCCCACAAGCACCACAAAGAGGGCCAGGTGAAACTAAACTCATCAATCTTCCTAAAGAGATTTCAAAACAAAAATCATAAACATACTCCCAGAGAAACAGAACAATATTGAAGAACTCAGGGAGGAATTCAGAAGTGAGATACAAATGTTCAAGAATACAGTATCTGAAATGAAACATAAAATTGAGGGATTTAAAAGCAGATTAGATGAAGTAGAGGAAACAGTAAATGATATAGAAATTAGAGAAAAGAAATTGAGGATGCTGAGGCACAGAGACAAAAAAAGGTCTCTAGGAATGAAAGAATATTGAGAGAACTGTGGGACCAATCCAAATGGAACAATATTCACATGATAGGGGTAGCAGGAGAAAAAGAGAGAAAAAGGGATAGAAAGTGTGTTAGAGGAGTAATTGCTGAAAACTTCCCCAGTGTGGGGAAGAAGATAGTCGCTCAAGCCAGGGAGGTGCAGAGATCTCCCAACACATGGACCTAAGGAAGAGAGCACCAAGACATATAATAATTAAAATGGCAAAGACCAAGGATAAAGAAAGAGTATTAAAAGAAGCCAGAGAGAGAAAAAAAGATCACATACAAAGGAAAACCTATTAGGTTATCATCCGACTTCTCAACAGAAAACTTAAAGGCCAGAAGGGAGTGACATGACATATTTATTGCAATGAAGCAGAAGGGCCTTGAACCAAGAATAATCTACCCGGGAAGATTATCATTTAAATTTGACCATGGATTAAACAATTTCCATATAACCAAAAGCTGACACAATTTACCTCCCAGAAATCATCTCTACAGTGTATTTTGGAGGGACTGCTATAAATGGAAGTGTTCCTAAGGCGAAATACCTGGCAGGAGAGAAAATAAAACCACAGTAAAGAAAGTAAACCAGTCAATCACTGAGCAGATGCAAAATCAAGTCAACTACCCCATAGTCAGTGAAGGGATCAACAAAGAGTACAGAATATGATACCTAGTATATTAAAGAATGGAGGAGGAAGAAAGAGGAGGGAAAAATAAGAACCTTTAGATTGTGTTTGTAATAGCATTCTAAGTGAGTTAAATTACACTCTTAAACTTCTGGGAAGACGGCGGCGTGAGCAGGGTGGTGGAAATCTCCTCCCAAAACCATATATATTTATTAAAATACAACAAATACAACTATTCCTAAAAGAGAGACCAGAAGATACATTACAACAGCCAGGCTAGAGCTGCACCTGCGGGGATTCAGCGCCTCACGAAGCGGGTAGGATACAGGGCCGTGACCTGGCGGGAGCCGAGCACTCCCCCACCCCAGCACACCGGTGGGAGGAAAGGATTCGGAGCAGGGAGGGAGTGGAGGCAGGGGCCGGCCAAATAACCAACCCTGGTGATCTGCGCCAGGAGTGCTGACACACATTGCGCACTGTATCAGAGATTGGAGAGACAGAGGGGCAGGATCTGAGAGGGTTGGTGCAGCTGGGTCCTCAGCTGGCTTCCCAGGAAAAAAGAAAAGCATGTGCTTTTTTAAAAGTCTTAAAGAGACAAGGGTCCAACAGCGGAATAAAATCATCCCAGCGCACTCAGCCCAGCAGGCTGGGAGTCCTGGGGAATTTCAGACCCCTTGGCTGGCGCCAGGCAAAGGAGCCATGCCAAGGCATCCCACAGAGATCAGCAGCCTCCCATTCGTTCCCCACCCCCAGCCGGAACCACAAAGGGTCCGGCGGAATGGAACAGTGGAGCAGCAGTGCCACCTACAGCATCCTCACAGAATCTACTCCTGGCAGGCGTTTCTTTTTTTTTCTTTTTTCTTTTTCAAAGTCTTAAAGAGCCCAGCTGACACACTTGCTGCCTACCAGCGACCACTTCTATGGCCATGAAAAGAGGAGTATGATACAAACAAACCTTAGCCAGACAACCCCAGAGAGGGAGACTGATGGGATGGACATACACAGTCTTCCTGAAAAAGAATTCAAAATAAAAGGCCTAACCATGCTGATGGATCTACAGAGAAATATACAAGAGCTAAGGGAGGAAGTGAGGGAAGTGAGGAAAGACAATGCAGAAATGAGACAAGCGATCGACACGCTTAGCAGCAGACTGGACGAGACGCAAGAGACTGTTAATGGAATAGAAATCAGAGAACAGGACTACAGAGAAGCTGACACAGAGAGATAAAAGGATCTCTAGGAATGAAAGAATATTAAGAGAACTGTGTGACCAATCCAAACAGAACAATATTTGCATTACAGGAGTACCAGAAGAAGAAGAAGAGAGAAAAAGGGATAGAAAGTGTCTTTGAAGAAATAATTGCTGAAAACTTCCCCAAGCTAAGGAAGGAAATAGTCTTTCAGACAATGGAAGCCCACATATCTCCCAACACAAGGGACCCAAGGAAGACAACACCAAGACACATAATAATTAAGATGGCAAAGATCAAAGATAAGTACAGAGTATTAAAGGCAGCTAGAGAGAGAAAAAAGATTACCTACAAAGGAAAACCCATCAGACTATCATCAGACTTCTCAACAGAAACCTTATAGACCAGAAGAGAATGGCATGATACATTTAATGTAATGAAACAGAAGGGCCTCGAACCAAAAATACTGTGTGCAGCATGATTATCATTTAAATTTGAGGGAGGGATTTAAACAATTCCCAGACAAGCAAAAGTTGAGGGAGTTTGCCTCCCATAAACCACCTCTACAGGATATCTTAAAGGGACTGCTCTAGATGGAAGCACTCCTAAGGCTGAAAAGATGTCACCAGAGAAAATAAAATCATAGCAAAGAAAGCAGACCATCCAAATACCAACTAAAGGCAAAGAATAAAACACCTATTATAGAAAGAATGGAGGAGGAGAAATAAGAAGGGAGAGAAATAAAGAATCATCAGACTGTGTTTACAATAACTTAACAAGAACGTTAAGTTAGACTGTTATATAAGAGAGAAGCTACCCTTGAACCTTTGGTAACCACAAATCTAAAGCCAGCAATGGCAATAAGTACATATCTATTGATAACCACCCTAAATGTAAATGACTGAATGCACCAATCAAAAGACACAAAGTAATAGAATGGATAAAAAACCAAGACCCATCTATATGCTGCTTACAAGAGACTCACCTCAAACCTAAAGATATACACAGACTAAAGGTGAAGGGATGGAAAAAGATATTTCATGCAAACAACAAGGAGAAAAAAGTAGGTGTTGCAATACTTGTATCAGACAAAATAGACTTCAAAATGAAGAAAGTAGCAAGAGATAAAGAAGGACATTACATAATGACAAATGGGTCAATCCAACAAGAGGATATAACCATTATAAATATATATGCACCCAACAAAGGAGCGCCAGCATATGTGAAACAAATACTAGCAGATTTAAAGGAGGAAATAGAAAGCAATGCATTCATTCATTTTAGGAGAGTTCAACACACCACTCACTCCAAAAGACAGATCAACCAGGCAGAAAACAAGTAAAGACACAGAGGCACTGAATAACACACTAGAACAGATGGACCTAACAGACATCTACAGAACTCTACACCCAAAAGCAACAGGATACACATTCTTCTCAAGTGCACATGGAACTTTTTCCAGAATAGACCACATACTAGGCTACAAATAGAACCTTAGTAAACTCAAAAATATTGAAATTCTACCAACCAACTTCTCAGATCACAAAGGTATAAAACTAGAAATAAATTGTACAAAGAAAACAAAAAGGCTCACAAATACATGGAGGCTTAACAACATTCTCCTAAATAATCAATGGGTCAACGACCAAATTAAAACAGAAATCAAAGAATATATAGAGACTAATGACAACACTAACACAAAGCTGCAACTTCTGTGGGACGCAGCAAAGGCAGTTCTAAGAGGAAAGTATACTGCAATCCAGGCTTATTTAAAGAAGGAAGAATAATCCCAAATGAATAGTCTAAAGACATAATTACTGAAATTGGAAAAAGAAAAACAAATGAGGCCCAAAGTCACCAAAAGGAGGGACATAATAAAGACTAGAGAAGAAATACATAAAATTGAGAAGAATAAAACAATAGAAAAAAAATCAATGAAACCAAGAGTCGGTTCTTTGAAAAAATAAACAAAATAGATAAACCCCTAGCCAGACTTATTAAAAGAAAAAGAGAATCTACACACATAAACACAATCAGAAATGAGAAAGGAAAAATCACGACGGACCCCACAGAAATACAAAGAATTATAAGAGAATGTTATGAGAATCTATATGCTAACAAGCTGGAAAACCTAGGAGAAATGGACAACTTCTTAGAAAAATAAAACCTTTCAAGACTGACCAAGCAAGAAACAGAAAAACTAAACAGACCAATTACCAGCAACGAAATTGAATTGGTAATCAAAAAACTACCCAAGAACAAAACCCCCAGGCCAGATGGATTCACCTCTGATTTCTACCAGACATATAGAGAAGAAATAACACCCATTCTCCTTAAAGTTTTCCAAAAAATAGAAGAGGAGGGAATACTTCCAAACTCATTCTATGAAGCCAGCATCACTCTAATACCAAAACCAGGCAAAGACCTCACCAAAAAAGAAAATTACAGACCAATATCCCTGATGAACGTAGATGCAAAAATACTCAACAAAATATTAGCAAACCGAATTCAAAAATACATCAAGAGGATCATACACCATGATCAAGTGGGATTCATCCCAGGGATGCAAGGATGGTACAACATTCGAAAATCCATCAACATCATCCATCACATCAACAAAAAGTAGAACAAAAACCACATGATCATCTGCATAGATGCTGAAAAAGCGTTTGACAAAACTCAACATCCATTCATGATTAAAATGGGACCTGAGGAAGTGGGTAGTTTAATAACTATAGTATTGCACATGTAATTGTAGATTAACGATACCAAAATATAGTTTTTAAAAATTACACTCTTAGATACTAAGGCAGTTACCCTTGAACCTTTGGTAACCACGAATCCAAAGCCTGCATTGGCAATAAGTACATACCTACTGATAATCATCCTAAATGAAAATTGTCTGAATGTACCAAAGAAAAGAGACAGAGTCATTGAATGCATAAAAAAAAAAATACCTGTCTATATGCTGCCTACAAGAGACTCATTTCAAGCCGAAAGACATACACAGACTAACATTGAAGGGGTGGAAAAAGATACTTCATGCAACTAATAGGAAGAAAAAGGAAGGAGTTGCAGTACTTGTATCAGACAAAATAGACTTCAAAACAAAGAAAGTCACAAGAGAAAAAGAATGATGTTGCATAACGATAAAAGGGTCAGCCCAACAAAAGGATATAACCATTCTAAATATCTACGGACCCAACACAGGAGCACCTACATATGTAAAAAGAATATTAACAGAATTAAAGGGGGAAATAGAATACAATGCTTTCGTTTTAGGAGACCTCAACACAAAACTCACTCCAAAGAACAGATAAACCAGGAAGAAAATAAGTAAGGAAACAGAGGCACTGCACAACACATTTGAACAGATGGACCTAACGGACATCTACAGAACTCTGCACCCAAAAGCAATAGGATACACATTCTTCTCAAGTGCACATGGATGTTTTCAAGAATAGATCATATACTAGGCACTAAAAGACCCTCAGTAAATTCAAAAAGATTGAAATTGTAGGAGCAAGCTTCTCAGACACAAAAGGTATGAAATTAGAAATAAATTATGCAAAGAAAGCAAAAATCCCACAAACACATGGAAGATTAACAACATGCTTCTAAATAATCAATGGATCAATGACCAAATAAAATCAGAGATCAAGCAATATATGGAGACAAATGACAACAATAACTCAACACCACAAAATCTGTGGGATGCAGCAAAGGCCATGGTAAGAGGGAAGTATACTGCAATACAGGCTTACCTCAGGAAAGAAGAAAAATCCCATATAAAGGGTCTAAAGTCACAATTAATGAAACTAGAAAAAGAAGAAAATATGAGGCCCAAAGTCAGTAGAAGGAGGGACATAATAAAGAGCATAAATAAATAAAATCGAGAAGAATAAAACAATAGAAAGAATCAATGAAACCAGGAGACGGTTCTTTGAGAAAACAAACAACATAGATAAACCTCTAGCCAGACTTATCAAGAAAAAAGAGACTACACACATAAAAAGAATCAGAAATGAGAAAGGAAAAATTACTATGGACACCACCAAAATACAAAGAATTATTAGAGAACACTATTAAAAATTATATGCTAACAAACTGGATAACCTAGAGGAAATGGACAATTTTATAGAAAAATACAACCTTCCAAACCACTCCAAGAAGAAACAGAAAATCTGAACAGACCAATTCCCATCAACAAAATTGAATTGGTAATCAAAAAACTACCTAAGAACAAAACTCCAATACCAGATGGATTCACTGCTGAATTTTATCAAACATTTAGTGAAGACCTAATACCCATCCTCCTTAAAGTTTTCCAAAAAGTAGAAAATGAGGGAATACATTCAAACTCATTCTATGAGGCCAGCATCACTCTAACACCAAAACCAGACAAAGACACAAGGAAAAAAGAAAATTACAGAACAATATCCAAAAATAACAAAGATTCAAAAATACTCCACAACATATTAGCAAGTAAAATTCAAAAAATACATCAAAAAGATCATCCATCATGATCAAGCACAATTTATTCCAGGGATGCAAGGATGCCTCAATATTCAAAAATACATCAACATTATACACCACATCAACAAAAAGGACAAAAACCAAATGATCATCTCCATAGATGCTGAAAAAGCATTTGACAAAATTCAACGTCCATTCATGATAAAAACTCTCAACAAAATGGGTATAGAGGGCAAGTACCTCAACATAATAAAGGCCACATATGACAAACCCACAGCCAACATTTTACTTAACAGAGAGAAGCTGAAACCTTTTCTTTTAAGATCAGAACAAGGATTCTCACTCTCTCCACTTTTATTCAACATAGTTCTGGAGGTCCAAGCCACGGCAATCAGACAACACAAAGATATAAAAGGCATCCAGAATCGTAAGGAAGATGTTAAACTGTCACTGTTTGCAGATGACATGATATTGTACATAAAAAACCCTAAAGAATCCACCCAAAAATCACTAGACCTAATAACTGAATTCAGCAGTGTTGCAGGATACAAAATTAACACACAGAAATCTGTTGCATTCTTATATACTAATGATGAACTAGCAGAAAGAGAAATCAAGAAAACAATTCCATTCACAATTACATCAAAAAGAATAAAATACCTAGGAATAAACCTAACCAAGGGGGTGAAAAACCTATACCCTTAAAACTACAAGACACTCATGAGAGAAATTAAAGAAGATACTAATAAATGAAAACACATCCCATGCTCATGGATAGGAAGAATTAATATTGTCAAAATGGCCATCCTTCCTAAAGCAATCTACAGATTCAATGCAATCCCTATCAAAATACCAATAGCATTCTTCAACTAACTAGAGCAAATAGTTCTAAAATTCATATGAAACTACAAAAGACCCCGAATAGCTGAAGCAATCCTGAGAATGAAGAATAAAGCTGGGGGTATTACGCTCCCTGACTTCAAGCTCTACTACAAAGCCACAGTAATTAAGACAATTTGGTACTGGCACAAGAACAGACCCATAGATCAGTGGAACAGAATAGACAGCCCATATATAAACCCAAGGATATGGTCAATTAATATATGATAAAGGATCCATAGATATACAATGGGGAAATGACAGCCTCTTCAACAACTGGTGTTGGCAAAACTGGACAGCTACATGCAAGAGAATGAAACTGGATTGTTGTCTACTCCATACCCAAAACTAAACTTGAAATGGATCAAAGACCTGAATGTAAGCCATGAAATCATAAAACTCTTAGAAGAAAACATAGGCAGAAATCTCTTGGACATAAACATGAGTCACTTTTTCCTGAACGCATCTCCACAGGCAAGGGAAATAAAAGCAAAAATGAACAAATTGGTCAACATCAAGCTTAAAAGCTTCTGTATAGCAAAGGACACCATCAGCAGTACAAAAAGGCATCCTACAGTATGGGAGAATATATTTGTAAACAATATATCTGACAAGGGGTTAATATCCAAATTATATAAAGAACTCACATGCCTCATCAACCAAAAAGCAAATAACCCGATTAAAAAATAGGCAGAAGATATGAACAGACACTTCTCAAAGAAGAAATTCAGATGGCCAACAGGCACATGAAAAGATGCTCCACATCACTAATTATCAGGGAAATGCAAATTAAAACCACGGTGAAATATCACCTTACACAAGTTAGGATGACCAACATCAAAAAGACTATGAACAATAAATGCTGGCAAAGATGTGGAGAAAGGGGAAACTTCCTACATTGCTGGTGGGAATGTAAATTAGTTCAACCATTGTGGAAAGCAATATGGAGGTTCCTCAAAAAACTAAAAATAGAAATACCATTTGACCTGGAAATTCCACTCCTAGGAATTTACCTGAAGAAAACAAGTTCTCAGCTTCAAAAAGACATACGCACCCCATGTTTATCGCAGCACTATTTACAATAGCCAAGAAATGGAAGCAACCTAAGTGTCCATCAGTAGATGAATGGGTAAAGAAGAAGTGGTACATATACACAATGGAATACTATTCAGCCATGAGAAGAAAACAAATCCTACCATTTGCAACAACATGGATGGAGCTAGAGTGTATTATGCTGAGTGAAATAAGCCAGGCGGAGAAAGACAAGTACCAAATGATTTCCCTCTTTTGTGGAGTATAACAATGAAACAAAACGTGAGGGAACAAAACAGCAGCAGACTCACAGACTCCAAAAGGGTGGGGTGGGGGAGTGTGGTGGGGGGAGGGGAAAGTTATTGAGGGGTATTATGATTAGTAGACATGGTGTGTGGGGGTCACAGGGAAGAGTGTAGGACAGTGAAGATAAGTACTGACTGTGTGGCGTCTTATTACACTGATGGACAGTGACTTCAGTGGGGTATGGGGGGGTACTTGGTAATATGGGTGAATTAGTGACTACAATATTTCTCATGTGAAACCTTCATAAGTGTGTATATCAATGATATTTTAAGAAAAAAGAAAAAAAAGGATTTTTTTTTAAAAGAATGAAAAAGTCCACCCTCTTCACCCAACAAATGATACGACAATTAGGACATAGCTTCCCGGTAAAGATCAAATCCAGGTCACTCTAAAAAAAGTACTGTCTAATCAAGAAGCCAAGAATTCAAAATTCTTCAAGACCTCAGAAATATCCAAGACAGCACATCAGAGAGGTATTAATCAACAATAGGTCTTCTGAGGATTTTGAGGGTGTTGTCCCTCAGCAGAAATCCAAGACAGACAAGAGCGTACCCCGAAGAGACTTGTGGGTAGGGTCTTTTCATCAGAAAATAATGAAATCAACCCCAACAAAATTCACAGGCAGTGCAGGAGGCTTTTTAAAGATGCTTATCGCTAGGTGCCCTCCAGCTTAGACTGAAATGGTCAGAGAGGGCACAAAGAAGATAGAAGCTTCTTATTCACAGACTAGGGAGCAGGAAGCAAGCTGAGAAGCTGACAGCTGCACACAACAACTGTCTTTCATGGACAAGGAATAATGACCCTAATGACCCAGAGGGTGAAACCAAGAGCTCAGAGTCATGAATCATGGTAAATCATTCCTGGGAAGGAGTGAGACTGAGTCCCAAATAAGGAACTCCAACATCTGCCTTGCTGAATTTCATAATTGCTATGGAGCAGTGATTCTTGTATGTTGTCCCTTTTCTGTCATTTTGAGTAAGAATAGTCTTAGTGGTTGTCCTATGCCATGTCCACCTTGGTATGTTAGGTATGTATGTGGTGGAGGATTTTTAGTTACATGCCTTTGGACTGAGAGGAACTGTACTCAAGGAACTAGATTTAAGGAACTTCACTCAAGAAGACTCATCCACAACTAGACTTGATTTAGAAGAGAAGATTCTTGATGTTGAGCTGTTGCTGGATTTGAATGAGGTTTTGAAGGACGTTTGGAATAGCATGTTTTGCATGTGGGAGGGACATGTATTTCTGGAGAGCCATAAGATGGTGATGGTCGCTAGCCTCCAAAATAGCCCCTAACAAATCTTACCTCTTGCCTTGTTGTAGTCCCTTCCCACATTGAATAGGGCATCGTGGAAATTAGTGGCCGTTGCTGATAGTAGGTTATGAAAGAGACTGAGCTTTCTATATTACTCTCTTTTTCATTGCATGCCCTGAAAAGGCCCCTGTCACATGAGTAGCCCTATGGAAAGGTGTACCTGGCAGGAACTGAGGTCTCCTGCTGAGAGTCGGCATCAATTGCCAGCTATGCAAGTTAGCCAACTGGCAGATGGATCCCCCAGTCCTAGACATGGTCCTTTCTAGCACTGGTTGTCTGTGATAAAAAGAAATAACACCACAAATAGCTAGAACTCTTTATTAATGCCTAAATGATCCCAAGGCATTCAATTAAAAATTTTAGTATCTGTGGTGTCCAAAAAGAGCCATATCTATAGTTCTCCTTTGTCAGAAATGCCAAATTCTGCCCCTGCTGGAGGCCCAGGAAATAATTCCTGTGTCTTTAGAGTAGAGGGGGTGGAGAAGCATGGACAATGATGCTGAAAAGTAAGGTTGACTGCACTAATAGATGAGGATTCTGAACGTGATACTAAGGAGTTTAGGTTTTTTCAAGCTAAAGTTCTAAACTTTAAAGTGATATAATTATATTTGTGTTTTAAAGATAAAATTATCATCAATATGGAGAATTGGAAGAGAAAGAGAATGGAGTCCAGACCAATCATGAAATCAGCGAGATGCATGTAGCATGAAGCATGTAATAGCTTGTGCTCCCCAACACAAAACCAGGATGAGCCATGGACCACAGGAAGAAGAAGGTTACTTAAGAAGGGTATTTGCTCATTACTAGATCGCTTCTCCACAGAAAATTGCAGGATATTAGTCTTAAGAAGGAATGAACTCAGAAGGGCCATCCCTCTGGAAGGGCTGAGCGTGGCTGCAAAGTCCCCTAGAGCAAGATTCTTCTTTGATGCCTCATATCTACTTTAGGGACTTGCTTCATTAGACTGTGAAGAGGGACAGAAGACATTTCTTTTTAATAGCCCCGTGGTGACTTGCAATCATTAGCTAACTCTGTAAGCAGAGATGTCCCTAAAGATGACAGGCAGGGATTCCAGGAGTCAGACAGGCCTGACATGCTTCACAAGGTATTTTGAAGCAGAACAAGTCTGCATGGGAGAGAGGGAGAGGAAGAGGATATGTGTCACTTCTTGTGTGTTCCCCAACTCGCTAAACAAGGGGCTAAGGCAGAAGCTGAAAGATCTTTTTTTTTAGGAATAATTGTGTGAGATACTGTGGCCAAGCTGTATGATTTTTTCTGGGTGATTTACTATACAGTACTCTGGCATAGAAGTTAGCTAACATTTGAAGGATGTTAATCTAGTCAATAATATATACCCCAGGGCTTGGTACGTAGCACTTAAAATTAGCAATAAAAAGCTGGTTTGTATAATCTTTTCTTCTGTCTTTATGTCTTTTCAATACCAAAAAAGTTTGAAATTAGCATGGATAGTAGAAAATGATTTTTTTTAATTGGTGAACTAAGTAGTGCTTCAAATGTATAGATTGGCTAGAAATGTTGTACGGAGATTTGTACCCTTAAATGAAAAATAAGAATATAATAATAATAATAATGTAATGAATAATAATTTAATTATTATTCATTATTATACCATATTATTCATATAGTAATAATGTAATACTTATATAATGATATAAGAATCCAACAAGCTCAGAAGCTTATACTCTTTAGAGCAGCCCCAGCCTTTAGAATTCCACTGGGTCCTAACCTCACCCATTTAAAAAGGATGTTATCATCTGACCCAACTAGTTACCTGGATCTTGCAATCAAAATATTGTCACATCTGCCTTGAGTGAACATTTCATGCAGGGTGCTGTCAGAGGGCGTAAAAGAACAGGCAGCTGAGGCTTCACCGGGCTTACACACAGTTTGCTTAGCTATGGCTGTACCTGCTACTCATCATTGTGGGTAAGGCAAAATGCAGCCTGTGCCTTGCTTTCATTGTACCAAATCCCACCTAGTAGTCGGGTTATAGGGGAGGAGACTATTGCATTCACTTATTTCTACCTGATAGCTCTGGAGATGATCCGGTTAGCTGTGAGGACACAGATTGCTTAGGTCTGTCCCAGCACAGGGCAGTGAGCATTCTGTGCACTTCTGTGGGACCGTACGACTATGCACACATCCTCGTGTGATGGGGACTCCTGGGAACACTGCATCAGGTACTGAGAGGGCTGGCCTCCTGAGAGAAGCCAGGAAGCAGTGCTATTGGCAGTGGGACATTAGCGGGGAGGTGCCCTTGGTGGTGTCTTGCCAAAAGAGGCCACTCTTCCTGACAGGCTGGTTTCTAAATTTGTATAAGAATATTTTGGAAGCATCTAGAAATAACTGGAGGAGCTCTAAGGGGGCTCAGAGGCTCTAGAGGCCATGAACTCACTTAATGCAGTTTAGTACCTTTCCCGAGACCCTACTTGTACCCACAGTGGTGATGGTGAGGTCCAGTCTGGGGAGCACTGAAGGAGGAACACTGGGAACTACTTACCTTCCTGAGGGATTGGACCATGAGATAGGCCGGTGTCCCCTTCCAGAGCAGAGGGAGCTCAGGGGAATGATGCTGTGGGTTTCAGCACCCTCCCTTTGTGAGGTGGTGAGGTTGACTGCCCAGCAGAGGGCAAGGAGAAGGCCAGGAGGAAGATGACTGAACCTTATCTCTCAGTCCCAGGCCCTGAAACACTGGCATTGAGAATCTATTTCTGGTAAAATATGGGGCTGTCCCATCTTGTGCTGGTTTTAGAGGATAGAGGAACGTGGTTTCTCTACTCATAACATTTTGGACATCAAATGTGTGGGGTCTTTTCCTTGAGTTAAACAATTCTGACACTAACTACTTGGAGTTGGCTTAGACCCGTCAGATGCAGGGCTCAATCCCACAAGACTGCCCCACTTCACATGATCACAAGGGGTGGGTCCCAGGGTTGCCCACACTTCTGTCTGACCTGACTACAGATTGGGGCTTCCCATGACCTCCTCCTAATGCTCAATAATCTGCTACAATGAACCCAGCGAAAAACTTTGCTTAACTATTACCAATTTACTATAAAGGATATAATAAAGGATGCAAATGAGCAACCAGGTGAAAAGGTACACAGGGCGGAGTCCAGAAGGTCCTGAGCACAGGAATTTCTGTCTCTGGGGAATTTCAGGCAAGCCACCCTCCCAACACTTGATGGGTTCCTGCTCACCAACCCGGAAACTCTCCAAACCTTTTCGTTCAGGGTTTTTATAGAGGTTCCACTATGCAGGCATAATTAATAAAATTAGCCATTGGTGATTAACTAGATCCCGAGCACCTTGCGGCCCCTGAAGGTGGAGGTGTGGGGCTGAAAGGAAACCCCACATTGTGGGTTCCTCTAGCTGCAAGTCTCATCCTCCAAGAGTTGCTGCACAGGCATAAACTCCGGGGTGGCCACCCGAGGTCGATCATGAGTAACAGCAGTGCTCCTGCCACCTCTACTGCCCAGGAAATTACAAGGGTTTTAGGAGCTCTGTGCCAGGCACCAGGGACAAAGCCTAAACACATAGCTCTTATTTTATCACGATATGATGGAGGATTGATGAGGTTTACTCACTTTGGGGAAGAAGTCAGAATGCCTTGCCTAGAGATTCAAGATTCAAATGGGAAAAGACAGGTTCAATAAAGAGGGACAGGCTTGCTTTGTGTGAGAACACAAGCACCCCACTTCTGCATGAAATCAGGACACTAGGAAATTCAGTGGGACTGTCTCGACCAGGTTGGGGTAGAGGATTTTGTGGGCACTGAGAGAGTCAATCACTGCTGGGCTAAAATGTGAATGTTGACATGCACCCAGCTGTCATCCTCAGACACACATGGCACTGGGCTGTCACAGCAGCATTTCCAGCCCAGGCGCTGGCCCCAGAAAGCAATGTGGCAGCTGATGACTGGGTGGCCATTTTATACTGACTTTTCAGTGGCAGGTTTTCTGAAGGGGGCTGAGGAATATTCACTAAGGTATGTTAAAAGTACTGAACAGCTGTTAATTGCCTTAATAACTTATTAAACATTGTTCTGGCACTAGAAACTTTATAGGTATCTCAGTCAATATTTTTGTATTGATAGGAAAAATAATCTTAAATCCCTGGTTAGGGTGGTACATTGTAACCACCATGTTTTCAAATGAGAGATGTTTTCTACCCACAGGGGCTGGCCACCATTCTTGCAGATGGTTCTGGAGCCCCTATGCCATGGCTCTTTTCAGGTCTCTTGGGTTCTTTATGTCACAGTATTTTTAGCATGTCAGAACTTGTCATAAAGGACAGTTTGTATTGCATTTGCCAAGTCCTTCTTTGAATAATTTAGCTCATAACCAAAGGTAAATAAGGTGTATGTTTATTTTTCAATATAATACATATATATGACTGTTATACATCTTTATAAAGCAAAGAAATATAGCCAAATGAAACTATGTTCAGAAATAAAAAATATACATGATATATGCAATCACCACATCATTAATCCATTTGTATTTCTCAACTACACTGATAAAACTCACTGTTATCAGCTGGCACAACTACAAAATACATATCAGTCAACATATGAACACTTAGGTGGTGATGTTTTCTGCTCTTCTGAGTAAGTAGTAGTTGAGTTATAAACCTTCATAGAAGGTGAAACTGACCATATAAAAATTCCCTCTGGAAAACACACTTGACTAAAAAGGCAAAAGGATAAATACATAGAACTTCTAGTCTGAGAAACTGGAGACTTCATGCTCTACAAGGAAGTCATCTTAATCCACAAAATGAACTCCTGGTAAGTCTAGCATCGTTTCCCTTAGGACAGAAAGCAATTTGCCTTTTGGAAATACAAATTTCATCCCAAAAAGGCTTTAGGGGAGCATCATGATGGATGAGAAGATGGACTTTGATTCTAACTGAAGAAAAAGAGAAAGAAGTTAAAAAAAAAAGTTTAAAGATAGAGCAAAAGCAAAGTCAGTAACATGGTGGCTATTGAGAAGCAAGCCTCAGTGGGGCGCAGTCTGCATCCACGACTGGACCTGCCTCCCAGGGAGCAGAGAGCTGAGCTAGGGCCACTAAGCACACTGCAGGGTGCCTGCCTCTCCCTATCACCACTCTTGCACAAATGAGCTTTCCAATGAGGTTCCCTCAGCTGGCCTACCTTCCAAACTGAACAAGCATGTGTATGCATCCTGGCACCCCTTACCTAATGGCTGGGGTAGGGATAGTGGTAGCAGAAGCGACAAAAAAGGAATGCAATTAAGAGTAGGACCCTTGATTTCCTCACATCAAATCCCTACATTTACAAAAGAAACAGCAACTACCTAATGGAAGAGAGTGAAGTCATAACGGCCATTTAGAGGGTGGAGGAGAAATACAGGCTCTCAAATCCTAATGACTTTTTGGAAAAACTGATTCCAATAGCCTCAACCTAGCCAGACTCAGCTTCTCTGGTCCATGTTCGCATCTGGTTTGAGGACTCCGCTGTGCAAAGCCTTTTTCCATCGAGAGACAATCTACCAAGTTACAGCTCTTGCTGGAGTAGCCACACAGAGGGTGGAGGGAGGGGAGAGGATAAGCAGAAGACTGAAATCCTCCTATTCCACTGTAATTCTAGACCTTAACTATCAACTCTGCAATGCAAACTATCCTCGGCTCTCAACTAAAACACACCCACTGGCATGGGGATGCCTCCCCATCCAAATGCAGAAATTTAACTACAAATTCAAGGGAGGTCCATTTGCAAAGTCATCTCCTTTCTAGCCTCTTTTTAAAAAAATCACACCCACTAACTGTGGGGTCATTGGTGGATTCATTTGGCAAAGAAATTATTCCTTCATTTGACCTAACCTATCTCTTCCATGTGTGGTAGGGTCTGGGGAAAGTTTATCAGCCAGCGTGAGTCAGAATGGGAGCAGGATGCAGACTGCATGCGGAGGCCCTCCTGCTCGATCTGGTAGGGAATCCACACCACAGGACAGAAGACGCCCTTCCATGAGGGGTTTCAAATCAGACCCTTGTGTCTTAATTAACATCTGAATGAATGCCAGCTCTCTGAGGACTGAGTATTAATGCATATGCTGGCTTCTATTTTTCCAAACTCAATGAATACCATCAGCTAAAGATAGCACAGTAATACAACACTTCAATCACAGAGCTTTGTTGTTGGGTTTTTTTTAAGGAAACTAAATTAAACATTTTAAGCATAGTCACATAACAAGAACAGGAGAAACCAACCTTGGGTAAAGGCATGGGCCAAAGGAAAAAAGAAATACATCCTAATGTAAGAGCAAAGGCTGAACAGACTTGTTTTTATAGCTAGCAGGACCACTAAATTGGCATGTGGCCTTACCTAACTACCCACGTTCTTCTGTCCCCTTTACCTTACACACGAGAATAAGGACACTGCACACATACTTATTCCTGGGCATGTTCTAAGGAGTCACTAGGTGAACAGGAGAAATAATGTAGAAAACCCAGCCACCCATTATTCTTATTCCATTTCATCACTGTTGTGACAGCTGGAGCTTAGAACAATTTACACCTAAAATTAAAGACATTATCATAGCTGATCTCAACACAAGACTTATTTGGAAGTGGAAAATGCAAGGAAAGCTTTAGAAGCTGAATGGTGAGCTTGGTGCCGGGTGGGAATGAGGTGTTAGGTGTGGCCTTGCTCTGTCTCTTCTTCGTAAAGAAATGATACACAGGGCTCACCCCTCTGAGGCCCTGTGCCTTTCTGTGCAGGGCTCATGTCCTTTATTAAATGCCTGTGATGAAACACATGAGCTCAGAGCCAGGAGAGGCTTCTAACTGGAAATCATGCTCATGTCCAAAAAGCGAGAGGGGGTGTTTCCTTCACCTTTGGTTTCTGAATGCTCTGTCCTCACAGTTGAGCCACGGGGGTTGGAGTGCAGTTGAGGTCATTGTCTTCATCAGGGTTTGAGTTTACCCAGAAACTCGAGTGCTATTCACAGACACCTCCCTGCCCCAGGCTACACAAGACCCATCGCTTCTCACTGACAACTGCAGTGTGAGGAAAGCTCTCCTGACTCTTAATAGTATTCAAACATTATGATTATAAAGACCAATCATAAGCAGATACCTCTTGGCCCACCTGTCAAAACCAGCGTTTTGTGCAGATGAATGTTCAATCAGAGGAGAGCTTGGAGTATGTTGCGAAAATGCACATTTGAAAGTAGCCTCAGCAACCTGGAAGAAACTGATGTGTGTGGAGGAAAGGTCCAAATAAATGGAAGATAGTGTCTGATGCCTCTTGCCTCAGAATTCAAAGAAAGCTTGTGTTCCAGAAAGTAAGTTAGTCATTAGTTGGATTCACCTAATTTCAGAGCGATTCAAACTAATAAAGTCTGAGAAACTAAGTATTCAAGGGTGCACCAGACTCAGAACTTCTTCTGGCAATAGAATCACCCTTTGATTATCCCATTAAAGGCAAAGTTTAATGACTCAAAGCAGTTTTCTCTGTCTAAATGCATCCTCCAGGTTTAAAGATCTGAAATAAATCTCCAGTACAATTGCCCTAGTAATCAGAGAGATAGCAGAAGTAATACACCCCTTGCCCTGGTGAGTAAAATCAAAATATAAACACCAAAATCCAAAAACCTCAAGATGGCAGGGAAACACCCTCCCAAGCCCACACTACCATGGGACATGGGGACATGAGGGAGGGGTGCAGGGCTCGCCTGCACCTCTGGGAGGGCAGCACCCGGCATCCCCGGGGACTTGGTGCTCTGAGCTCAAGTGCAACAGCTCCCCACTCCCCCACTGCACAGCCATCAGTCATCACAGGGGTCAAGACATCAGAACTGCTGATTTTTCCAAAAATCTTCTCCAAGCAGCAGCAACCGCAGCAGTTTTCCTGCAAAGCAAACAAAATATGACTCTTGTTAATTCAGCAGGGCTTTAAAAATTGTAATTAGTTGGTTGTGCCCCTTAGGAAAACCACACAGGATTTTTTACAATGTATGTGTGTATGTGAGAGAAAAATAAGAAACCCCTTGAAGGATTCCACTGCTTACCAGAGTTGGGGGTTCTATTTTTTTTTTTCAGTTTTTGTAAGATATTTTAGTACTATTTGCAATATGGAAGGACAAGGCTTCTTTGTCTCATATGAAGCACAGCCAGCTCCCAGAACTGCTGCCACACCGTCCACTCGGTCAGCTTGATCCGGCATCAAAGCCAGACTGCGGAGGGCGTGTGGGAATATTTCCATTCACTTTACGACTGCCTCTGACCTGCGCCCCGCACACCATTTGCTGCCCTACATCATTCCTATGGATCTAAGGGAGTGTCCTCAATTTATATCTCACAGGCTGGCCAGAGATGCAACAGAAACCCGAGATGAAATGCCACCAGGTTGATTTTTAGAGTGTTTCCTTAATGCATCAAAAAACCTCTAACAAATTACAGGAGATTTATATGCCTCAATTTATGCTGTGGATTATGCCTTATTCATAGGGCCTGGAAGTCATTGCTTTTCCACAGGAATAATCTTCAACCACCAGATTTTAAAAATCAATATTATCTCAACGTTGGTTTTACTCATAATATATCTTGCCAAAAACTCCATCTTATCCTGGCAGGAAATATTGTGAAGAATGATCTATTTTTTCTAAAAAACATTCTTCTCAAATGAGGCTACTCCCAGAGTTAATATCTTAAACTTACATTTTAATCTGTAAAAGAAAAAGAAAGAAGAAAAGAAACTAGGAAGCAGCCACATCGTGTGGACTTACAACAGCTTTTGCCTGGCCTGCAGTGCAACCAAGGTAAATTTCTCTGGCCAACTGTTGCTGCAGGGACCCGGGAAAAGGAGGAGGTGGGCCTGACCAAGTCAGAGGAAGGGCTCATCAAGCAGTGTCAACAAAGATGGCAGCAAACGGCGCCAATGTGACCAGCTCAAATGTCTTTGTCCTCTGCGTAGCTGTCACTGCTCCAGCTGCTGCTGTCTTCCATGCCGTGGGATGCAAAGCACAACTTGGCATGGAAGGACTCCCCTACCTCCCACCACTATTTCCTCCTCATTCTTCCCCCACCAGAACCTGACCACAGGCCTCCCTTGCAGTGCAACCTCCTGTCACCCAATGAATTCATTCCCACCAGCTCAAAAGTGACTCTAGTGCTTATGGTGGGAAGGTAGCTTGTGGCAAGCCCTGAGGGTTTGCGGTAACTGGGGGTGAAATTGCTTCTGCAGCAGTGCGGTTGGGGGAGAAGGAATGACACAGGCCAGGCTGGCTGCCTGTAGACCCAGGTGCTCACAGCTCAAGGTGAAGGCTGGTTGCATCCCAGGTAGCTCTGCAACCCAGGCCCGGGAGCACAGAGTCCTTCCCCTCTCCCCATTGTCACAAGACACAACACTACCTTCTACTCTTCCCAAAACTTTAATGTCTTTGCTATTTTTGACAAACAAGAATGGACTTTGTCAGCAGAAAGCACAAGCCTTCCTATTGACTTTTGCAGGTTTCTAGATAAGTGATTGACTCATAAGTGAGCGATCCTAGCACCAAAGCTAAATGCTTTCCTAGCATTCATCTGTGACTTTTATTATGATTTACTGATTTATTTCTACCCAATCTTTTTCTACAAAAGATTCAAGGCAGTTTATAAGAATATATACAGTCAAACAGACAAACAAAAGCCTCAGAACCAGAATAAATACAAATCAGAATAAAAGATTAAGACCACTGGGCAGCAAGAATGCAGACTCGCAGTTAATAGGTCCTACATAGTTGTTAAAATAGAGCTGCAAAGATGGCCGTGGACTCACGGCCCAAAATTAGGGAGCTGCCTTGCTGGAGGATGAATGGCCCCTGACAAGGACACGAATGCTGGAATTTCTGAAAGTCCTTTGCACTAAGCACACTTCCTTAGGCTTCCCCTTTAGGGCATAAATTAAGGTAGTCTATTGATAATTATGTATATTCACACAGTATTGAATTATATTCTAAGGAATTCATGTGTAAAACTCTCTTAGTGATCCTGACAAAATTCTAAGCAGGTAGAGGCTTTATATGAGGTAGTGGTTCCTCTGAATCCAAGAGGGGGCCTCCCCAGAGGCTGCTCAGGGAAGAAAAGCATGGGGTTTAGATTCATAAACATCTGACAGGATCCTGCCATCCCGTTTACCAGCATCATGGCTCTGAGTGACTTATTTAGTCACTGAGTCTCTGAGACTCAGTGTTCATAACTGCACAAAAAAGGTGTTACTTGCTCCAATCATTTTAAGGACTACCAGAGACCATTTCTGCTTAGTTGCTGGCAGGTAATGATCGAGCGCCCACTATGTGCCAGGCCCTGGTCTCTGGACTTTGCTTGAGTTGTCTCATTGAAGTCACTCAAGAAGCGTAGGAAGTAAGATTATCCTCAACCCACAAACCAGCAAAGGGAAGTTGCCCTGTTAGAAAATGGCAAAGCCAGGATGCAGACACAGCAGTTTGATTTCAGGCCACCCCCACCCCCACCCCCCCCTCAGCAGAAACACTGCCTTGTTTCCCACACAGTCAGTGCAAAAATATGTTTCATTTCCTTCTTGCTCCTCTCACTTAAGGTTTGCACAAACCTTCTTCAGGAAAAGAAGGGAGACCAACCTTTCCAACGGGCGCCTCCCATACGCTATTTGGTCACAAGGTCCTGAGCGTCAAAGCGGCAATTCCTCTTCTAGGAAAACCAGAAGGCATTTTGAGAAAGATTAGAACCTTTTTAATAAGTTCCTGACTTATGATATGAGAACGCTTGAAGGGTCAAAAACTTGCTCCTGAGTAGGAAATGTTCCTCAGATGTTTTTGGAGCTGAAATTGCTGATGACCGGCAGACGCACCTTCAGGGCCCAGCTCAGGCATGTCCCCAGCTCTCCCTGATGCCTTGTAGTCACCGCCTCTCAGAGTCAGAGACAAAAAACTTAGCACTTGATGACTTTTTTACACATCTTGTCAAAATTCACTTTGACAAAACGCAAGAGTCATGGCTGATCCTGAGGCTGCAGTGCCTACAAAGATGAGTCACACACAGGCACTGCTTCTTCCAAAAGCTTTCACTCTATCAGGAAAGTTACGGAAGGGCCACAGGAGAGGTTCAAGAAGACAGAGAAAGCACTTCCAGGCTGGGGGTTGAGAAGAGCTGCCTTAAAGGAGGCAGCATTTGAAATAGGCATCCAACAATCGAGAGGGCTGGGGCTGCTCCGGAATGGATGGTGGAGCTGCCTGGACTTCTGGGTGCATGTATTTGGTGTGCACAGAGTCCCACATGATGATCTTTTGATCATGGAGTAATACGATCAGAGTTATTATAACTTGTAATTGAGGAAATAATGATTTGGTGAACTAGGAAAAAGAGTGGATGGAGATTGAATACCATCTCTCATAGGTTATGTTATGAGTTCAGTAAATTGGAAGAAAGGCATGAGCTAAAGTAGTAGCCCTGGAAACGGGAAGAAAAGGCAGCAGGCCTATTAGTTCTGGGAGAAGAAAACCATGTCATATTGGCTCATCTTTCCTTCTTTTGGCCCCAAAGCATTTATTAAGTCTGCAGTGTGTATTTGATGAACGCTAATAGACTTATGCTTTGCTCTACCCCAGTTGAGAGCTGTTTCTGATGGAAGATGGGCAATGTATGGATGGTTGGAGATACAAAGAGAGCTGAAAACCACAGTATGCCACCTGGAGCATAGCACAGAAGGCAGACAACTTCAGAAAGAAGAAAAAAGAATCCGTAATCCATAAATGTAGTGACTGATTATAGGCATGGTGATGGTTAAGAAACAGAAAGTGCTTTTAAGCATGAAACAAAAGACATAAATGGAAGTCTATAAGACTTTCAAAAATAGGATTTAGATTTAAAGAGTAAATCGTTTTGGATAAGAGTTAAATTTTTAAGATAAATTCTGATTTATCTTAGGACATATGAGAACCAAGACTATTCCAAAAAATCAATCTTCTGGAAAATTTAGCTTCAATATTTCATTGAAAAATGGAATATGTTAAGCTTAAATAGTGTCTTTCAGTAACACCAAAAGTTTATGGTACATGAATGGTTTTGGAAACATTATCAGGGCCCCTCGCCATGGCAGCCCATTATCCATCAGGATAGCAGAGTGGTGAAGCTCTGGCCAGACTCCCGGGCCTGCCCTGGGGTGCTGGCTGTCACTTGCTCCTGGGAGATCCTGAACAAGTGCTTAAGCCCTGTCCTCTGTTTCCTCATCTACATAATGAGGGTAATAACAGCACCTGTTTCAGAGGATTGGTATGAGGATTAAATGAGTTAATTTTTGTAAAGCAGTTGGAACAGTTTCTGGCATAGTTCCATATTATAACTTTAATGATAACTAATTAGATTTATACAATGGAATTTTTTTTTCTTGAAAGCCTCATCATTAATGAAGTATATATTCACCTTGGGTACCAGCAGTTGGACAGAATTACAAAAACGTGATTTTCATTGCTGTTGTATGGTTTAAAAAATATTTTTAAACACTTTAAAAATTGTATAATGTCATTAATTATCTACTGTGGTTTCCATATTGTCCGACCATGTCAAACTGTATTTGGATGCCAATAAGCTTGGATAAAAATACTTCTGTGGAAAGTTGGCCCAAACAGTTTGGTAACTCTAATAAGCAGTTTATGTAGTCTGGTTGAGGTACCAACTAGGTAAAAAGTCTATTTTTACTTGACATCAGTACCAATTATCAAGGAGAGGCATATTCAGACACAAATAAAACTTAGTACTGATGCTGAATTTAGAAGTAAAGTTAATTTCAATAAAAGCTGAATGTGGAAAAAATGAGTACCTGAAACATAGTCATTCCAAGGTTTGTTGGTCAGTGAAAAAGCTCCATTCCAAAGCCCCAGGCAGGAGGGACCATGCGGAGCAGAGATGGAGGACGCAAGTATGTCAAACACATTCTATTTCAGGGCATGACAGGAGCTGTCCTCACTGATGCTCATGCCAGACCTGTCCTCAGTGCGACTTGAAGCAGAGATTGCTTATTGCCTCTATATGCATCTTCCCAGTTGAGTATGCTAAGTGTTCAGTTAGTTACTTAACTGTTACGCATCTGCTTCTCTGTTCTTTGTATGATACAAAGATTTGGTGATTTGGATGGAGATAGTCTGGAGGAGGCTACTGTAGTAATTCAGAAGAGGGGTGTCCTGGGCCAGGATAAACATGGGGGTCAAGAAGACTAGACAGATTCCAGAAGTAATCAAGGAAAATGATGGACAGAACTTGGAATGAATTAAATATGAGATGGGAAGATGGAGGGAAAGAAAGGGTGCAAACAAGGTGCCCTGGGGTCTGGGAGAGGCTATGCAGTAGGGGCCCTTCTGGGAGAAGGGTTGAGGGCCAGGTGAGGTAGGGGAGATTCACTCAGTTTGGATAGAGAAGACCCAAGTAGAAATGTCAAGGACACAGTGATATATGGATCTGAGGCTTGGGAAAGAAATCTGGTCCCTCAGGATATAAACAGCAATTAGGGTAATGAGAGTAGACAGAGATTTTATTGTCAGAAGTTATTGCAATGTGGCCTAGGTTATTATCAACAAGTACTTCAGTCCTCCTCATGTAGTCTTTGGAAAGAGTCTCCTTCACATATCCTTCATTAATGTCTGGCACAGGTTGAGTATTATAGTTTTTTGGTGCCCAGAGCATATTAAAACAGGTAAGCATAGAAGTTAGAATTCTGAGTTCTGTCTTAAGGAGGTATAATTATCCTTAGTGCACATTAACATATATTCTCCAAAACTTTATGTTTATATATCCTAGGCTATATGTGAAAGTGTGTGTACATTGTACAGTGATGTAATTTATTTTATGATAATGATTTAATAATGTATACAATAAGTAGTTTGCTACTAAATAACATAATTAGCATTTATTTAAAAAAACACAAACTGCTCAACGAAATCATTTTAAGCAATTTAACATTATCTCAAGATTTGAAGGCTATGAGAAAAGGCATTAGAAAGAATCTCACTTAAGGTTAAGATGCCTCTAGCATCTAATAATCAAAGGACTGAGGCTGATAGAAAAAAAGAGGAGAAAACAAGCCTCGGTTACCTGTGTGTTGAGCCTGGAGTGGAGCTTATGGTCTAATAACCAAGGGTGTTTGAGAGCTTCACTTGCACTTATTCTCCAACTAAAGGGAAATTCAGAAGATTATTAGTAGAGATGCACCAAATCAGGCCTGAATCTGCCATTCAACTTCAGCTCTGGCTGCTGCTACTGGGAGACCAGATGGCAGAGTGTCAAATTCATGGCAAGTGTCATTTTGGAATTGTTATAAACCTACATGACTGTAGGTTTCAGTCACATCCAATCAGGGTAACAGTATCAGTTAAGACAAGAAAGGCCACTAAATCAAAATTCTTGTTAATAACAAACATCTACTTTCACATATAAGTAACCATTCTTGATAATCATGCCTGAGCTTCATAAATTGAACTTCTATTAGTCAGTTGAAGGATAAGCGGACACTTATTATTATAAGAACAAAATGCTACAATGATTCTTGATGTTTACAAAAGCAATTTATGTATTAAAACTTTTGAATAATATGCATCACTAACTTCTGAATTAACAAGTTCCAAAGAATTAAATAAATAAATGGAGAGTTAACATAAAGGATTCTTTAATTGAAATATAGTTGATATACGATATTATATTGGTTTCAGATGTACAACATAATGACTCAGTAGTTATATACATTACTAAATGCTCCCCAGAGCAAGTGTAGTTACCCCATTACCATTCCAAGATATTGGTTATAATTCTCTAGAGTTAATAATATAATATTATTGGTTATATTCTCTAGAGTTAACCTAAGTACTGAGAGGGAATATATTAGATACCTTTCCAAAGAAACTATATAATTTAAAAAAGTAATAATAGGAGGAAGAATTATAAAGATTATATTATATTCTAATTCTGAACTTTGTAAACTTGTTTTGTATGCTAATATTTATCACATTAGACCAAATAAACTTTCAAAATAAAAACACTAAGTAAGTGTAACAATCTGAAGTCTGCTTCTGAAACAATATCAAGAAAGTAGTTTCAAATAGTCATGAGGCTTCAGTTTATATGATTGCTTCAGTAAGTTGCTTTATCAGATACCAAATATTTAAGTAAAAGATTAGAAAAGGAGATAAGTGTTTAGTTAATGAAGGAATATTTAATAACTTGGTGACAATATCACCATTAGTCTGACTCTAAATGGGCAGGTACAATTTTTAAAAAAATCCTTGACCTTCACCAACATTGGGTGGTATTATTCTTTAGAACATCCTTAATTTTCACTGTTGGACCCCCAGAAGCATTCCAAAAGCTGACAGTGCCAAAAAATTATTATTCCTGCACTCTAATGTCAAACTTCTAAAGGCTGACTATTAAAAGGTTAACAACATTGTACTAACAATTAAATTTTTAATACATTTTCAAGTTTATTTTAATACTCCAGAAATTTATTCTATGATAGTGGTATTTGATGTTGGCCTTAGTTTCATCCAAGTGTTGACTTGAATATCTGGCCAGTTGTCATTCTTCCCAAATGTGTAATCATTCCTCTTAATGAAGCCCTCAGACTAAGGCATGGGCAGGGCAGGGGTGCTGAGTCTCCCAGGCCTGGCTCTGAATCCGCCCTGACCCGGCATATTGCTTCACTACTCTCAGCCTCTACTTTCTCGCCTGTAAAATAATGGTGATGATAGCTCCATACCACAGGATTATCCAGAGGATGAAGTCAGATAACATGAAAAGGGTATCTGTAAAATAGGTTCTAAGTATATGTGGATTTCTCATCCAACAAAGATTTGATAGAGTCTACATTTTCTACCTGTTCACACTTGGTTTAGTGATGTACAAGTAATAATAATAGTAACATCAGCTATTGTGCCTCTCCATTAAAGGTAAAACCAATGTCTGTTCATTGCCCCTCCTCTCAGACTGATACTGCGCCTGGTTAAGCCCTCTCACCCTTTAAGACTCAGCTCTGGTCCTTGTCAATGTACTCTGTTTTTGCATTAGCTACATGGTATTATATCTTTCTAGAAATATCTATCTCTTCTATTAGATCATGAGTAACCTAAAGACAGACTGGGCTTTATCTATCTGTTCTCAATGCCCCAGATGCATTTCCTGGCATATTGTAGATAATCTATTAAGTGCTTGCATGAAAGAGCCTCCTGTGTGTATGGCTCTGCCCCAAACCCCCTACTCATGTTGTTTCTTTACACTTCCCCCCTTGCACCCGCCTGTATATTGGTTCATGGTCATGTTTATTAATACCCTAAAAGCCATAAAATATAATAAAACAATAGCGACTATTGTTGGCACTGAAAATCTTTAACACTATCTACCATTATAGGATGTAGATATAAAACCATCTGAAATAGTGTTTTTGATAGGCTAATCACAATGTCCTTCCTTTACCCATAATTTTGAAATGCAAGCCGCTGTATTTCAAAATCACTCTTCTTCATCCACTGAATTTTGAATTACTGTGGTTTTAGCAGAAAGAAAATAGAAGCCCATGTAATATATAACAGTTCAGTGTGCAACCCTGGGGGAAGGTGGACATGTTTGATTGTCAGTTTTGCCACTTACTAGCCTTATGGATTTAGGCAAACCACTTAAGTCTCCCCCATAAAATAGTAATGATAATTTCTACCTCATGGATTTGGGGCCTAAAAGATACAATGTCTACAAAGCACCTGGTACAGTCTGGCCCATAGTAGGTTGTCAATTAAATGATAAACTTTTGGCTACACAGAGCCATATATGTGCTTTGTAGATGTGAAAGGGATCGTGGAAATAACTTATCCCACACCCTTCATGTTGAGGTCAAATCCACTGAGGCAAGCGCCTTCAACTGCTAGAGCCTTAAGGCAAAAGGCAGAAGGAGGAAAGTTTCTGCAGCCTTATTCAAACCTCATGACTAAAGCAGTCCCAGATCTCAGCAAATTGGGTCAAAAGCATCAAAGTCATTCTATCTACCACTCTGCACAGGCATCAGAGATATCACTAAGGGAACTTGGTAGTTTCCTGACATGAATTCCAGGAACACTGGAGTATATTGCTTCCCCATTATCTCTACTCCTTCCAGAGCACAGAATGAACTTAGGATACCTCTTCTCCTTAATCAGAAGCTTGGAGATGAATTCCCTGGCCTCTTCTGAGATGTCCTGAAATTCTTCATCTTCTAAATCCCACCTGCAGGCCAGGATGTTGTTGAGGGTCTCAGCATCATTATCACCGAGGAAGGGGGACAAACCACTAAGTCTGTAAGACAGAGGATCCAGACTGAGTATTTTCAAACAGTTTCAAACCCTTTATAGAGAGGCGGCTTTCTTTTTTTTCATTTAAAACTGAAAGAAGGCAAGTAATCTAATAATTAAGCATAACTTTATAATATGTTTTGCAATCAAGAAAACTTATCTCTCCCACCCCAACTCCTAATTAAACAAGTGCAGCTCTGGAGGTGGCAGCTACACTCCAATACGAATCTCTGAGAAGAGTGCAGCTTCCTTTTTAAAGCTAGTAAGGTCTATGACATACTCAGATGGCAAGCACCAGGGGGGTCATGTCTGAAGAATAAGGCTAGCATTAGTCATGTAGGATATTAGGACACTGGTTTGTTTTTAAATGTCTTTTAGGGCCTAGTATCCTAGAGGTTAAAGTCATCAGTGAAGATATTTACTTTTTCCAATGAAGCACAAGGAAAGAATTTACTCCTTTTGCCCCCAGCCTAAAACCTAGAAAGTCATTGAATGTGTGTGATTTATTTGTTAAAGACCTAAATTAGAGCTTTCATTTAAAATAGCAAAACCTCACAGAATATGCATGGCAACTGAGATTAAATCCGAGAGACTGGCGCTCTGCTTACAGCATGTAGGCAATGACCCCCACACTCCACATGTCAGTGGGAAAGGAGACAAAATCATAGTTCACAACTTCAGGGGCAAGAAATTCTGGGGTTCCAAAGTTCACCTTCAGTTTCTCTCTGGGTTTGTATCTGAAATTAAGGAGACAAAGTGAGAGATGGAAAGTGTACATCAAAAATAAAAAAATCATGGAAATTGAAAGGATGCAGTCTATAAGACAAAATAACTACAGCCCACACAGCAAATTTAAAATAAATAGACTTTAAAGGAAATCACATACTTAAAAGATAGTGTCAGAAACCTGTAAAGAGGTTTGAGGAGTTTTAAGAATCATAATTCATACTATAAAATCTTAATATAAAACTTACATAAAACTATAATACTGCTGAACACCTGAATATAATACTTAGAATACTGAATTTTAGAATATAACAAAAGGAAAAGTAGTACAGTCTTCCACATGCAGATGGCTTGAATATGTCCCCCATATTAATGGATAAATGAAATGCAAATATTTACAACATCCATTGCATATTCATTGTTAACACGCTGAAGTCTATGTAAACTCTTTATTTCCTTAAGAAGCTTTGACATGCCAGAATCCTTTGCAATCTTATTTATACTGTTAATTTTTTTAAAGTACATCTTTTCTTTGCAGATGGACAAATATGAACGATCAAGACAAATCTGAACAAATTCTAAATTGTCTTCAAATTTAATCACTTTACTATATTAGGTTTTAGTTTTTCATATTTTTTCTCTCATGCACTGTAGAAACTTCTAAACATTCAAATCCCAAGTCAGCAAGGTAAAGCTAAAGCAGTTTTTGTAAACTAATTCTATGAAGGTATGAAACCAATGGTATGTCAATTTTATCTTTGCAAAGAAAGAGCACCCATCACACTCCCTAGCTCCATTCATACACCTATGTCCAAACAGACATACCTTCTGGCCAGTCCAAAGTCAATAATTTTTATTTGTTTAGCATCCCGATTCACACACAGGATATTCTCAGGCTGCCAGGAGAAAGAGACACATTAGCAATGAAAACAACCATCATTCACTCAAATTGTCCTTGAACCACAACTAAAAATACAACGATGCTCAGGAAAAACATATCAGGCCTTTCACTTTGGGGCTGGCTTGTCTGTGTGGGTATTTTCTCCTTTAATTATGTGGTGGATGAGGTTGTGGGTACCCTGCCAACCTTACATTACCCTGCCTGTCCCTCCCTGGCTCTGCAGTTTGCCATAATGCCTGAGTTCAGGCAGAGGCCTCCTTGAGGGAAGACAGAAAAGGAGGCTGCTTCAGTACTTTCCAAATGGATGGTAGAGGCCACCTAAGACTTGACATCTGTCCCCCTAAAATTATTAGGTATGAATTTCCCTTCTTGGAAGAATATTTTTTCCCAAGGATTTATGAGTTCCAAGAGAAATGGCCTGATTCATTTAAACAGCCACACTGAATATGCAATTTAATGTGCATGTTCCTGACCTCCAGACTTCCCCTCTGCACTTAGTCTATGGGAAAGTCATGTAAAAGGAAGGCTTTCCCCCTGTTCATCCTTCATTCTAGGCAATTCCAAAGTTTTGCTGAGTTTGGTCTCAGTACCTAAATGTGTTCCCTTGGAGTTTGACTCTGACAAGACTTTGGCCTGCCAGTCGGATAGTCTTAGGGAGAAGAGGGAGAAACCGAGATGGTAGCACTGCAACTCAGTGTTTATGGAATGTCTTACACGTGTACCTACATTTGTTAGGACAAAAGAATTGAGGTCTGGGAAAAATAGGGCATTTGATTTAGAGTCCGGGTCATCTACAGAAGAGAAATAAATTTTCAAAGAATTGTCTGGAACTCTCTAGCTCTGATCCCAACGCTTCCCTAAGAGCTGGAGCACATTAGCCCAGTGGTCGAATCCCTAGGATCCAGGTCCCATCCTTTAAGTGGGATCATGGCTGCCCCTCTGCCTTCTCAGTGGAGAGGAGCTTCAGCTGAGATCAGAAACCTTTATGAAGTGACATAGTGTCTCCTTAACAATATTCAATAGTCCATTTGGTTGGCATAATGTCTCTGGAAGCCCTTTTCTAAAATATCTATAAAACAGGTGTCTATGACTAAAACTATTTATAGAGAAGTGGGTGCCACATAAGAAGATTTGGATTCATGCTTAAATAACTGATCAATCATGTATAAAGCTGTACAATTGTCAAAGAATACTATGATATAAAAAATTTGCTTTCAGAATGTAAAGAAACAGCTTTGAGAGTACTTCAATATGTTAATTTTTTTCTACTTATGAAATTAAAGCATATTCACTAAATAAAACTTGAAAAATGCAGAAGAATATAAAGGAGACCATTTTAAAATCACCTATGATCTCCCTACATAATGACAAGCATTCTTAATATTTTTGGCCCTTTTCCTTCCAAGGAGCTTTCTGAAGGGGATGGCTGGTCTTTAATGACCCATCCAACTGTCACCTTTATTATTATCTTTACATACAAGCTGTAACTAAAACTGCCCATTGCAAGTCCTTAATCAGTGTTGTGAAGCCACATATGGAGTAGTTTGACTTATGATTGGTCAGGTCCTAGTTCCAGTTGCCAATCAAATCCCTTTAGGGACATCTGCAGAGTATCTACACTCAATGAAAATGCTCCATTAAAATATGCATTATCAAACTCAGGTCATAGCCAAGGGTTTTGCTAATGATTTTTAACCTCTGACTTTGTCATTTTATATACCATTTCCTCCTGCACTGTGAATGGGAGCAGCAATGTACATAAATCAAGACAGTGAGGGAAGCCAAGTTATAGAAAGAGAGGCCTATGGAAACCTACTTAAGGAAGTTAAATTTATTTAGCTCTGCAATCCCTGATGACTTGCAATAGATGGTATGTTATGTAGAATATATATTTTATCTCACTGTCACGCTGTGCAGAGAAATGAGGAAATGATGGAGCCACACAAGAAGAGGCACTTTATGATACTCAGCTCCAATATTGGAGCTAGTCAGAGTTACTGGCCTGGGTCTTTTCCTGGTTTTAACTACACACAGTCCAGTTCTAGGGACTTCATAATGGGAGCAAGATCAAAAGGGAAGGGTCATTAAATAAAGGAGAAAGGAAGGCAGAGTGGCTCCCCACTGCCCACATAGGCTTTCTGTCATTGTCAGCATGGTGCCTGGCTGGCTCCACGTCCTCCACCTTCTCTGCTCTTCAGCATTTCAGCACCACCCTCTGGCTGCCTTATATCCTGTTTTGCCATGGGCTCCTCCTCAGCGCTCTAGCATGCCCACAGAGAAATAACCACTAATGTCCAGAGCTGCCCCAGAGTGCTGGGGATTCTTGGAGAGCTGGAAAGTTTGGCTCCTACT
This sequence comes from Smutsia gigantea, assembly GCA_032199065.1. Taxonomy (NCBI): domain Eukaryota; kingdom Metazoa; phylum Chordata; class Mammalia; order Pholidota; family Manidae; genus Smutsia; species Smutsia gigantea. Next base: position 54,309 of record JAVSCE010009591.1, read on the forward strand.
AGGGAATTCTGAAATAATTAAAATCCTCACACCTACTTATCCTAATAATGAGGGACACAGAAAGGATACCATGGTAGTGGTGGTGGTGGTGGTGGTGGTTATAATTCTAAACTTTTAGGGAAACCATGTCCCATGTGGATTCTTTTAATATAGGCAAATTATAAGAATCTGAATAGTCCCTAGAGATAGAGGCATGTCAATATTTAGTGGATGACAGAAATTGGGAATGGGGAGATGAAGCTAATAATACAAATTTTCATTAATTCCTGAATATGTATGTACCACATGACAGCATCAATTTCCCAAGCTGGTGTAAGTAACTGACAGGGCCAACTGACCTGCATGAGGGGAGGGGTGGGGAAGGGCTTACATTACATAGGATACAAAAACCGGCTCTACCTTCAGGTCCAGATGGAGAATGTACATCTGATGCATGTGCCTTATGCCCTCACATATCTGCCTGATGAATAGGATGGTATCAAACTCAGTCAAGTTGTAGTTGTCATCAATGATGCAATCGAATAGCTCACCTCCATCCACACTGCAGAGGGAAGGAGGTGAAGTCCTGAGTCATGATCCTTTAATGAACACGTGACTTCCTTGTAACAGCTGGGTGTTTAACTGCTCTAACTCATCAAACAGATGTATGACAGTTATTTCTCTACCATCTTTGCTATCTCTGTTAGATGATACTTACGTTGAGGGCCCTTATTTAGCTAACATCAATTCCACAAATCCAAAGTCTCACAGTCCCTTTCATGCAGGGGCTACAGCTCTGGAGTGAGGCCACCTCTGTCATTTTCTGACATGCATGGAAGATAAAGAGGATTTTGAAAAGGCCAGGAGGGGAATTCCAGCACCAACTGAAGGTCAAACAAGACGAATTTCAGTGAAAAAAGTGCTTCTGTGTGGCTGATGCTAGATATTTTATTATCCAAAATTCCTTTTTACACAGTGACAAACAAAATCCAGAATGGGGCAAAAAAAAATGAACTGAATCACAATACTGATTCAGTGTGAATTAGAACTACCTACTTTCTAACTAAACACTTAAGTTCTTATAAAGATGATTTTAAATGGAAGCACCTTGGCGCTGATTATTAAGATTTTGACATGAACTTTGTATTAGCAATTAGAGTGAATGAGAAATGCAGCTCAAAGACTACTGTCCTCCAGGTTACCCAGAAAATACTTCAACCAGATTTTTGACAGTATAGCTTAGATGTAAAGCTCGATCTATGTTGTTACTCTACTTTTTCTCATTGAAATCACCTATGGAGATGTCTACTCCTAAGTAATTTCCTTTCTGAAATTGTCAGATATGACACACACAAATCCAATCAGCAGTGCAGTCAGCATGGACTTAGCACCTGCTGAGACAGGTCAGATCTTCAGGTGTGTGGTCACAAGTGCTGCGGGGCTCTACACGTGTGTGCAAAGCTTCAAAGGATGGGAGAGAGGGCAGGAGGAACACATACTATTCCATGACCAGGACCATGTCATTCTTAGACTCGAAGGCATCATAGAGCTGAATGAGGTTCACATGATCCAGCTGGTTCATGATGTTAATCTCGTTCTTCACTTCATCCTGAGAAGACAGAATGGCCCTTTAGTGAGGTGAAGACAAGGGCAAGGAGAAAGCCCCACTGCACGGCCTTCACCTTATCCTTCTTGCTTCTGGTCTTGATGATCTTGGCTGCGAGCTTCAGACCTGTCGCCTTCTCTTCACACTTGTGAACCTGGCCAAAGCGCCCCCTGCCAGAGAAAAGGACAGGGTGCATCATGAAGGGCTGCCTCCACCAGGACCTGGCTTCAGCCACTCTCAAGTGCCCCAGGCGGTTGCCCTGGGCATTTCTCTTTCTGAGTTTGAATAAGCAAACCTATTAGTGCATCTACTGTAGCCAATAAACTTCTAGCACAGTATCAAGGTGTGGTCTGTGGATCACTGGCATCAGAGTCACCTGAGTGGTATTAGGAATACATATTTCCAGCCCTACCCCAGACCTACTGAGGAAGGAATCCAGGGTGAGGCCTCAGAATCTGCATTTCACAACATTCCTTGGGTGATTTGTGTACACCCTAAAATTTGAGAGTCTCTGTTATAGAAAAAATAGAATCTTTCTGAATACATATGAATGTAAAGTGCACAATACAGACTATGGATCAGACACATCAAATTATTTTTGGAAACTGTATGTAAATAAAGAAGTAATAACAATATAGTATATAACATATGATCAAAAATACATATTACATAATCACCCATGAGCTTTTTGACAGTTTAGCTTGGATATAAATGTATATATACTTTGGGAGACAGCTTCTTACAATCACAATCACATAAAGATTCACATGCTCAAGAACAATTTTGAAATTTGACTTCTTGCTTTGATTTCTGATTTTGTAAAATAGATAGGACACAGGTGTTGGCAGTGGTGGCTATCACAGCAGGAGTAAAAGGAAAGCTCCCCAGACCATCGCGGGTTGGAGGCTCACTGCATTCCTGGAGGATTGCAGAGGTGAGGGTCGTGGCAGTAACTGACAGAGGCTGGGTGGGGGTGGGGGTGACAGCCGCCACACCCCACTCAGCTCAGCTACACACACCCAGCAGAAACACATGGCTTTTGCAGAGTGACATTACCATAAATCTAGCCAAGTGGTAACTTCAATTCCAACCACTGTTCCACATGTGGTCTCTTAACCAGAGTACATAAACACAGGCCCAGGTGCCTCATATGTAGCTGCTGATTCAGAAAATGCTTTTTTCTCTTACTCGGCAATAGCCCCCAGAGCTGCCTGGCCCAGCAGTGATGCCACATCCACTGTTGAGCTTCAGGATCACCTCATCCATCTCTCACAGGTGATTAATCTGCAAGAGCCTTGAATTATTAGTCCACCTCAGAGGATTTCTGCTGGTCCACCATCCTGAGAACCTCATGTCAATTGAACTTGGTGAGTATGGACTATAAATACCTAGAAGCCACAGGGTGGGAGATGAACCCCAGGAAAATTCAGGGTCCTGCCACCACAGGCAAGTTTTTTGGGATCCAGTGATCCTTGGCTTGTTGCAATATCTCTGCCAAAAGTGAAAGATAATGTGCTGATCTGTAATTGTCTACCGCTAAAAAGATCACTTGATGATCTCTTTGCAAGTGAAGGCAACAATAGGCATGTGCTCGTACTCCTCTCACTCACAGAGCGCGTGACAGCTGCCTGCTTTGAATACAGGCCAGAACAGGAGACGGTGGGCCGTGGGTCCAGACTGCAGAACGTACACCTGAGAAGACCCAAGGCTACCCAAAGGGGCAGAAAAGAAGTTTTCAGACAAACCCTGGGGATTGTTTCAAAGCGTCTTCTGAGAATAACCATTCTCCTGTAGAGAAACAGCTACTGGCTTGCCAGTGAAGTCACCAAAGACCCACATAAGCCCCTGTGTGCAGTAATGCTGGAGACTGGTACGGCACCTTTCTGAATTCCCATTTCTCCCTCAGCCCAAACATACAATCTCCCAGGAGGTTCTCCAATGGTCAGCTGGCTAGAGAGGAAGTTGGGGTGGTCCCCCATGGTGGAGGGCAAGAGAAACGTGAATGGGAGGAGGAAGTTGTGATTTTACAAAGGTCGACCACACCACCAATGACCAAATGCAGAAACACACACTATAGTAGCTGTGCATATTTTCCATGTGTTGTTAAGTAAATTTTGCATGTTTGTCTAAATTTTCTGCTTTCCTCTTCTTATTTTACATAGATATGCTGATGGTAATAAACTATACTGTAGGCTTTATATTACAAGAAATCATAGGGGGATTGTGACTGAGGCAGAAGAGCAATGAGCGTCAGTGAACTCAGTCTCTGATGGACTTTACTCTTCCTTCTTCAGGGAGAGAGTATGCATTTAGATGTCCTTCAAATAAGTCCTCCAGTGAGGAAAGTAACAGATTGAAATGGATGATGTAATTAATACAGTAATGACATAAATAGAAAACCAATAAAGATAAAAAAGATTTAACATATGCCTATAAGAAATAGTGTTACTTGATAATATGGGTGAATGTAGCAACCACAATATTGCTCATGTGAAACCTTCATAAGATTGTGTATCAGTGATACCTTAATAAAAAAAGGAAAAAAAAAAGAAATACATTGTTCACTCATTTCTACATTTTGTTTCTGTTTCCAAGCTTTGGACAGCTTCTGAACCTGGTGACTCACACTGAGTTTCTCTCACTTTCAGACATTACAACATGGGAAGTAAAGGAGATAATAAACGTGGGGTTTAGTCACTGTCACCACATCAAACTTTCTGGCACCAATGACGATTTTCAGAAATTGTTAATATCTCTTAAAATGTTTGTTCCTGACATTTCTGGTTCTCAGTTTGAGACTGGTGGATGTTTACAAAATCCTCAGGATCTTCTATTTGAAAGCTCTCTTCTTCTGTTGAAAGAAAGTTAAAATCGAGCATTACTTACCCTCCTAAAATTCCTGTTCTGCTCACGGTATAAAAGCTGTTGACCGCTGCTTGTTTGGCTATCACAATACGGTGATTAAATGGAGCAGGAGGAGCCAGGACATCATCTGGAAGGTGAGGGGAAAAGCTTCTCTGTTAGGCAGTCAGACCACTTTGTGGCACTAAGCTTAAGTAAGAGTAAGACTTTGGCCCCAGAGTAAGACTTTGCTCATTTAATAATAAAATACAATGGGCCATCTATTTTATTCCTAATGACCCCAAGGTCATTTCATATTGTGATCTGTGATTCATTTTAGACAGAATTTCAGGACCACTTAACTATGGTCCATGTCATCTTCAGGATGACTTTTAGAAATGCCAAAGTAGTTGACAATCTCCAATCCCAATGCAGTGCAGACGGGTAATACTTCCAAGCCTGAGATCATTTAAATTCAAACACAAGAATTTGTTTGATCCATTTTTTAAAAAGCACCATTATAGTCCATTATTTTAATTAGAGCAGAAATGAAAAGTTTCTTCGTGCCATTGAAATGTTTGATATTATTACATATTACTTTCCAAAATATTTTAGCCCTTATTTCAGACACATTTAAGGCACTAAGGTGAATTTTTCCTGGCTAGAAATAAAACACCCAGTAAAACTAGCTAGGTATGTATTCCACACGTCTCCAATTTCTGCTACTTTTCACCTTCCAGCCTAAGTGTTAAAGTTTTAGTCCACCTCAGGACCAGCTCTGAATATAAATTACTCAGTAATATTCTTCCAGTGTTCTTTTTACTTTTCCACGATTACAACTGTTAAAATTTGCTTGCCATGACCCTGTTCATTTCCCCATTTATTCATGATTTAAGCATCTATTGCACGCAGCTTCTTACATGCATATGAAGAATACAAAGGGAAGTGAATACATAACAACTTTGCTCTCAACAATCTGTATTTATTCAACATACAACTCTTGAGCACTTATCTGGTGCTAGGCACTCTGCCAAGTGTTATATTTTTAAAAATTCAGATAATATAAATCTCTGCAAATATGATTTGATATGGAAATTCACATCTCAGAGCATAAATATGCTGAAAAATAAAGAAGTCATGAAGGAACTCTGTTGGTGGCATTCACCCCTTCAGTCCAAAAAAAAAAAAAGGTTGAGTTAAAAACACAAATGGCATCAATATGACATTAAGTCTCCTTCAGGCTGTGCTGTTAAGTGAAGTTAAGTTGGAAATGCTTGCTGTGAAAAGTTAAGAACTTTAAAAGGCTGACACAAAAGCCATTTCTTTCCTACCCAGTGGAGTCACCAAATCTTGCTGTCTGGAGGTCTTGCTTCCAGCAGACCCCCGGGGTTTGCAGTGTAAACTCTCCTGGGCTTGTCTGGTTTCCTGTGTCCTGGTAAGTACATGTCTTTCCCCTGAACTCGCTATGTCTATGCTCTTCTTCTTGCTGTCCTCTTGGATGGAGTACTCCTCCGTCACCCTCCGCTTACGGCTGCCAGCATGCTCTGTTCATTCCGCTTTCTGGAAAATGGGTCCTATTGCTGAGTTTCCCAGGATTTGTGATGTGGAAACGGCTTTTACACTGATGATACACCTGGAAAATAAAATCTAGCTGCAGCTCTCAACATTTCAAGGAGATAACTTTCAGATGGCCAAAGTCCTCAGGACTTAAGCTTCCTTAGTATTTTGGTGAAGGGACATAAGCTTCATGACAGAGAGCTGGTCAGTGTTTGGGGATAAAATGGAGCAAATCTAAGTGACATGGTAAGTGCAGGTAACTAAAATCCTGGAGAATCTCCTGATGATCTCATTGAGACCCCAAGTTATTCCCTCCCTTGACCCTTCACAACAGCAGCCAGTTTATGAATTTATGAATACCTAACCAATTTGATCTTCATTCTTTTCACTTCCTTTTCTAATACAAGAGAGAAATGACTAAATTAAAGCATAATAAAAGAAGCAATCATCTCTCTGAATATTAACAGCAGTGAGCGTGATCCTTTATCGGTGAAAAGAATTGACCTAATTTCAGTTTTTACAAGCTCCAGGCCTTACAAAGTACATCTTCACAGTGAGGGACTTTCTTAGTAAACATTAGTGCTTATGTTTAATTCTTGGAAAATTAGACTTCTCCATGATTTGTTTTCAATGCATCATTAAAAAATGAAATATGATTTGTATCTTAAACCCCTAAAAAGCTACAGATGTTTAGATACTCTTTGTTCCAAATTCTGGGGCTCATCATAATATAAACTAATTTATTTTAATTGGTTACACGGTTACCTGAATTTATATGTGAAACTTTGCAATTAAGGAAGAGTCATTCAATAATCTACTTCTTATTCAAGCTTCACAGTATTTTTTAGAAAACAGCCAATTTATATGTGTAATGGGGGTAGGTAAGTTTTTCACGAATTAGGTTTTTAACTTAGAGATAAATCTGATCATTATTCAATTCTTGATCTCAAGAAGGATGTGCTCTGCTTTGCTAAAAATAAGAATTTTTACTCGATCTTTAAAAAATACTGGTTGATGTGAGTACTAATAATAATTATTTTTGTCTATCAGTTAGTAGAAGATTTAGAAAATAATAAAATGCCTGAGAATGTGACCGGCAAGAAGAAAAAGTAATGACAAGAAAACGTGGCTAAAAGAAATCTAGACAAGCTTGGAAATGGGTTTCTAAACCTCTGCTTAAAAATTTAACACTTCAGTTATCCTTCTGATGTGGCCTTAAGTTGCACTGGCACACGGATCCACAAAAATGCCAGCTGTAGATATGCAGACGTGTAACCCTACCTTTCACAGAATTGATCACCATGAATTCTGTCGACGCACTGCTTTTTATTTTAGCACTCGTCCAGTGTATCATTTGTGATTGCTGCTCCTTCTTTTTTCTCAACTTCTCTTCCCCCTGTGTCCTCCTTGCAATAAGGCCCATTCTTCTCTCCTTTGACCACTGGACATTCATTCTTACCCATGGTGGAGCACTGCTCATCACCAGCACTGTTATTTTCTTGTCTGTTCAGTCTCTCTGTGAGTGAATTGTCTCTTCTGTCTGTATTTTATCTTGGCTCTCTGGAATGTCTTAGAGCAAAAGCTTCTACCTAATCTTGTGGTCCTTCTGTATTAAATGTGGCAACACTTCTCTGAAATAGAGAGGCATCGGTCTTCTCTGCATTTTTCTTGTTGAGTTTATTAACCTTTTCTGTCTCAGAGAAGAGCTGGTTCTTCTAGGAAGATCTCTCTAAAAGCCACCATAGGACACAAAATATTTTAATGGGGGATGCATGTGATCAGTATAAATTTGGCTTCACATAATGGCGTCTCTATTCAGGTTTCTGTTTATCAGCAGACATAAGCTTTTGAAAAGCAATGTAGAAGTACCATGACCAATTGACTGACAATTTGGTTCCCAAAGACTTCTTATTTTGTAACTAGTAGGACCCAAAGCCGATCATATAAAGTATCCAAACAGCACTCCTCCCAACAGAGAAGTTATGAACATGTAAGAAGTTCTTTAAAAAAGAACAATAACTTGTATCCAGAGCTTTCTTTATACAAGAATATCCAGTCTTCTACAGACATTACCTATGACAGCCAATGTCCTTTTGCCTTTGACAGGTGCTGTTTCCTTCAGGTGAGGGCGTGACCACACGTGCTCCTTAGCCTGCAGGTAAACAATCAAGTAACTGAGATTACATGTTACACCAGAGCTTCTCAGCCTCAGCACTACTGACACTTGGGGCAGGATAATTCCTTGTTGAGGGAATGTCATACAATTTTCACCAGTAACTACTGCTTCCACCCACCTGATGCCAATAGTACCCTCCCTCCCAACTGTAACATCCAAAAATGTCACCAGAAATTGCTAAATGTCCCCTAGAGGGAAAATCTCCCCAGGTTGAGAACCATTATATTACATGACTCAAACACAGGAAAAAAATATATAAAAATTAACAGTAATTCAGAGAGTAGGAGAGTATGAATTAATGAAACCCTATATAGACTATAGTATTTGAAAACAAATGAACTCACTCTTTTAAAAGAAATTCTATAAAACTCTGGCATTGTTTGTAGAAGGTGGCCCATCTTCATGAATAAGGGATATTGATAACATATATGCCACCTTTGACCTCAGTTTGTATTGTCTTGCTATGGTTCACATATAAGTCAAATAAAAATGAAAGGATATATGTGAATGGGTTTTGTAAACCAGAAAGTGGGAGACTAAAGTAAGCTTTTATACATGGAGCTTTTATGTCATTCAGAACAGATGGCTTTTTGCCCAAGGAGATAAACATTCTTCTCACAGTCCTGGCTTCCCTGAATTAGCTTAGCAAAAACCCTTTTTAAGTACCATATAAAAAGTAAATATTAGCTCAATCTACCCAAATTATCACAAATTCTAAAGTTATGCACCATAAATTAATGAAATTATATGGATATCCAAACAATCAGTCTTTTTTTCCTTTGGAAAGAGAACAAAATTTGCCTTAGGGTGGCTTGCAAGCATGAAATGCCATGTAAGTGCAGCTCATAGACATCAAGACAAATTGCAAATGTACTTTTTAAACAATCCCAAGAGCAGTTCTATAAGTTCACAGCATTTCCATTTTTCAGATAGGGACCTTAAAACACAGAAGCATGTTTATTAAATCTGTAGAATACCAAAATTAGAGATTAGAGCCTCAGAGTTTGTGACTTTCTCTTTTAAGTGCAGGGAAATGTACTCCAACTTCCTTGGGCAAAGCCAGTTGCTCCTCCCTTCTCTATGCCTGCATGGCACTCAGCACCTACCACCCTGGTATTACTTGCAATACTTCATTAAACTTTTTTTCCTGTCAGTTTCCCACTAGACTGTAGGCCTCAAATGGGCAAACAGACTAGTTCATCTGTGAATCTCTGGCACTTAATCCAGAGACTGGGACATAGTAACAATGGTGGTGGTAGTGGTGATGCCATGGATAGTAATGGTGGTAGTGATGGTAGCAATGGTGGTGATGGGGATGATGGAGATGGTGGTGGTGATGGTAGTGATGATGATGGTGAATATATATTAAGCACTGACTATACATTAGGTACTTTTCTAAGCATGTTACATTATTAACTCAGTTGCTTCTCGTAGCTAACTTTCGGAATAGACATAATTAGCCCCATTTTATAATGAAGTTGGGTTACTTCCCAGGGTTATATGGTTCTGAAATGGTGCAACCGGCATCACTTATAACTCAGTTGTCTACTTCAGTCTGTGTTCTTAATGAATACACTGTACTATCTCTCTGAATAAAAAACAGAAGATTAAATGCAAGGTACATTATTAATATTTACTGACTATTTATGCCACACAGCCAGCACCACAGGAGATAATAAAGAAGACTAGAAGAGACGGGTACAAAATGAAAACAAATTAATAAAATGAAGAAATAAATATTGATCAAAAGATTCGAATTAACATGAAAGAGAGGTGAGAGAGAGATAACTTAAGTCCAATTTTGAAAATAAGTCAAATTAGTCAAATAAGATAGTTAAAGAAATTTTGTAACTTTGTCTTTCATTGCTTCTCTTTTAAAGTAAAAACTGGTGGATAGGCATTATCTGGATTTATTCTGAAGGTGTGAACGTTATGGTAAAAGCATACATGTCTTAATAATGAAAACTGGTGTGTCCACCAATTTCAGTCCACCATTATATGAGAAATTGAGAATTTGGTTGTAAGACTCCATAGAGGGCTGATCCATCAGCGTTTGCCTCTAAGGCCTCCTGAGCGTTGTTGGTGGTGAATGTCCACAAGTCGCCTCAACATTCTTTGGGAACGCAGTTTAACTTGCCCGACAGGAGGATCTGCTGATCCTGGGGAAAATACGACACCAGCCTCCAAATGAGGCTATTTTTTTTCTTCACCAATTATATATCAGATACGTTTTACCATTTAAATAGTGTAAAAAGATCTTTATTCATTGTCACAGGCTATTGTATTTTCATTTCCTTATGTAATACTGACATCTAGAGGAACTTTGAACTAAAGAGTCTCCAAAAGGCCAGAAGTACTTCTTTTCTGTTTCTGGACAGCAACTTCAATATGAGTTTTTACTTTGTGTTTGTTTCCAAGTTATATTTAGAAGTAGCTGAAATAGGAAGTACAAGTCTGTAGATATGTCTTGTTTGTGTCCAAAGACGATGTATTTTCTCCTCAGCAAAGGGGGCGCAGGACAGTGCCGTTAAGCAGAATGTGCCTGTAAGGATTACCACCACCCTCTGTTAATGGACAAAAATCATGTCAGAGATTGTATCCCTCTCCTAAATTCATGCTGATGACCATGGTGGGCCTGAGGGCCTTATTTGACTCAAATTCACTCATTATTCATTCACTTAATACTTACATATGGCATATGCATTCCTTTTATAATAATGTATCGATGGATTTAGAATCACAGAGGGAAGAAAGGGGTCCCAAATGCCCAAGTATTCAAAACACAGTTCTGCTTTCTCCACTCACCTGGTTTCCTAGACTGGTGTCTTAAGGGGGTGCATGTGCCCAGAGCATATTCAAGAATTCTTCACGGAACATGAAGGAAATGTTAGAACTCATTTCTAGTCATTTTTCATTCTTTTAAAACTTATATTTACCTATGTTTATAAAACTACACATATAAATTTTATAAGCATCTGTAAAATATTAAATGTTATTTATAAAAATAAATATACATGTGATTTATAAGTAAATAAACATATTGGGATATGCTAAAAATATTTTGCTGATAGCTCAGAATCAAAATAATTTGGAGACCATTCTTCTAGATAAACTCTCTCACATTCTGATTTTCTGAAATACGTGTTTTAGAAAAGAATAATTCTAATTAGCAGGTTCAAGAAAATTCTAATTAGCCCAAGTACATAATTAGAACTACCAGCTCGATTCTTGCAAACCGCTCTGAAGAGGTCAGGATTTGTTGCCAGATGACCACTTTGGCAATGTAAGCCATCACATGCACTTCCTACTCTTGTCTTCATTGCAGTTACCCTTACGACTGTAGAGCCAAGACCTGAAGAGGAAGGCGTTAGCAGTCCACAAGCGTGTGCTCGCCTGCCTGGGCTCATGAGGCCGCCCTCACCATATACTACAAGCCTGTCCCTGCACTCCACTAAAACTCTACTCTTCCTGACAGTGGTAGAAGGAAATTTCCAAAAAGGAAAAGTAACTCCGCTGAATAACTCTGCCTGATCCCTCTTTCATTCCCATTCACTAAAAACCAATTTTAAAGATCAATCCTAAAACAGATTTTACTTTAAAAGAACAGAAAGGTGAAGGTAGTTGCTGCCTCATCTGGATGCCTACATTACAGGAATCATTTTCTAGGTTACCGTACCATCAGCTGACATGCCTGACCCCACACTGGGATATAGACCCCTCTCTTTGCCCTTGGTCCCCCAGCACCACACAGGGGGGTCAGGTTCTAAACACGCTTGGCAAACCCATGTGCAATGAAGGGAAGAGGTGCTTGCCAGGTGGTGCCCTTGTTTGTGAGAATGTTCTTTCATAGGTTGCCTCATTGGGAAGCCAGGTTACCCCAGGCATCGTCTGAAATGCATCCGTCACTGCCTCTCATATTCTTTACACAAGGTGATATCCACAGCCCTGCATTCTGGGATCATAGGTACTCAAGAAAATTGTTTTCTAAACACCGCAAAGGGACAGCACTAGACCAACACACCCTGAGCTGAGGGCATCACACATTCTTGCTCATAGAGATGCCAAGATGAATGTTTCTTGGGCATTTTAACCTAATGCCTAGAAACATAACAAAATTATAACAATTGATAATAATTTTGTTAAACGCTGATTACGCTCCTCACGGGGGAAAGGGGAAAAACAAACCCTGAAAGAATGTAAAGAGAATTATCAGAAGAAATATTAAAACTATGTATCCCTGCTTGAGCATACATAATTTTAGAGATCATTTTAAAATAAATCTATTTCTCTTCATCCTCAGGGCACACTCAAATTCTCTGTGTGTTAAGTGAGAAAACTACCAAAAGTCCCTGGCTGAGAAAAGGAATGTTCACAAAGCATAACCGGTTTCTTCTTCTGTGGGACTGGTGTGGAATAGGGCAAGCAGGCAGCATCTGGCTGGCTGAGTCCAGGAAGGGAAAGTGTTAGTTATCCTTGACTTCAGAGCTCAGCAAGTGGGCCCTCCCAGGGCTCCTAAAAACAAGGGCAATCAAACAGTCACCTGAGAAAATAGCCCTGCCCAGAAAATTGAAGCCTTTTATGCATCTGCTATTACATGGACAGCGCTTCATTCAGAAACCACGTAAATAGGACTCCTCAAGGATATGTATCAAGAAATGTCCTGAAATTAAAGGTGCTGGTTCAGGAAGGTCTAACTGGGCCATCTGTCAAGTGAAGATACATGGGTAATTCCACTTTCATTGGAGTATAAGATGTATCGGGCAGCACCATTAAAAAAAAACTGTGCTACCACATTCAACAGCCTCCTTGAGCAAGAAAAGATAGAACACAGAAGAGCACTGGTCAGATAGACTCTACCAGGTTATTCCTTACCGACACAGACTTTTCTTAATGTAAATACACTTCCAGGTTTTCTTATTCCAAAAACCGCCTTGTAAAACCCAGACCACGTGGGCCACAAGTTCAGTACTGAGCAGGTGTGTGAAGACAAAGAGTTAAGGGTATGGCTGCCCCTAGCATCTGCCTTGCCACCCTCAGAAGCAAGGCTGTGGATGAGAACTACAAATTATTTGCTTTCCTCCATTCTTCTATCCAGCCTTCCTCTGTCAGTTTTAAAAGAACTCATTAGTATCAACTTGGAACAAATTAAGAATCTTCACCTAAGTATTTAGTCACTACTTTGATCATACAGATTTTATTTTTCCTCAGCTTAGTTAGGACATCTCATAATGGATTCACATTTTTTCATTTCCTTCTCACCACCACCTTTCCTGTCCTCCCCAAACAGAAAAGACTGCCCCCTTGAACTGGTAACCACTCATCTCCCCACTCAAACTACCAACGTGACTGCCTGGCCTTCAAGCCCTGTGTGCCGTCCCCACCTTCCCAGCTCTCCTTTGCTCTAACAGCAGGGTGCTCAACCTCCTGGGGTGCATTGGAAAGTTTGATGCCTGGGTCCTACCCCAAAGAGGTGGGAGGGCTGGACACTTGTATTTTTTTTAATCTCACACACATACCTCCCCATGACTGTAATGGGTCAGGTGCCACTACCTCTCGGCTCTGGCTTCCATCACTCTGGACATATTTTTTTTTTGAGTCCTTCTTACCACCCAGGCTCATCTGCTCCACCACACTTTTGAATGATAGTAATAACACTGGACAAGTGGTCTTTCTCTCAATCCTGGGTTCCTCCCAGCGTGGGCCTTTGATCCTCTCCTGGATAGATTACCCAGCAAACTACTACGTCCTCCTCATCTACCACCCAGCAGCATGTGTATGGAAATGAGGCTGAGGGGACTGCCTGGAAACCTGGAAACCTCCCCTCCAAAGGTGATCTCAGGGCCATCCCAGGAGGGCAAGCCATGTTCCCAATTATGCCTCTGGCTCTGAGCTTGAAATTTTTGCCTTGCTTCCTGGTCAAAATTTAGTAATTGAAAGTGATTTAATTCCTCTACCAAAATGGAGGTGAGCAGAAAAGTGGAAAACTCAGGCTAACGTGAAGAGACACCATTTCACAGGGCATAGTATTTATATCACTTAACAGAAAAGTATATCTGAAAATCATAAATCTCTGCATGCTTTTGCTTTCTTGGGATTCTGTCACCACAATAACAAGCACCTGAAGGCTTCAAAAACTGTGCAGCAAATTACTAAGAAAGTGCAATGGTGTGTGTGTGTGTGAATAACCAATTTCAAACAGAGATATTAATAGGATTATAGCTCCTTGATGCTCATTTGATTAAATGAGTCTTACTTAGTCAAATTCCTCTTTTATACTATACAAGACCAAACCTTGGAATATTTTCACATGAAGTTTACAGTGTTTTTTCATCACCTAATAAAACTCTTCTAGTTCTTCCCACCACAGACAGTTTTATAAGTATTCATGTCACATGATGTTCTCAGTATGCTTTCTAATTTTTATTTTAGGGTCACTTTTATCACTCCATCTCCTGTCTCCTGCTCTGAGTAAGCAGCCTCTCCCCCAGGCTGGATCTGGAGGTGGCACATGGCTGTCAGAGGTCCATGGAAAGCTCAGAGTCTAAGACTGAGGTGATGTGTGGTCCCACGGGTTGTAAGGGATTTTTAGAGATCTAAACTTAGATTCACCGAGCTAAATATTTAACCTCCTAATGGCTTGTCTTTCCATATCTTTCCCTGCATAGCAAATGTTGCAAGCACACTACAAGGCAGAGTGGCTTTAAAAAGCCATCTCTGATAAGAAGGAGAAGCTGCAAAATTCTCAAAAAGTCTCTGAATTTGGAATATGCAATATAAACTCTGTAGATACAAGCTAATCAGTTATGATGATCCTCAAATGTTTTCTACTATTCAGAGTAGGTCCATGGACAGGCATTAACGGGGAGCTTGTCAGAAATGCAGACTCTTAGCTCCTCCCCACCACCTATCAATCAGAATCTATGCTTTAACCAATCCCCAGGTGGCCCCCACCGACATCAGAATTTGAAAAGATTGACCTAGATAACAGACCTAACAACTTGCTGTGAAGAAATATTTCACAAAATGTTTGTCACGGCCTCTTGCATTTATTTTAATCTTGCCTCTGTCCATGAAAAGGTAATGTCATGCTTGGGCAAGCTCAGAGCAGGGACGGCAGAGAAAGGTGGAAGGAGCCAAGACAATGCTCAGCCGGTTGGGATGTCAGCAGGCCTGGAGGGGTGCGGCCAGTGGAAGTCCAGCACTACGGAGAATATCAGTGAGCTTCATAGAATGTCCAGAATCTTGATACCAGCCCAGAAGTCCTGGCAGGGACCCAGAAGAGAGTGCAAGACTTGAAATATCCCTAGAACTTTCCCCTAATCTCTGGGGTCTCTACCGATTGCTCACACTCAGTCCTCATAGAAAGGCAATATTAAAGTGTAAAGGTTCTGTTATGGACTGAATATTATGTGCCTCCAAAATTCATATATCAACCCCTAATTCCTAATATGACGGTATTAGAGAGTGGGGGTCTCTGGAAGGTAATTAGGTTTAGATGAACTCATGAGTGTGGAGTCTCTATGATGACATTAGTGTCTTTAGAAGAAGAGGAAGAGACCAGGGCTTTCTTCTGTCTCCCTGCCATGTGAAGATACACATTCAATAACCCATCCTTCAGCATGGATTTTTAAAATAATTTGCCATCTGATACCTTCTCAACAAATGTTCTTTACCTAATGAGAATCAGAACATGTGCTGTAAACATTGTATGCTTAATGTATATAAGATCTATTATTCATATTTCTACATTGAACTTAACTTATTTTACATGCTTTAACTCATTAGCACAGAGAGACACTTAATGAACACCTGTGATAATGGAAATTAGAAGAGGTTAGAGTTAGGTATTGTTACTCCCACATCTTACTTTATTATGATCATGGAACTTAATTTTGCCAAAAGGCAGGAGCAAGCAATAACTATTTCCTTTGAAATGTCTGATTGAACTTCTTTGTACATTCCCTAGCAAAACATCAAAATAGGTGCTAAATGTCTTTGTATTTTACAACCAAAGTCATCTACAGTATTTCTAATGGTGATTAAATAACCAATCTAATTATATATAACATTCATTAGTGTAATGTTTCTTCAGCACTGAAGTTCTACAGTGCCACAGAATCTAGAACAAATCTTGGCACAGGTAAAGAGCATGCTCTGAAGCTTTATATGCTGGCAAGAAACCACCTCTCAAGTGCTTTTCCAAGTTTTCTCACCCTTGGAATCTATCTTCTCTTGTGATGATGATTTAGTAGTAGCCAGATGCCTAAGTAAAAATTTCCTGATGGCAGAACATAGAAAGAAGTAATGTGCTTGTTTACCATTCATTTTATTCTCCATTTATCAGCAGGAGAGGGTTTTGCTTCTAAGTAGTTTTTAGGTTATCCCCACTGTAGGCCCTATCAGCATGCAAAGAGATCTCTTGGAGATTTTATCAATAAAGGTTCCAATTTTCCCCTTTCTACAATGGGAGTGGGCTGGGAGTAGTCTGGGGTAATGTTTCTTCTCAAGCAGTGATCAGAGGTGGAAACCAGTGATGTGCAGATGGGTTTGTAAGACATGCCCCTCCAGCATCTTTTCAAAATTATTGCCTCAGGAAGCTATGACAATGAACCTTCCACCCTGTTTAAACAGAGAGTTTCATCTGCTGATTCAAATAATAACAATCTCTTATTCTCCAAGGCAAGAGATTGCTATTTCAATGAACAAAACCAAAACACAGCAAAGGGTAGCATTTTTTGTTGTGGAAAATAGCTATTTATTTTCCATGTTGGCTAAAGGCAGAACAAGAAGAAATATGAAAAATCTGCTTAGATTTAATATCACAGATTTAAATTAGATTTTAGAAAGAAATTAAGATAATGGAAGGAGTTTGCCTCATTATCCAGTGGGTTAGATACACAACTGTTTTGTATTCCCAGTCACACAATTGGCCATTAAAAAACACAATATTCTAACAGTACAAAATAAGACAAGGAAGTAGAAAACTTACTGAATCATAAAATCCATTTTGAATTTGAAGAGACGTTAAAGAGCATTGGAAAAATATGTGAAGGAAACCTAACTCAGAAGTGGAGTTGGGAAGCCATGAAAGGAGGGCTGTCATGCATGTACCCCTCAGTGCAGCTTACAGAGTCCAGCAGGAAGAAGTGTAAAATAGTCAAGTCATGGGAATGTAATGGACATCATAGCAACTATAAGATTATAGCATATTTTAAAGTTACTAACAGAGTAGATCTCAAAAGTTCTCATCACAAGGAAAATAAATCTGTAACTATGTACAGAGACAGATATTAACTAGACTTACGGTGGTGATTATTTTGCAATATATATGAATGTTGAATCATTATCTTGCAGCCCTGAAACTAATATAGTATGTCAATTATACTTCAACTTTAAAAGGTATGAGGATAGTGCCCCCACAAAAAAAAGGAAAGAAAAAAGAAAAGGTTGACATTTCATGGTGGTGAAGTGGGATCTGAAGGAGCTGAACCACTGAGGAACTAACAACCCCTTGAGCTCTGTGTGGTACCCACTTGGGCCCTTTGTGCTCTCTGCTTCAGTGAGTCATCTTCATTTTGGTTCGTGAGTCTTCTCTCAAATTCATCTCATTCTGGTTGAGCTCTGCAACCTTACTGGGGATCTGTTTTCTTGAAGGCATCATCCTTTTGGTTAGAACTCATTTGTTTTTGAATGTCTGGTTTTTGAAGTATGGATCCCAATCCTACAAATTCTCTCAAGGGGATTATCCTTCTGGGGCCCAAGTTGGTTTTATGTTTACAAAGTAAGGTCCCTCCTCAGTAATTCCACTCTTCAGAGTTTACCCAAAGAAAACAAAATCCCTGATTTGAAACGATACATGCACCCCTATGTTTATCCCTGCATTATTTGTAATAGCCAAGATATGGAAGCAACCTAAGTGTCCATCAACAGATGAATCGATAAAGAAGATCTGGTACATACACACAATGGAATATTATTCAGCCATGAAAAGAAAAGAAATCCTGCCATTTGCGACAACATTGATGGATCTAGAGGGTATTATGCTCCATGAAATAAGCCAGGCAGAGAAAGACAAATACCATATAATTTCACTTATTTGTGGATTATAAACAAAGCAAACAGAAGGGACAATACAGCAGTAGGCTCATAGACACTGAGAAATAACTAGTGGTTACTAAGGGAGAGGAGTTGGAGTGGGTGGGGGGAGAGGGGGGTAAAGGAGCACGGTAATTTAATAATTTGCAATCACAATATAAGTTGGTCATGGGGATGGTAGTAGAGCATGAAGAATATAGTCAGTGATTCTAAAATATCTTTCTACATTGACAGATAATAAATGCACTACAGGGGGTGAAGATTTAATAATATGGGTAACCGCTATGTATTTGAAACCAACATAAGATTGTACATCAATGATACATCAATAAAAAAAAATAAGGTCCCTCCTCATACACATTTTTAATTAAATGGGCCAACTTAGCCAAAGATAATTTAGAACTCCAACAGCCATAAACTTTCCACCTCCCCAAACTTGTGTTTTTCAGAACAAAATTAGAAGACTGCAGCTCCAAAATTAAACAGACTGAATGAGATGCCTATTTTAACTGATACCTGGAGGTTTCCAAATATACCCAAGATTCTAAAATCACCTCTTTATAAAATATCATTTCTAAATTAACTGAGGTAAATGAGCAATTGAAAGAAGACAAAAAAGAAAAAAAGCTTATAAGGTTTCTTTTCCTTCCTCTGTTCTCTTTGTCTCTGGCACCAGCTTCCCCTTCCCTTCTGCACTGTCTCCGTCACCTCCCGTACCCTCCACTTCCTCATTTTAATCCCCTCACTAAACTTTTCTTTTTCTCTGACCTTCTCCCAAGCCAATTAAACTGCCCCTTTCAAATCAGACACTAAGGATTCAAATGCTAACACCTTAATTTTTCTTGTTCCCTAGTCTGATGCTGAACTATGAGTCACAGTCAAAGATTTTGCTAAAGTACCTGAGTATCCCACAGATTTGCTAAGGAATTTAATATAGTCATTCAAATTAACCAACCTGGCTTCTCTGACTTATGTCAGCTAGTTCATTTGCTTATTGGTGAGGGCCAGGCCCGACACTCAGTGAAAATTGCCAATTGGAACAATCCTGAGAAGTCTTTAGAATTGTAGCCTGGGGACAAAGAAGCCCTTGCTGCCTTACTATATAATCAGGCTCAGGGAATTGCCAAGCAACTCCACTTGGCAATTCCTAGGGCTTTCCCAAAGCGAGTTGGTTTAAATAAGATTTCAGGCTTGTACCCGGAAGCCCAGTGAGACCATGCATGGTTATTACAGCTGACTCCAAATGGTGTTTAAAGAAATTGTGTCACCTTACCGACATATCCACCAAAAATGCTGTCCTAAAAGGGTCTAAAAGTCAAAGGAACTCACCTCCAAGATGAAAATTTGGAGAAACTGACTACAGACACCCAAGAATCAACACCAGAAAAGGAAAAACATTATTGGCAATCAAATGGCTGTTGGTGTAAGAAAAGACCCCTGGTTTGGATCAAATAAAAACCCGCCCTACCATAAATTAGAAAATTCCCACTGTTGACCACTGTACATGCATTAAACCATTGGTCTACAGATAAAATTATAGCATTTATGAAGCAATAATGGTGGAGAAATATTAACAAGGCCACAAAAGGTGCCTACTTTACTTGCTTCATCTGCCCAAAATATGATCCAGCGCTCCTGGGCACTTTAAGTTGCCTAGTGGACAATTTGAGGTTTGGCAAATGGACTTTATTCAGCTACCCCTATACTGTGGATACAAATATGCATTGGTAATGATTTGTACGTTTTCCCACTGGGCTGAAGCCTTTCCATGTAAACTATTGCCTCTTCAATAGCTAAAATCCTATTAGAAAAAAAAATCATCCCTACCTAGGGAGCCCCTCTTGAGCACCAGAGTGACCAGGAAACCCATTGTACTGGTCAAATATTATGGAAAGTCTGTGCTGTTTGGCCAGTTCTACAGCACTGTCACAGTGCTTATCATCCTCAGTCTTTAGGGCTGATCAAAGAAACCAAAGGCATCATCAAAACTTAATTGGCAAAATTTGCAGAAACCCTCTAACAACCTTGGACAAAAATATCACCATTGCTTCTTCTAAATCTTGGATCCACCCCATTTGGAGCTCATAAATTTTCAGTATTTGAGATTACTACTGGGTACCTCATGCATTTAGTTTCTGCTTCTTTTGACTCACACCAAATAAAAGGAGATATAAGGACCTTTCCTTATATACTTTCCTTTGATATACTTCAGTATTGCAAAGGTCTAATTATATCCCTTGAAAATTATCATGCTCCAGTAGAGCAATCTTTCCACAATGCACTCCTAGCAGACAAAAACCTTATACACTGAACGCTGCAACGTGGGGATTTCATTCATTAGAAAAGACACCTCCAAAAAGATTATTTTCAACCATGCTGGAAAGGCCCTTATCAAATGTTACTGTCCAATCCTTATTCTGCCAGACTCTAAGGAATTGACTCCAAAATCCATGTGTCTAATCTAAAGAAAGCCCCAAACCCTAACTGGACTTGCATACCAACTGGTGACCTCACATTAAAGATATTCAAGAATTGAAGCAGATGACAGCTTTCCCAAGATTATGGGCTTCAGCCTGTATATTCTCTCCTTTCTTCTTTTTCTCACCTTTTCTCATCTATCCTGGAAAGACAATGCTGTCATTCATATTTCCCAATCTCTTTCAAAAGGGGGAAACCATTCTGATTGTTGGATCTGTCATCAGTAACCCTATGTCGTTGACAGTTGTGACCCTTTAGACTCCCGTGTAACAAACTTTTCCTTCCTCTCCAATGAAACCCCTAACTACACCCACAACCCCTCCAGATAGTTCTTACCAGCTTAAACTGCTACAACCAGGTTTTCCTGCACTTTGTGTTGACTATTCCCCTGTCATAACTCTCAAAGCAATGAATTGTCCCTACGTCACGTATGTAGTTCCCCATTCTCAATACTACCTTAGATCTGATGTTGTAGTAAAACTACCCCTTTCTGTATACACTTTGAGAATAAAGAACAGAACAGGATGGTTTCTCCCTAATTGTTCCCAGTATCACTGACCCTTGGTTCAAAAGGGCCAATCAAATAATCCCAATTTATAGTACTATTAGTAATCAAATCCCAGCGGGAGTTTTATGTGCACTCCATGGTTTTATCTCTGTCTGTGGCGAATGAGCCTCTCACTGGGCCTATCAATATTTAGACAGCTGGTGGATTGGAGGCGAAGGCTGACCAGGATTTTTACCTGTCACCATGGACATCTACAATCTGAAGCCACTTGTTGGCACCCCCATTGGTCTTCCCCATTAAACCTTCTTTGCCGCCTTAAATAGGAACTCCCCGAAGGTGCGCATGACTCTGGATTTACCTCCATCAGACAGACACTTATCCTTTTGTGGGTGTTCATGCTGAAGAATGGATGACTAGAAATCTCTTTCTGGAATTGAGAAAGCTTGCTGATTCCACTGCTAAGTGAACAGCAGTCCAACAGCCATCACTCGACTTGTTGGCTAAAGTATTTTTGAACAATTGCATAGCCCTTGAACACCGATTTGCTGAACAAGGAGTGTTTGTGCAATAGCAAGCGTCACTTGTCGCATATGGATGAATTCCTCAGAGAAGTAGAAACTCAATTACATAAAATTAGAGAACAAGCACATTGGCTACAGCAAATTCCACCTGATGACCTGATCTCTTTAGTGTGTTACTCTCAGGCTTGGAAATCTTTAAGACTATTATACAAATGGGGGTCATCTTTCTGCTCCTCATCTTGTTTTGCATAGTCATTTTTAAGCTTTGTACCTATTGCGTGTCAAACCTCTGCAGAAGGGAGGCACCAAATAGGGTGATGCTGGCTCAGAACTCTGAAATGCTCTCCAGCCTTGATAGGATTTGGACTTTTGATGGGAAGTGCCTGAGAGTCTCCCTCCTACCTTTCCTTGTGACTCAAATGTGGCCTCAATGGTTTCCAGTCTGTGCACTTTCCCTCCAGCATGGGACATAACACCCAAGAAAGGTCCTTGCTGGAGCCAAGGGGCAAAAACAATTATAATAAGGAACAGATGATTCAACTCTTGATCAGGGATGCTTTCAAAGAAAGATCTTGATCAAAAGGAGGAAATGTGAAAATGTGTTAAGGAAACCTCACTCAAAATTGGAGTCCAGAAGCCAAGAGGGATGAATCTCAAACACATACCACTAATTGCAGCTCCATAGTCCAGCAGGAAGAAGGAAGCTTTCCTTTTGGTTGGCCCAGCACCAGCAAGCTGCCATCACAAGCAGCCAATGAGAGGCCACCACCACTCAGAGCTCTCATTTTCCTCCAATGAACTTTTATTCAAAACAACATATCCCAACTTCCTCCTTTCTTCTTAAAGAGACTCTGTCCTCCTTTCCTCTTTGGACTTGCCTGTGGTTCACCATAGTTCAGTTGTCCTGAACTTGCAATTCCTCTGCTATTCCCAAATAAACTCGATTTGGCCGACTGATAGCTTACCATTTTCTTTTAAAAGGTTGACAGTGTGTACCCAATCAGCTGAACTGGAGATGAGAAATGAGATTCTAACCAATTTCACTTAATTATAGAATATGTTGATAATGTTTAAAATGTTTCTGCTAGAACATGGGGCTTTTTCTATAACACCTTCATCCTCATATATGTAATACGGCATTGTCTCAATCTCTATTTTCTCTCATTAACCATCCCCCACCACAGTACACTGTTCAAATGTACACATAGTTCTCAACAATATGCTTGTTATTATGCACCAGTTTTCTATGGTGTGCACAAGAAGTAGACAACTATAGATTAATTTATGTTAGGTATTGATATAAGCTTAAGCATTAATCTATGATTTGGTATTGGATTGCTAGAGCAAAAAGTACATTGTTAGGCCAAGTAAACTTTAAAGTGAATGTTTTTGTGTGGAGGAAAAAAAAGTCCTTCCCAAATAATACATAATAATGGGCATGATTAAAAAAACTCTATTAGTACTGCAGTAGTATCTACTAAGAGTCCTTAGCATTAGGCTAGATAGTACCTGAGAACTAGGAGGGGCTGGCTTACCCTCCTTGGCTTGTGAAAAGCCCCACATGGAATTTTCCGTGCAGGGGACAAGAGCAGTATCATGTATGTCATGCATTTCCACTGGAAGCAAAAACCATGCTCTTCTATTTTGCTGGAGACTGTTAAATAAGTACATGCCTACGATGAGGTGACAGCTGGTCTCTGCAGCAAAAATGCCTAATCACTGATGGAAAGTTCAAGTGTGGGTATTCCAAGAACAGGATTAAAGTCTGTTTTCAGTTAGAACTCATATAAAACTGTGTTCCATCTATGTTTACTGCATGCAGCTGTGCCTCTCTCAAAGTGCTTAATGAGTTTTTTCCTTTGTGAACAACTTACACACAAAGGTAACAACGTTGAGTAGATATCATGAAAAAAATACTTGTATAAGACAACACAGACCAATATGTTTGCTCTTTCTCCATTAACTGAGAGGTACTACATACTTCATACTCACTTGCTAAGCCATGTAATCAAATGCCAGGAAGTAAATCTAAACTGTGAAATGAGAAACTACTACAAAAAAAAAAATAGAAGAAACTTTTTCCAACTATTCTGGTCATATCTCATTATTTTCATGTATTAAAATGTAGGGAATAGTCTAAATATACTTGAATTTCACATTTAATGAGATCAGTTCAATCTGGTATTTAACAATCACTGTAAAATTTTTCATTTTGATTTAATTCAGTTATAAGCAATATATTTTTCAAACTGACCTCATTACTGGTGGAGTACAATTACACAAATATATAACTTACATACCAACATTGGTCAAATCTGAACAAGGACAGCTCTTCATGTCTGTTACTTTACTGTTGTTCATTTTCACTCACTCCCACAGGATTACTCATGTTGGCACCAACTTTTCCTATCTAATAGAGAAGTGGTGTTATTTCAAAATAAGTAAGTTCTGTTTCCATGTAGAAGTTATAGAAAGTATTAAGTACATTTTATGAATTCTACTTTTAGTTAGAATCACCTCAAAATGTTTATCTACTAAAAGTTGTTTCAATAAATGTCAAAGTAAAATGCAGTTTTTCTTTTGAATTTTAAATAAAATTAACCAGATGAGGATTGCAATTTCTATGAAAATCCACATTCTATAAAATTGCAACCTCAGTTGCAATCCTCAACTCAAAATCCTCAAATCTGTATTTATTTTCAAGTGATTAAATAACTAAGACTTTATTAAGGCTAGATTAAATAACTAAGAGTTTATTATATAATATGGGTGTATATTTTTAATGAAATAGCATACCATTCATATACATTTCATAATCATCTATTATTTTTATTAAATATCGCTCCCATCAATACTGATTTTACCAACTTCACATGTGCAGAATGTACATAACCTTTCTATCCAGATTATCTAATATCCTCATTAAAATTTAAAACAGGAATTCTGATAGAATTAATTCCAACTTTAAATCTAAATATACTTGCTCTAACCAATGTTTTATTTTAATAATTATACTGTTAAGAAAAGTTTCCTTACTAAGCTCAAGTTCTAATCAAAGAACACCAGCTCCAAAATAGACACTGAAAAAGTTGTGCTCAGAAATAATAGAAAAGTGTGCTTTAAGTGTATTCTTTAATGAAAACTGCATTTTTAAAATTTTTAAATTTAATCTTTACATTTTGTTACATTCTCCCCTGATGATTTTGTGAATTTTTCAGAGGATACCAAAGAGTTGATCTTTACTTATCAAAGTTGAGCTCACAAATTTGCCACATAATGTAGTCTTCATCGTCATGAATTTTGGCTGTGGTAAAAAAATCATGGCTCACCTTTCCATTTTCACTGTTAATAAAACAGAAGGAATTACCCAATCTCAAAACAATATGTTTGCTTCAATTTAAGCCATTGGCACCATTAGTCTTAGGTAGCCCAGGAATGGATTGCCTACTCAGTATACACTTAGGGGTTCTGGAAGCTCTTAGCTTCTCACAGGGCTGTGGTTTTGTTTATACCCAGTACTATATGTTCCAATCCACTTAATCTTTTGCTTGTTACTTTGTTCTCCAACTCAGAACTTCTGTCTCCTCCCCACCCAGTTCTCTCAGGGCAGAAGTCTGTATTATAGGAAGGCCTGGGTTCACCTTCTGACTTTTACACCTCATATATTTTCCTGCACAGCTCATATCCTTGAAAACACCATCTGGCTTCTTTCTAAATGAGCATCTCTGATATGGCACTTCTAAAATTATCTAAATAGTTTAAGCTCCCTTTGTAAGACAGGTACTTACCATCTTTCAGATGGTCCCCATTCTCTTGGAAGATTGCTTCAGCTTAGACTTCATCCTATTAGTGGTACTCATTAGTTATACACAATCAGAAACTGATAGCTGTGTGACATCTCTTCCTACTCTAGCCATCATAAAGCTGTACCTGTCTTCTCGTCTACCAGTGTTATTGACATCTATGAACATCAAGTGAAGATTTGTTCCTCCTGGAGAACTCACCAACCCTTTCATCTAAAATCTATACAAATGATCTCAAAATTCTGTCATTATTCCCACAATGCTGATGATATCTAGATCTTAATATTTGGTCATGCTATAAGAATTTTGAACTCTACATATCTAAAACAAAACTCAATACATTCCCCCCATATTGGCTTGCCTTCCTGTTGTTCACATTTCTGTCAATAGCTCTATAACACTTGTTTTCTATTCAGGTCCCGCTCAAAGCAAGAGAGTCAGGCCTGGACCTTGCCCTGGGGTCCCATTTACTTTCCTGGGCATAGTTCACAAAGGAGGCTCACCCACCTTAAAATCCAAAGCCACGGCAAGCTCCAGTGTTTAGGTATGTGAACAGTACCAGGAATCCAACAAGTGAGCATAGCCAAACAAACGGGAATCCAGAGAAACACTGTTCAAAATTCCAGTCACGAAGACTACATTTTGAAAGGTCTTCCCATGGTTATTAAGGCCCCAGATACTGAGAGCAGGTCAAAGGCTGTAACTCCTGCTCCTAGGAGATAGCCTGACAAGTTCTAGGTTTAGACTCTCACATACATGCCCAAAACTTTAAATGGGGACCAGCAGAGACTGTTCCTAATATCTGGGGCATCTTTGGGAAATGGAGCAATCTGCTGGGGGGACTCAGGTTTAGGTGGTCTCTTATGAGAATACAGGGTGCCCACAGGGGTGAGCTACACATTTATAACAATTAGAGGCCAGGATTAGCTTAAATTTCATGCAGTGGCTTAAGGTACTGAAAATCATGGGAACAGGGTTCAAAGTCAAAATGCTCATTACAGGGCAGTGACCCTCAACCCTAGATGCATAATAGAATCACATGGAAAGCCTTTGAAAAACACCAATCTGGTGTCCCATTCTAGAAAGATCATATCCAGATCCTTGGAGCGGGACCCACACTTTAGTGTTTTCTAAAGACTTGGAGTTGTCAGATTAAGCAAATGAGAATATAGGATGCCAAATTAAATTTAAATTTCAGATGAACAAAAAACACTTTTTTTAGCATAGACAACAAATACATTTTTCAGGCCCGCACAATATTTGGGACATTCTCATACTCAAAAAGCTATTCATTGTTTCTCTGAGATTCTATTTTAATTGTTGTCCTGTTTATCTTCTCTGGCAACCAATGTAACGCTAATGTGCAGAAGAATTCCCTAGGGTTAGCCCACTAAGGTACTATCCCTCTAACTTGCAAAATATGTCTTAAGTAGAATGTAAATTCTGTTGCCCCAGCTAAGACTCTGCTTTCGAATTTGGTTAACTATGGATTAATTCACTAAACTTTAATAATACATGTTGGAGACATCAAGATTTCACAACAAAGGAATAAACAAGATACTGTCCTTGTCCTCAAGAAACTACAGTCCAAAGGTGGAATAAAATTATATCTTACACACTGGAACATACATTTCATTAAAATAAGAAATAATATCTTTAAAATATCTACCTAAATAGTAATTGCTCATGTTAACATTTCTGTTTATAAGGCAGGTCCATATGGAGCAAGACTTACAGAAATAAAACCTACTTAATGGAGGAATAAAAATTACATTCTTGAAAATGAATGTTCAAATACTGGTTTAAAGCTTTCCTAATCTGTAGGTTTTCTGGCACAGAAAGCCAGCCACTTTGAGTTCTGAACGAGGTCTCGCTCCTGAAGGCTGCTTTCAGCTCTGAGCTAGAAGCTCTCAAGCCATATGTTTCCTTAAGAGATTCAAAGCACACCATTTAGTATTTTTTAAAGTTGGTGTTTAAAATGTTGAACAGGACGAAACTGAGAGACATAGACTGAGGCATAACTAGTGTCTTCTAGATTCACATAAATAAAATGCTAAGAATGTCCAAGTTTCAAAAATCTACAAGCTTTTCATTTTCCAAATCAGAGTGGTTAGTTTATTCTCATAACACTGTATCTTGCACTAACTTTTCTCCATGTGTCTTGGGTGCGACAGAGTGTGGCTCTGTGGCCACTCTCCTGGACTGGGCATAACAGCAAACATCTGTGGACACGAGTCTAGGATGGGAACAGTTAGCCTACCATTGCATGCCTCAACAGAACACATGCTGAAAACTAC
Organism: Smutsia gigantea; assembly: GCA_032199065.1. Taxonomy (NCBI): domain Eukaryota; kingdom Metazoa; phylum Chordata; class Mammalia; order Pholidota; family Manidae; genus Smutsia; species Smutsia gigantea. The sequence continues at coordinate 82,170 of JAVSCE010009591.1, forward strand.
AACTCCAGGTTCACATCCATGCATTAATTTTTATTTATTTATATTTATTTTTATTGTGAAATGATTATCACAGTAAGTTTAGTTAACATCCTTCAACATACATAGTTACAAATTATTTTTTCTTCCAATGTGAACTTTTGAGGTTTTTTCTCTGAACAACTTTTCAATACACAAGACACTATTGTTCACCATGCTGCACATTACACCCCCAGAACTATTAATTTTTTTATTAGTGGCCACACAGTTCTCTCAATATTCTTTCATTCTTAGATATTCTTTTTTCTCTCAGTGCCTCAGCTTCTTTGTATTCCTCTTCTTTAATTTCTATTCCATTTACATCTCTTCTACTACATCTAATCTGCTTTTTTTTTAACAGCTCAAGAGTGATGCTGAGAGAGCACCTCTCACATTTATTGATCAAATGGTTGCTAACAACAATAGAATTCTGCATAGGGAACTCAATACACTATCATTAATCAACTCCAAGCTTAATTCTCAACAGTCTCCAATCTTTTGGAGCATAACGAACAAGTTCCAACACAGCAAACAAGCTCCCACGAGGTGAACCATGCAAGGAACATAGTGAACAAGTTCTCACAAGGTGAACAATGCAAAGGCAGTCATATCAGAGAAACTAATTCAGTTACTATAATCAATCAAGTCAACTATGATTATTCACATGATTTTTATACTTAAATTATAAGTGAATCCCACATTTCCCCCTTTTTTGACACATCCATGCATTAATTAACTAAACTTCACCCAGCTCCTCTGTTATCCAGTTCACGTGCCTCTGAATTTCCCACCAGGCATGGTAAGAAACTTAACTGTAGAATTAATCTAAATCATGGCATTCCCACTTCAGCTAGTTAAGTAACCCTGGAGAAAAAGGAATAGATGAGTTTAGCATAACATTTTCTTGATGAATGCAAGTTACAGATTTTTGTTAGTGTCTTTGATGTGTTAGCAGCCCTCTACCTTTACCTCCTGATGGTTCCATATCCTAAAGATTTTTAGCTACCAGTACTTCCCACCTTTCTCATTAAATTCGCTTGCCTATAGCTCAGTAAAGATGAAATGAAGGGAAGATTCTCTTTTTATTTGCCAACTTTGTTTTAGTATGACACAGGAAGAAAATTTTCTGGTTATCCTGCATGGGCATTTCTGTGGGGTGTCAGTCCCATGGAATGAATGTGATTGCGCATCAACACACTTTAACACAGTGGGATTTTCTGAGAAGCTCTGAGGTGCAAAGATGGTTTAGAAAGGCATCTGAAACAGGCATTTAGTATACAACATTATCCACTAATTACAAACAATGTTTAAAAGTAATGCTGAAGTTGGGTGTCTTTGGTTAAAAAAAAATAAGGCAAACTTTAAGGTATATAATTTTAAATTAGGCTCTGAGAATTTTGATCGAAAGAGCAGAATACAAGTGATCCGTGTTTTTCATGGTAACTGAAGCTCTCCCCTCCAATCATGGTATCCTTGACAAAAGGTGGTTCCATAAAGATATAAATAATAACAAAGGTTATACACTATGCAGGTAAATATATGTGAGAATACATATCAGAGTTGGCCATTTGAAGTAAGTTGCTCTCATCTTTTAAAGCAGAAGAGCAATTGCTATCAACTGGTTTATTTAAAGACACCACCACCATGTTCCCACTAATACTCAATGTAACTTAAAACCCTAATGCCAGTCTCTCTGTAACCACAGCTTCATCATGTTCTGGGGCCCATCTTCATCAGAGGCCCCCTGCGCCAGTGGGCAGCCTCTGTGGAGAGAAGCCATCAGTCAGCACTGGTTCCCTTTTGTCTATCAGTGGTGCTCACCTGCTTTGCTCATGAGTACCCTGTGCTGTCTCTGACAGGCAGGTCTCCAGTCAGCAAATTCCGGAAGAGGTCATTCACGCATAGGCTCGCATATTTGCAAATAGCCTGATGAACTCTTCCCAGGCCTGTGTGTCTACTTCAGGACACTTAAAATCCAGAAGGAAGCCACCAGTTATTCAAAGAACATCATCAGAGATATAAAATTTCGAGTGACTTCTGGTCTTGCTAAGTGGAGTAACAACAAAAACCCAGAAAATTCCCTAGTTTATGACTTTCATGTGTTAAAAAGTTGATTTTAATCATCATGAAAGTCACAAGCACTGGTTTCTAAACTAAAGCTACACAAAATTAACCAAACCAAATCTAAGGGTTCTGAGGAGTCCTACATGGTACCCCTTGAGGTTAAGAAGGCCCAGATAAGGTGTGCCTGTCTTCATGGAGCCAGACTCCTGGGGCTCCAACACAAAGACTTTATGGAGAAAGGCCATACACAAGCTACCCTCTGCCTCAGCTTACCAGAGCACCTTGCTTCAAGTCGTAAAGAGTCCTGCAGAAAGCAGGCTATTTAAATTCATGAAATGTTAACTCTCTGATGGGATCATCTTCATCAAAACTGATTATTGGTCCATAGCCAGGCTCCTGGGTTCTAGTCCCATTTCTGCTAACCAACTGTGTGCCTTTGAGGAAGGCATTTAATATGTCAAAATCTGTTTCCCTCTGTCAACTGTGCTGAGTTTCCACTGTATTGTGAGGCTAAGATACAGTAACAAATGTGGAAATATTTTTGGGAAAAAAAAGCAACAAATACACTAGTGGATTTAGTCTTCTTAAAATAACATTTTCAAGTATCTGCACAAAGAGTGTCTGCTCTGAATTCCCCTCTCCTGCCAAAAAGAGATGGCGTGTCTCCACGTCTCCCTGTGTCACGTCTATCACTGCTGCTGGAATAGGAGGAGTGTCCATGCATGACCCCGACACGTGGAAGAACACTGTCCCTTTTACATAAGAGCACAAGGCTGCCACTGGTATTACACCAGAGGGGGAGTTCCCCACCCTGAGATTCAGGACAGGGTTTAACTGTCAGGAATTCCCTGGGGAGGTTACTGAGGGCCAGCACAGCAGCTGGTGTCAGGTTTCCCAGCAGCACCGCTTAAAGGTCATATCCCATATTTAGGCCCAAGCATAGGCTGGAAAATGTGCCCTGAGCTACTCTTCAGTAGAGGACTTTGCTCTTCTCATTCCTCTTCAAAACGCAAATAAGTCATGGCCACTCCCACCCAAACCCAGGATGAAGAATGATTTTTCTTGAATGAAAAGTAATAAGAACCAAAACTGTAATGCGGTACCACCTCACACCCATCAGGATGACTACTATCAAAAGAATAAAAAAAAACAAATAAGTAAATAAATAACCAGTGTTGGTGAGAATGTGGAGAAATTGGAGCCGTTGTGCACTGTTGGTGCAAATGTAAAATGGTGCAGCCATTGTGGGAAACAGTGCAGCAGTTCCTCAAACAGTTAAACATAGACTTACCATATAACCCAGCAATTCCACCTCTGGGTATTTACCCAAAAGAATTAAAAGCAAAGGCTCAAAGAGATATTTCTAGACCCATGTTCACATGGCCAAAAGGTAGAAGCAACCCAAGTATCCACTGACAGGTGAATGGAAGCACAAAGTGTAGACTTACATACAATGAAATATTGTTTAGCCCTAAAAAGGAAGGGAATTCTGACACAGGCTACAACATGGATGAACCTTGAAGACATGCTCAGTAAAATAAGCCAATCACAAAAGGGCAAATAGTGTGTGATTCTACTTATGCAAGGCTCCTAGAGTAGTCAAGTTCACAGAGACAGAAAGTAGAATGGGGGTTGCCAAGGTCTTGGGGCAAGGGTGGACAGACTTTCAGTTTGGGAAAATGAGAAAGTTCTGGAGATGGATGGTGGTGATGGGTGCACAACGATGTGAATGAACTTCATGCCACAGAACTGTACACTTAAAAATGGTTAAGATGGCAAATTTTACGTTATGTGTATTTTACCACAATTTTTTAAAAAAGCTATAAAAGCTAATTTCATACATTTTACTGTTTGAGAACTTTCTAAGGAGAAAGAAGACTGACCAGACAGTTGTGGGCAGAATAAAGTGCTGTGTTAAGGTTTCCTTACTGCATTAAAGGCCTGAGCACAAGAGATTTTATATACCAAGAGGAAAAGGAGCAAATCCCTAAAGAGCATCGGAATCAAAGTTTTCTGCTGACTTCCGAGAATGAGCTAGTCCTACATCAAGCGTCCACGCTGTAGGTGAGGATCAACATCATGACAAAATATGTTCTTCTCAGGTTTACCTTTGCAGAAATTGCTGCTCTCTCTCCATTTCTGAGAGTACATATTTATACCGTATGGTACAAATGACAAATGAAGGTGTTTTCCTTGCCAGAGGAGGAGATGAAATGTTTGCACAGTAGAACTCAGAACATGTGTGAAACTCAAGTCCCTTGGAAAATCCAAGATTTATGGAACATTTTCTGTGCTAGCCAGGAGTGGATGGCTTGTTATGCACCCCACCACCATGGCTCCCAAGACTGCCTCTGCTGTGCATTTTAGAGCCTTCATGCTCTGCTCAGAGCTTTCTACTCTCCAGCTCTTTAAAAAAAAAAAAAACTCCAGTGAATGCTTCTTTGTAAATGCATAAGAATAATAGAAATGAAAGGATTCTAAGTGAGCATTATTGACAAGGGCATTGGCTAAGATAAATAATTATCTCTACCTTATTTCTTTCCCTCTTCCCCAAAAGATTTGAGGTTACTATCACATAGTTAGAACATTTTAAAATTTGGATTTGGGGCTATAATCAATAATTTTAAATGACCAATAATTTTTATGGACACAAAGTAAATGTAATTTTCAAGATATCATAGCTAATCAAAATCTGAATCATCTCTTCTTTGGTTTTTTATTTTGTATAAGTTGAAGATATACATGTATGTACTAGCAAGGAGCAGAGTATGTTTAAGTGTGATCCTGTTTGGATAAATCTTCTAAAGCATATACATATATACTGGTATGTGCATAAAAACTTCTAAAAGAAAGCACAAGAAATAAGTGTTTATGGTGAAAAGAGAACTTCCTGGAAGTAAGCTGTCTTCATTTCAGAGTTTTCTGTACAATTTCAACCTGTTACCCTTTGCTAATATGTGTGTATACATATACACTCATTCATTTATTCAAAATAAAGTGCTGGGAATGCTCAGAGGAATAAGACAGGACCTCTGGCAGAAAATTCCTTATAATCCAGTAAGGAAACTGGTAGGTACATTATTAAAATAATAATCATGTTTGTGCTGTAATTGTTTAAGAACCTGGATTCAAATCCTGACTTGGCCTTTTTCTAGCTGTGTGATCTTGGGCAAGCTACTAAACCTTTCTGGGCCTCAATTTTCATCTTTAAAGTGAGGGTAAAAATAGTTCCTACCTTATAATGCTCTATGAAAATTAAAGGAATGAGCATATGTAAAGTGCTTAGAACAAACAGTACCTGGTACACACTATCCTCTCAATGAACACCTGATAGTACAGTAAAGACTTAGCACAGATATTGCACTGCAAGGAAAAAAAGGGCTTCTGCCTGGGTCCTGGGTTACCAAGGCTTTGAAGTGGAGATGCCACTTGAGCCAGGCCTTAAAAGATAAGCAGTTTTTTGCCAGGTGAATAGAAGGGAAAGGACATTTCAGGAAAAGAGAACAGTACAAGAACAGGCAGGCAGATGTGACTGACTGGACAGCAGCCCAAAACAGGCAGTTTGAACTCCTGAACTTTCCTTTCTGGAGCGTCTCACAGAAATGAAAAAGAAAGAGCAACTTTGTTCATTTTTAAAGTCCAGTACGTAATTTGTGTAAAGTCTGACCCTTCTTATGGCATTTCAGACTCACTTGTTAAGTTGTTTTTTTATAGTCTTCTCGGTAGAAGTTCACACCTGATCAAACATCTGTAAATGAGCTAGTATTAAAAAAATGAAAATCTTGAAATATAAAGCAGATACCCACACAGACCTCCAGAGCACAAGCACATGGTAAGGGGCAGGCCTCACACCTCTCACAATCCAATTTACACCTGCTTCTGGGGCTGATTAATTGACAATATGCTGCCTGGCATTGGGAAATGGCTTTATGAGGGGTCCATTCTCGGCACCTACCAAGTGAGATTCAAGGTAAAGGTCCAGTACCTCACATTTCCCTGGTTGCCCCAGATCTGAAGTCAGACTGTGACCTTGGGCTCCTCAACTTAAGCTACATTGAATCAGCACCTACACATTTGAAACTCCTCACCAAGAGGCTTTCACAAATCTCATCTCATTTGGTCCTCACACAGAGCCTCTGGAAAGACATTAGCATTTCCTTCTTGTTGGGAAAAAACTGAGCCTCTGAGAAGTTAAGCAGTTGCGCAAATCCCCTCCTGACCAATAGTTAGGATTTGTATCCAGGTCTTCCAACTCCATATTCAGTGCCCTTTTTATTGCTATATGCTGCCTCCTCTGAGATGAGCCTGAAACTCAGGAACCCAAGATGTCAGCCTCACGGCATCACAGAATGTTAGAGACATAAGAACCTTGGGCTTCTGGCCCTGGAGCCTCCAACCCATACACCAAGAAACTGCTTGTTGCCCATGATTCCAGATGCACTGTCAGCGTTGTCTATAGACTGACCATATAATAGATTGCCTATCCAATATCCTCTGCCATCTTCCCTTCTAACAGACACCTAGATAATGTGCTCTGCTTAAAAACTACTTCTTCAGCCTCCTTTGCAGATAGGATAGCCATTGAGGTAAAAGCATAAAAGAATAAAAAGTTTTCAAGAAAAATGTTTCACCCTTCCATTGCCCTTCGTTCATCAAGCTGCAAGAAAAGCAGATATGGGTAGGAGCTCCAGCAACCATCTTGGGACCATGAAGAAAGGGCCAGAGAATTTCAGAGAGTTGGCTATAAATGAACACCTCTGGACTTCTTTATTGTGAGGGTCTATGTCTGTATGTGTTCAATCCACCATGGTTAGAACTCTGTTTCTAGAAGTCATATAAAATTCCTAAGTGATACATTGGCTAAATATTTGTGCATACTGAATATATGACTATTGTCTAAATGTTTGTTTATACTGATGTGGTTAGTAAAATTCAACTTATTTGAAAGGATTTCTGAATAAAAATGGCTCTCAGTCATGTATTTTCTCAATTCAGGATATTTCTATATCCAGGAAATATCAGAAACATAGATGCTATTATAGGGAGTCTGTGAGGTTTTTTTCTCTTTTACATCAATAAGGTGAGATGTCCCTAATCTCCTTCAATTCTTACAGTGACTTTCTAAGGCAAGTTCTCTGGACTCATGACAGGGTTCTCTTTCCACCATCCCACTGACATCACACTGGACTGCTGCTGCAGACAGATCATACTAGCAAGAAGTAAGCAAAAATGGGAGGCTCATTTTGAGCAAAGTCCTAGGGCTTCTAAGGTTAATGCCAACACTCTTCACAAAAAGATTCTTCAAAGGGCAGAATGTACAGCAAATCTTGGGTTACATCCTTGAGTCTTATCCACCCTCATGGGAGAAAACACCCCAGTCAGTTTTATACACAAAGCCCAGCATATTGAATGTTTATCAGTGAGGAATGACAGAAGGAAGGAAGAGAGGGAGGGAGGGAAAACAGGACCACTGGGTATTATTAAAAAGATGCAAACCAACAACACTCCCATGAACTGGAAGTCTGAGGCACAATTCCTTCATGTTTTATAGTAATTCCTGAGAATGTGAAAAGAGGACCACCATTTCACAGGTAACATTGTGAATTTGAAAGCAATTAAATAATGCGACTTCCCACCCAGCTATACAATCAAATATACCAAATAATTCAGTATTAATCAATTGTAAAAATGCATGGCATTTTATAGCCCTTGAATTTCTTGCCTGTGTTTGGTGATTTATTAATTATAAATAACATGTTATATTTCACAGTTGGTGCTGTTTTTCATTAGAGTAAGTCCTCAATAATCCCTAATTCAGGTACAATGAGAAGTCTATAAAACTATTTACAAAATTTGTTTAAAAAGACATACAAATTTAATCCAGTTCTGTTAGTTCAGTAATACAAAATAACAGCTAATAAAGTATGGTTCAGGTGTATGTCACACAAGATTCACATCAACAAGCAGATTTGTAATCAGAAGAACTAGCTTGTCTTTCTACATATAAGTTCTAATAATATCCTTCAATATTTTCTTTCTTCCCCAGGTTACCAATCTACAATCTCGTTTACACGTTTTTTTTTTACATCAAATCTTCTCCCTGCCATGGAGAGCAAAGATAAACAAAGATAAACCAAGTCCATTATCACTAATGATAATTTAGTAAACTTTGACTACATGGAATTTTACTGTGTGACTATGATGCCAATGATCTCATATTTAAAGAAAATTTGCTTTGTTTTTAAGCTAGTAGCTCCTTTTTCAATAAATAAGGTGAACTTGAAATTACTGCTGATGTATTTGTACATTTGTGAAAAGATCTTTCCAGTTCAAAACTCACCTCCTCAAAGTATCCATTTCTACCCAGTCTTATTCCATGCTCTGCTCCTACTTTAAACCCCATTAAAATAATAGTAAAGAGATTTGTAAAATGGCAAACACACACACACAAAGTCAAAAAAAAAAAAGAAGCAACAGTAATAGAATTTTGGAAGCTGGAGATAGTTGGATAAGTGATAATTAACTAGGCACAGCCAGGAAAGCTGATCCAAGACAACAGAGGACAATGTTGAAAGGAAACCTGAATTGTCCTGCAAAACTCCATAACCTCACTTGGAAAACTTCAAACAATACTGATCCCTATGTCCTACTGCCAAAAATTCATGATTTAATTGGCCTGGCTCATGGCTGGACTTTGGAATTTCTTGAGATTTCCTAGGTAATTCTAATATACAGAGAAGTTTTGGAACCCCTGCCCTCACATGAAAAACAGTAAAACTAATGAAACAAAGCAAATTGAAGGAAACTGAGGTTATGCAGAGATAAGAAAACTTTTTAAAAAACTCATCCATACCCTCAGAGAAGCAAAAAATGTATTAAATCAATGTCACAAGAACAGGGTTCATAAAAAAAAAAAAAGAAACATTCAGAGAATAAAAATGTTCTGGAAATTAAGACTATGATAGAAGACAAGAAAACTTAAAGAAAGCTTCCACAATAGAGTAAAGAAGTCTCCCTGAATGTAAGTCATCACCTCTCAGGAAACTACTGCAAGATGTAGTCCAACTAAACAAAGAAATAAAACAAGAAGGAAAAACAAAAGATATCCAACAACGGATACCTAACACAGGAGCCAGCATCTTTCTAGACTTATGGGAGTAAAAGTTCCAAGAAATCAGGCTTAGAGAGCAACCACTGTAGAGTGAGATAAAGTTCAGATGGATCAGAAGTCTCTGGGAGAAATCTCTCAAGAAGGTTAAGATTGATGGGTGACCTAAATAGCTGAAGGTTTGTAGAAAAGATTTAGACAGTTAGTACATTGTTTTTGAATTCATGACAAATAAGCAAATTTTTAAAATCAAGGCAACCAGTAACTCTAGGGAAAAGAAAAGGCTGCGAGAGACGTAAAAAAACACAGCAGTGTTCTACATTGCTCTCAGTCATGAACAGAATTTTCAAACGCACAGTAACTGAAACACTGGAATTTTATTTAACCAATAGTTAGAAGTATGTTGGGAGAATGAAAGCAGGAAGCAGGACATAAAAGATGTGAGTGTGTGTTGGGGTGGGGGGGTGGTATGTGTTGTATGTGTGTGTAAGTTGGAAGTGGGATATTAGAAAGAGACTTAATCCTTATCTTTCTCTCTACAGCATTCAATTTAAAAAGCCTAAATATGTAAAGGAAAAAGAGCATATACATGTTATTTAGACATATGGAGACAAATAACAAAAGAATCTGCTAAAACAAACAAAAATGTTTACCTCTGATGAGGGGAAAATGAGGATAAGATGGGTAAGGACGGCCATTTCTCGCCAAAGGCTTCATAAAATTTCATGACTCTTCAGATTATGTGAATGTATAATGAATATGAAAAATGTATGTGAAAATATAAAGATTGTTTTCTAAAAATAGTTTCATATATTTCATATATAAAATGTTTTATGAATGGGCTGCCCCAATTTTTAGCATGACAATTTGAGACCCTGTTATTTCACCTTAATAATTCACTTTTATACTTAATGTCACATTTTTCTAATCAAACACCAACTTCTCATATTTTCACTTCTTCAATTAAAAAAAAAGTTATGTGAGCTCTGATAATTTCTAAGATGATTAAGTAAGGTTTTTAATGTAATCTTTCCCACCCCTGTAGAGTATCAGAGTCTATTTCAAAGCCTGAAGTCAAAACAAGTTTGCTCAAGCAATTAGCACTGGAAGGTTGGGAAGTACAAAAGATGCACATATGTCCCAGAAAACCTGGGTGCCTGCCCTCACACTGGGCTCTCTGGAGGTTTTCTCCCTCACTGGCCTCCTAGGGGCTGCATTTTTCTTTCATTTAGAATCAGTTTTCCTTATTGGCTCAGTCAGAGTACCACATAAAGCTGTGGTTCTGGCTTTTCGTGAGTCAGGTGGAGGGGCTCAGGCTGTGGGTGACTCTGGATAGACAGATACCCTTAATTTGGTTGTAAATGTCCTAGGAAACTTGCTGTTTCTGGGCTCTTCTATGCAAAGGTATTCTGTCTGTTTCTGATACCCTTTATATGGGCTCCCTGCTTGATCGTTTTAAAGACGACATTGTCCACCTTCAGTCCCCCTGTAACCAAGAATGACATTTCTCCTCCTCACCTAGCACCTGTGTGGATGAGCTGGACACTTCAAGGACATTCCAATGGCTGCTGACTCATCTTCACCAAAATCCACACACCCTGCTGTTTCTGCTTTTCTGAAGGTCCCTCAGGGCCTTGCTCTGGATTAGAGGTATGTTAAGGAAAAGCAACTGAAATGCCAGAAGTTTCCTATCTATAGGAACTAAGAAAAGGGTTCTCCTACTTTAATCCAGCTGAGAAGAAACCAAGCAGAAAGGCACTTAGAGATCCTTTGTCTCCCTGTGCAGACAACAAAGGTCTGAAGGAACAGCCAAGGCCATAGGGAATATAGTGAAGGAAAGAATTAAGCTTTTTTTTTTTTGGCAAGTAAAACTCACACTACAGAATTCATTCTTTAGATCTTTATGGTCAGCTGCTACATAGTGCAAGACATTTGAACCTACTCCACAGTTCATTATTTACTGGAATCATAAGGGAGCCCATTCTTTATGACAGAGTAAACACACAGAACACAGCCACATCCATCTTCATGCTGTATGTAACACAGCACCATACAAATGAAACATTAGTAAATGTCTTGATGATAACATCTAATAGGGAAATCCTCATGAAGAATCTTCATATTCTGTTAACTCAAGAAACATAATTTTCTAAGTTAAAGCTCATAACTCAAACAACTCAAGCTTACTGAAACTATATATAGTTAAGAATAAACTGTGTAGCTAAGTAGAATCTTGGACTTAACATCCTTTGAATTAAATCTTGATATGCAGAGTACTTTTAAAAAATAACCTCTGTTGTGTACATCAGAATCAACACACCTCAGGATTCAATATTTTAAAAAGTCAAAGAATCCTATCATTTGAAGGGCACGTGAATGTATCTCATTCAAACTCCTTTTATAATATCCTTGAAAAATGGTTGTCCAGCTGTGAGCTCATGACTTCATGAGGCTGTTCCAGTAGAGAAGGTCCCAGGGTCTGGAAGGACTATTATTATGCTAGACACCAAGCTTAGCACTGCTGGACTCATCTCCAAGATGCTGGCTTTGAGGAGTTTACCAAGGAGCATGTAGTAGCCCCTGGTGCTGGGCTGTCCCTTCTCTCGGCTGACTTATCTCATTATCAGTTGCACACATTCCCAAACATTTCAGAGAGTTAAGGAACATTAAAAATTTTTCTAAAAAGGCTAGGAAATAATCAGCACTTCCAATATGTTTAAGAATCATATACTGCTCAAGTCCAAATATGGTACTGAGACCCTGTAACTACAGAACTGCAAAAAAGTACAAGGTTTCGAGTTACAGACAGATGTAATAAAAAGCAGAGATACAATAGGTGAGGGGAGGAAAGAGTTCTGGGTCCACAAAGCCATAGCCATTTAACAGGAAATGGTTTTAAGTGTTTTGAGGCTGTAGGCAAGTGGTTTTGGAGAAACCAGATCTCAGTGTTAGGTGTCTGCGTAAGTGAATTCCATCTTTGACTCATTCTACCATTGAGAAAATTACTTGCTGCTGCTAAGGGAAGTCAGCGGCCATGCCCAGAGCTGTTAGGCTTTCACAAGAGGTAAGAAAGCATGGTGAAAAGTAGGAATGGCTCAAAGGAACCTCAGACCAAAGCAGCCCTCAAATCCTTGGCTTTGCTTATTATCTAATCAACCAAATGATCATTCAGGCTGAAACAAATTTTAATGTAAATATCTTAAAACTGGATTATTACAGCAAGAAAGACCAGTTTCTGATACATAATACTTCAAAATTGCAAATATGTGTCAGATGCTGTTGCCTGAAATGTGGTCCTAGGAAAGCCCACTGGGGGCGTCAGAGAGCATGCAGGCAAGCAGAGCTGTGGAGCCCCAAAGGGTATAGAGAATTTGCTGTTTCTGGCCTCTTTTGCCATTCTTCACAAATCTTGAAGAACTGCCTCCATTAATTAATCAAAGTCAATGCCACCATCTTTTCAAACGAAATAGATCCACTGCTCTGCCTCAAACACAAAAGTTTGGATTATATTACTTCAAGGCTCTGGCCACAAGGAAGGAGCAAGACACTAGAAAGCACCACAAGGCTTTCAGGGTAAAAATGTAAATTAAGGAGGGTGGAAGGCATGCCCAGAAAAGGAACTGCCCAGAACTGGGGCAGGAGCATGAGAAAGTTCCCTCTTCTCCTCCAGGGTCTCTGGGACACAACCCCCCTATAAGTGGGCGGGAATCCCCTCACAGAGAGGTATTCTTTCACAGAAGACAAAGATCACCATTTCCAAAATTTTAGAATGCCGAAGAATCACTGGTGGTTTTACTTGAACGTGAGGATCAGAAATATTGATTCCATAGGTCTGGAAAGGGGTCTAGAAATTTAAAAAATAGTAACCCTGCTGGCTCATACATCATTGTCATCGTCATTACTATTATTAGCTAGGATTTACTGAGGACTTACAATGGTCTGGCACTGCCCTTCTTTGATTCACCTCAACCTTATAAGTGCTCATTTTCCCCCCATTCTACCCACATGGAAATGCAGGCACATAAATGTTAAGTAATGACTCCACAGTCATTTGGGTAATAAGTAGCAGAGCTGATCTCTCGATTTTTAAAGGTAACTTAGGTACCACGGTTTAAAAACTAATGCCAACAAGCGACATCAGACACTGGGTAGCACATCCTAGAACAGTATGCTTTGTTTCTTCCTCTTTGCTTGAAAGTATTTTTCATACTAAGACACCAGCAGGCCATTGAAACCTTGCTGTCTTCTGCAGAATGTGAGGGACCTCTTTTAAGATTTTTATTTAACTCATCTCACATTGTTTGAAAAGTTTAAAAATAAAAATGTCTGATAATGCCTAGCCTTCACGAATTTCAGCTTTTATATCAGGCTGTTGGTGGCCTTGAGCCTACATACATTTCTATCTCACCTTCTACCACTTCCCATTTGACCTGCCTGCTTGTTGGGCTCCAACTCACAGTGCATTTTCTTCTATCAGCAACTTTCCTCACCGCCCCTGCCCCACTGGCCCCCCATTCCCATGATGCCTGGTTAGGCTGGGAACTAGCTAGGGCCCACATAATACAGGTCTCTTCTGTTCCAGTTATCATGGTAACCAAAGGTCCTCTGTACTTGGCAGGTTTCTCTTTACCTATGTGGAAATCCAGTAATTCACATCTGCTGTTTCCCAATCTTCAAATTAATCCAAGCCCCCACCTCCCAGTCAGCAGGCTGTCTGGTTTCCTCCGCCCAAGCACAATCCTGAGACGAGAGACCTGGAGAGCATCCAGAGGGCCTGCAGTCCCAGTTTCTGCAGTGCTCCCTTCCTATGTTACCTCCCCACTGGGCTCTTACAGTGCTCAGCGCTGCAATGACATCTTTTCTGGTCTGCCGGTGCCCTCACGCAATGAGCCATGGGTGCTCCCGCTCCATCCTGTGTGCCAAATGCATGCACACCTGTGCTCTCGAGGTTCCAGCACTTTAGCTCAGGGCCATGGTCACAAAGCACCTCCTCGTTGCAGCCTTACTTACAGGCCATGCCCTGTTGCTAAGAATACAGGAAGTCCAGTGGAATGTGAATTTCAGATAAGCAAGGAGGAACTTTTGACGATAAGTATGTCCCAAATACTACATGGCCATACTCATACTAAAAATGATGCATTGTTTACTTGGCAGCCCTACCCTACTCACTGCCCGCAGCAGTGGGCCATGCTCCCTCCAGGAGAGGTTCTCTTTAGGCCTCTTGGAATACTTTCCAGATGGCAGACTTCAGTTCCTTAGACACGTTTTAATAACTTTGGACCTCGCTGGGGAGAAGGTGAAGGTCTCATTTTGTTTCTGTCTAGGAGGCTCCTCCTAGGGGGCATTTTTCAGCATTTACCCACGAAGACCATTGGTAGAGGAGTTTCTGACAAACTACAAAGGCCCCCATTTAAAACCTATCTTGGAGGTGGTGGTTTCTTGCTTTTTTCATTTATATAACACAGAAGCGTCACTTAAACAATTTCTTCAAAGCAGAACCACTGGACCCAAGACAACTTTTTATCTCCATCCTGATGGAGTTGTAGTTGGCAATCTTCTAATGCTAGCTTTTCTCCTCCCTAAAGGGCCGCCTTACCAGAAAACCCACTAAGCTTTTGAAAAAGCATTATATGGAGCCTTACAAATAAACTGAATGGACAGCTAGCTTAGAGCAAAGCTCTGTGTTCCAGTAAGATGCCCACCTTCAGTGTGGTGTTCCCACTCTGAACAAACCTGTCCTTCAAGGAGGCAAATAGGCTGTCTTTTTCTTCTTCAATAAGTGCTGTCAGCTGACCATGACGTCAGCCCTTGAGTTACACAGAAGAA
Source organism: Smutsia gigantea (assembly GCA_032199065.1). NCBI lineage: Eukaryota > Metazoa > Chordata > Mammalia > Pholidota > Manidae > Smutsia > Smutsia gigantea. The sequence continues at coordinate 97,183 of JAVSCE010009591.1, forward strand.
TGTCCTAGTAAATCTACTGCCCTCGAGGAAGCACTTTTTAAAACTTTGCACAAAGGTATTTTGCCAAAACAAGCCTCTATTGCAGAATTGCCCAGCGTAGGGGAAGATAGGATGGGAAAACACAGATAGGAGTCAGGTCTCAAAAACCCAATTTTCCTTAATTGCAGCAGTAAATAAAAGACTCTAAATACCACATGAGCAGGTCTCTATGTGGTTAGAACCTCTGGCATTCACTTAAGAGGCCAGTTTTCAGGCCACATTCTCTTACTCAGCACTTTTAATCCAAATAATCAGCCCAGTGTCTGTGGACAAGCAGGGAATGAATAAGGGCAGTGTAAGAATCCCTTGTTGCTAATGAAATATTTAAAAATCATGGACAGAGATGGTCTGTGCTATTTAATACAGAGGAGACTCTTACCATTACCCCCCTCCATACCCCTAGTTTTTTTATTTGAAAGAGGAAAAAAATACAATTTATGCACCTTAAAAAAATATGAAGTGAAAAATTGTCCATTAGCACAGCAAAGACCTATTTCCAGGAAACAGGTTTTAAAAGAAAATTCTTGATGTCCTGAGGTTAAAAGCAGGAGGTGTCATGACTTTAAAAGTGAATGATGAAAGAGCCCCTGTGTCCAGGTGCAGTGCAGGCTTGCCTCGTTTCATCTTTAGGGATGCTGGTTAAACCCCTGGCTGTGGTCCAAAATATCCTGGCAGTTAGCATCTTGCATTAAAATTTATAAACCACGAAAGACCTTTTCTTACAGAAAAGTTAATTCAGGCTGGATAGCCTGGAAAAAAAAGTATTTAAAAGCGGTAGTCATCAGAAGTGGTTATATGGAAAACTAGAGGTAAGTAATGCTTTTAACTCCCCTAAAACATACTAAAAATAGAGCAATAGTAATTTCAGAAGGAAGGGAAATGGCACCAACTATAATTTCATTTCTAAGAAGTCCCAGGAATGAGCCCTGGAACCACCAGAATTAACCTACAGTGATGACAGAATAATGGTGGAATATTAGCAGGAAATCAGACCTGTCAGAGGGATGGAAACAGGCCACCCTTTGCTATCTCCACTCTGGAGCCGGCCAGAAGACTCCACTCTCTCTAGCCTCCAGCAGGGCAGGTCTGGAAGGGCTTGCAGCCGCCCAGCTCTGGCCCTCCTACTTCTCTCCATCTCTCTTCACTTTGCCTCCTTCTTTAATTCATCTACATTTTTTTTTATAAGCCTTTAGTGGGCCACTGCTCTGTGTTGCCCTGCTCTATTCCAGCTCACCCTTTGGGTACCAACTAAAATTCCTCTTGCTTAGAGGGACCTTCCTTAATTCACTACAGATAAGTGACAGCCCATGCTTCTGCTCTTCTCTCTACCCTTAGCAGCCTTTCAGCTGCCTGGCTTCTCTGAAAGCTGTGGAGGCTAGAGAGACTATTCCTTTTATTCATCACTGTACCTGACCCCACCTACTTACCCACTGAATGCTCCTTGAAGATTGGTGAAATACATAAATGCCAGACCCTGTGGTCCAGTTTCATATGCCTATTTTATCTTCTATTCCAAAAGGACTTGGAGATCCAGCCCTGAAGTTGGAGTTTTAAGGGGCTTGGTAAAGAAGAGAAAGTGGCAGTGAGAGAGGGTGACCGTGACAATGGCTGGCCTTACGTGATCCTTGCCATACAGCAGTGAGGCCATCAACAGGGAGTCCGGCTGGTGGCTTTGCGGGTGACCCCATTTCGGCATAAACCTAGGTGAGAGGAGAGATGGCCCTAAAAGTGACTGTCTGCAGGCTCAGGCCAGGAAGTCAGCTTGAACCAGCCCACGGCTGCACTTGGAGCATTATGGTCCCCAAGAACCACCCTTGAATGTGCCCAGTCTTGTTTTCTTCCTGGTTCATATAATCATACATTTCAACCTCATCTAAGTGATAAGCTTCTAGAGTTAACAGTGACAATAGCATTAATAATAATGTTCACTACCGTTTATTGAGCACTCACTCTGCATCAGGCATTGTACTAAGTGTTTTATGCACAGTTCCTATCTGTTCTGCACAGCAGCCACATGAAAACAGTATTATTAACCCCATATGTCAAATACCTACTCAGCAAGTTATAGGAATAGACATTGTCCAAAGGCTAATCATGATGGACACTGTAAGCTCCATATCTCTGGCCTTGTCCATAGATCCTAGTAGGTATCTGGGCACTCAGGAAGCATTTTTTAAGTTCTTTCCACTTGACCCAAGCACAGCAGTACAAGTCCTTGTGTTTCCGGTGCTAGCAGTTCCCACCGAGGCACAAATGTACAGCCAGCACGTGTCTGAGCTACACACTGGTCTTGACAGAGCTTGTTGGCTAGCTCCCCAGTGGCCCTGGCGAAGTGGCTCTGCACCAGGCTGTGGTGAGTGAACCCTGAAGACTCTGGAGTCTAGGGAGGGTGTGAGATCAACATTCTGGGGGGTTAGCTGTGTCTTCTGCCAATGCCACAGAACTGAAAATCCAGACAGTTTTGCAGGAATGGTCAAGCGACTGCCCTGGTGTTCCATTTCTGCTGAGAATGACCTCACATTGCCGGAAGTTTGGGCTTCACACCGCCTACCCTTAGCTGTTCTCCCCAAACATTCTCTCACTCACAGCCTTCCTTGACCCCTGTCCCCATCTGCTCTCTCAATCTATTTGTGGATATGTTTAGGGCTCATAACACTGGAGTTGGATTTCATTCAGTTTCTCAAGTACATTCAAGGAAGGTTTACTTTATTATAATTATCCAGACAGGGGCAGGTCCTTCTACCTGCTTCCATGTAGTGCAAAGTGACTCTCTACTTAACTCTTCTTAAACCTTTGTGTTTTTAAAAATTATTTCTGATCAGTTTGTTTTATCCTGCATGGATCCTCTTTTGCTACCTCAGCTACATATTGTATCTCAACCAAACTGTGGAGAAGTCTTCCTTCTCTCAGATCTAGGTTTCTGACTACTGGGTATGAGAAAACCAAATTTTTAATCCCACTTCTCATTTTAGTCTTGATGCAACTGATGGACAAATAGAAGAGTTATGATGGAAATGGGATTATATACATAAAAACTATAGTTTCAACAATTTTCCATGAATTTATAATCCCAGATACCAGGAGACCTCACAGACCAACCAAGCAATAGGAGGCACAACAAACTCAAAAATATCAGCCGACATTCATGTAGCATTGACTCAGAACAAAAAAAATCTAATATGTGTGTATTATCCACCTTATTCTATAGATAAGGAAACTCATGTGGTCATAAGACTAACTTAATCACAAAAGGTAAGGTGATGAGTTCTCATCTCCTAAAGAAGTCAAATACTTTTAAGTTTAATATATTTGTATGTACACAAACCCCAGCAATGAGACATGATCATCTTCTTATGTGCCAACTGGCATCTTCTGACATGAGCAAGTCTAGGGATGAGAGAAGAACAGAGCTGAGGAGGAGGCAGGCTGCTTCCCCTGAGCAGTGCCAACCACACTTCTCATGAGGAGCTCCTGGAAGGTCATTCACAACAGATTCCCAAGCTCCACTCCTGCAGATTCTGCTTAAGTAGCTGGGGGCCTAGAGATCTGTATATTCACCAAGCACCCTCTGTGACTCTCATCTTCAGGAGTTTGAGAAACGCTGCCCTAGAACAGTGGTTCTCATCCTAGATAAACAAACATCAGAGAGTGACATAACTTGCCCAAAGCCAGGGTCTCTTACATATTGTGAATGGCAAAGCCCAGATGGGCCCTTGAACTCCAGATAACAGTGGTCTTTCCACTTGACCCTGGGAATTTCTGAACCAAAAGCCCCCGAAAAAGCAGCAACTATAAAATGCCATGGGTTGAGCCACTCCACACCACACATATTCCTGTTTACATGCTGGAAAACTCCTGCAGAAGTAACTCAGCTACAAGATAGACTCTCACAGCTTAGTCCTTCACTCAGCACATATGTGGCTTTCAATTAAACCTCCTACTGCTTTTCCAAGAGTGGACCAAGGAATTTCCATGAGACAGCATCTCATCACAGGGCCCTCACCTTTCAAACAGGCAAGGAACTCTATGTCCAGACCCAACTCTGAGAGGACCAATGTGACCTTCACAGGGAAGGCAGGCCGTGCCTGGCACTTCACATGTCATTTTCCCTCAGCTTATCTAACAGGCCATAGTACAGTCTTATATTTTGTCTGCCTGGGAAATCTAATGGAAAGAACTATTATTAGACATATTTATTCTATCAAGGAAAATATGCTCTTAAAATGGTCAAGAAAGGATATTGCCTGGTTCCCAAAGAACAGCCTAGACCCCTAGAGAATATATATATGTATACACACACACACACATATATATATATATATACACACACACACATATATACATATTCTGAATGTGTGTGTGTGTGTGTGTGTGTGTGTCATGCATATATATATATATATATATATATATATATATATTACTTAGGTAAGCATGTATTCACAACTGTAGTAGTAAATGTTTATTTTTCTTTCAGCAGTTTTTTTACAGTAAACTTTGATTAGCCCTTTATTTTTCAGTTGCAGAATATTCTAGTACTTCTCAAACTTAATGTGCACATGAGTTACCCAGGGGGCTTGTTAAAATTCAGGGTCCTGTTCAGTAGGTCCGGGTGGGATCTGAGAGTGTGCATGTCGAACAAGGTCCCAGGGGATGCTGACAAGTCATGGGCCACTCTTTGTGTAATAAGATTCTGGTCTGTGGTGAATGACCATTTTCATCCCACATAAAATAGCAACTTTCAATAACTAGAATATATACAACAAACAAACAAACAAAAAACACATAAAAACTGTGTTCAAATGAACTTATTCTTTCTTGGATAAATAATTACAAAAAGGGACTTCAGAATCTATTCAATGCCTCTTGGCTACAGTCATAAACAATTTTACTCCATTTTATTAGAACCATGTCAGAGCACAAGTTGATAGACAAATTTCAGCTTGAGTGAAAGAGGTAGCAGATGGACTTATTCTTCAGAGGGGGACAGAAAGCACCTGGAACTATGGGGTTCTCTTATTTTGGACACTCTGATCTGTGAGTAAATGAAGAAGGCTGGGTATATCGGATCACACCAACCTCTCAAAACTGACTCTGCCAATCTAGAAATGATTAAAATTTCATCCCAGTATGATCTCTTGGAAGTCTTGGGAAAATTGTCCAACACCAATATTATTCCAAATAGTCTGCTATTTGGAGGTTGGCCCTACTCATTATTTTGTTTAAATATTTGAAATAAGCATATTAATAATTATCCTTATTTCTAAGTCTTAAAATGTTAAATTGTTCCTAAAATGTGGCAATAATAACTAGAACACAAATGAAAATGGACATACATTACACAGTTGCTATGAAGGATACAAAGGAATACAGGGAACAATCCCCACAGGGAAGGAGCGCCAGCCTTTCAGGGGCAGAGGCCCACCCTGTGAAATGTGAATTACCAGAAAGGATGCCAAAACCGTCCACATGAAAGCCAATATAAACTGGGGAGGTCAGATTAGAATCAGTTGTGGTGGGATTTGAGTCTGGCCTTGAAAGACGGAAAGGATTTCAAAAGGCACAGAGGAGAAGAATGGGAAAAGGTGTGGTGAAAAGTAAACAAGTGGGAATAAAAATTAAATTTGGGGGTCATATCTCTGTGCCAGGCACCAAGCCATTTGCTAACAGGTAGATTAGCCAATTTACTCCTCGCAATTGTCCTGCAAGGTTGGCATTATTATGGCATTTTGATGGATGAAGGACCGAAACTCAGGTTAAATGACAGTCATGCGGCGGGGTCCCACAGGGATTTGAATCTGAGTCTCTTTGATACCAAAGTGAACAACTGGCCCTTTCCAGCGGACCATTCCCCAAGGCATGTCTTATGTCACCCTGAGAGGTGGGAGTACATCAGGAAACAAAAGACTAAGTGGTCAAATAAATTTTGAAAGCTCTTAGGATAAACAGTAATACTGATAATGTTTCAGATCTGAGTTGCTATCTATTGAAAGCTTGTGTCTGGTTAAAAAAGGTTCTTTTGTTGTTTTAACAGGGAGACTTCTCAGAGCCTTCAATATACTAACATAAATTTCCAATATTATGTGTTGGGGAATAATATCAATAATCCCACATAAAATGATATTGGTCATGCAAACACATAATATTAAAATAGAACAACTGGAAATAGACTGATAGACCTTAATTATGTCATTATCTTCTGGTGGACAGGCTTAAGAGTTAGACATTATGCCTATGGATTTTGCATCCTTCCCTTTACTGCATTAGAATATACAGCTCTACAATAAACTATGTGGGGCCCTCCGAGCTTGGGACTCAGGACAGTTCTCAGGGAACAAGTATAGCTTCCCCAGTGGTATGCAACAGCTCAGTAAGTCATGTCTGGTCATCCACCATTTGAAATACCAAGAGGCAAAGGTTCTAGGCAGGACATCAATGGAATCTCTCCTGCTGCTTTGATAATAAGTGTAATTTGAGAGCTTATAAATCTTTGTAAACTGCCTCTTTGACAGGCTTGAACCAGCCATGCATAGCCTGGCTTTCACGGCATATTAGGTAACGTGTCCATATGAATAGTCTGCCTTCTCTCATGTTCTATTAAGCCCATGTTGCTAACTCCTTCTGTATGTTAAATAATATAAATAATATGATCCCACCATCAAGCATTTGGTTAATCGTTTGATTTTCCAAGCCATGTTTCCATTATTATCTCTTAATAGTTAGGTATCTTGAGAGAATTCTACTGGACTGGATGAAGAGCTTCTCCTTCTCATGAGTCTCTGAAGATAGCTCACCGTATCCGTACACATCCTTAGATGACAGTGGAGAAATACTAACCCATTTTGCCATCATTCCAATAGAAATGCAAAGGAGAGATGTAAGAAACCTTTCAAGAAGCCATATACGCAGTGTTGTGTTTGACAGGGTGAAGCAGGAGAAGGAAGGGTCAACAGCGCAGTTCAGGGGTCAAGGTCACTAAGGTTTTCAACCAGGTTACCAGGAAACATAGAAGGAAATTCCAGGTGAAAAGACATTAAAGGAGAGTAGTCCTTCAGGAAATTAGATGTATGTGGCTCACAGTAGGAAAGAGATAAGGCCACAGAGGGTTAGCTGCCATTGATAGTAAAAGCTCAGTTGTGTTTAGGAAGCACTTCCTCTGAGTCAAACATTGGGTTAACTGCTTTGTACAACAACCCTATGGGGTTAGATCATTACCAATGAAATAGGCTGAAAGAGACTAAATAACATGCTCAATGTCATAAAGGCAGCAAGAGGCAGAAATGAAATTCAAGCTTGTGGCCTTACACTAAACTATATCCCACAGTAAAAACGTCTCACATTGAAACTTCTCACCATTAGGTACAACCTGCAAAAATACCAAGAAGTACTATAAAAAGCTAAACAATAACAAATTTAGATTACCCATCTTCCTGATCTATATTTTGTGAAAAGTCAATTCCGTCCAATAGTCAAAATGTAATTGTGATGAATAAAGTACAGAGAATTCAGAAATTTGGGCATTGTATATCCAAAAAAATTAAGTATCTTAAAAGTATGCTGAGAAACTGCATCTAGTTTGTAATTTTTCAACGTTACTATACATTTGAGAGGATCATTAGTTTCAATGTATTCTTTCCTGACTCCTGTATCCATGAACAGAGACTCAGAACCCGACTGGTTCCAGGTACAGGATGTTGCTTTCAACAATTAGGATTAAGTCTGAAGTGGTCTGACTTCATTGCCCCACGGCAGTAACTGTTGCACCTTCTGCCCACCGGAGGTCACTGTTACATCACAGTGCCAGAGAAGAGCCTCAGTGCTCCAAACAAAAGAAGCTGGACTGTTTCATCTGTCCAGTTTGGCTGTGTTTGCAGAAATAGAGCAACCAATCAAAATAATCATCAAATGTGAAAATAGTTCATGTAATGTGAAGATAATACAAACTGTCCTTAGAAAATTAATCGGAAATGATTTATTTTCAAATGCTTACTGTTTACTTTTTTAAAAATAAAATTTCAGCTAAATTTTAACAACTAAACCTAATAATGGTGTCCTGAGGCAGTCAAGCTAATCCACTCAGAAAGAGAATGCATAACTCTGGGTACCTACAAGGTTTAACTGAGTTCATTTGCTGAGGCCACACTCAGAAAAGCCTTCACACACCTCTCATTTCTAGGCCGGTCACTGCCCTTTTTAGAATTTTGTGACACTGGCCATAGACAGGAACATCAACCCCCATCCCCCATGGCCACCTGAGCCTTCTAACTGGGCTCCGTGATGCTCAGATTCCCAGCTCCCAAACTGAGGCCTCGGGGGAATTGTTTATAAGGAAGGAGCCAGAGGCACAGGAAAGTTAAGAAGCAGGATGCTACCAGAAAGAGCTGGAGCCAAGGCAGAGGGCCAGCGGGTCTGGCTGGTCATCAGCCATCCTGAGAGGCGGGCCCACAGGACGACAAAGCTGCCCTGCTCCGGGCCGGCTGAGCCAGAGCCTCCCCGTTACTGCTGTGCTGTGTCCAACCGGAAATGCCAAGGGGGAGCCTTGGCTGCCACCATGCGAAGTGCTGCCCACCTGCTGTGTGAAGGAGTCTGGCTCTGATGAAACACAACACGGAAGAACAACTCGGAAGACGCGATGGGAAGACAACGCTGATCTTAGGAAAGGATAGTCCCTCGATTTAACAAATTTTGGGCAAGTCAATTTTTTGTCTCTTGTACTTTGAGTTCCCCTTCAAAGAAGGATTTGGATAGTTGACCTTCAAGAACCCTCAAGAGCTATGCTTCTAGGTTCCTAATCTTTTTGTCATGGTCTGCGTGCTAGAGCACAGGTCTTTAGTGTCCCATTCTTTATGGAAATAACAGAATAACACGTGCTCATCAGCGCCCCCAAGTGGATGAAGCCGGGAACCATGGATTGTACTGCAGGCTTGTGCTGGTATCCAAAGAACAATCACTTTTACACAATCAGAGGACTAGCAAATCAGACACCTTTTCCTAAGCAACAGGTCTAAATGAGATTGAAGTGCTGCCTGGGACCCCCAAGAGAACCAACCATTTACCCATATGCAACAGAAAGTGCCAGGCTTTAGTCGCCCCATGGGACAGCTCCTGAGCAGAGGGGATGGCAGTCTATGGATTAATATCCCCGCTCAGTCCTGTGGATGGACAGCTCTGAAGGTATCCTGCCCAGCAGCAGTCAGCTTGGCAACGCCACCTGTCAGGGCTTCTCTCCTTCCGTTTCACACTCCTCACCCGCACTCCTATTTCCTGAGTCAATATCCAAAACAAGCAGTCTACATACGTGCTCTTGTCTCAGCTCTGCTTTCTGATGGGACCTCGAGGGTGACAGTAAGGAGGACATGGGCCAGGCACATAAAAAGCACTAAATAAACTTTATTTATCATTGTTTTTCCATTTATCTGCTAACTAGAGAAAAAGACTTTAGATCTCCTCTACACTCCTGTCTGCTTACCACCAGTTTCCCTGGTCCTTGCCACTGTCACTACAAGGTGGGAAGAAATAAGAAATAGAGTTGACAGTGCCAAATGGCCCAGGGAAAAACCTAGAAATAGCAATGGAGTCTAGGCATCCAGAGGCTGACTTGGGATTACTTCATTGCTAGGAATTTGGAGTGATTTTTAGGTTGCAAGCTAACAAACCACTTAGAAGATTTAGATATATGTGTGTTATTGTGTATTTGAAAATCTAGAATAAGCATATACTCTAGAATAAAACATGATTTCACTCTATTATTGCTTTTTCTAAAATTTTCTTAAATGATTTGACATGTGAAAATATTAATATAAGTAAAAGTAGTATGTAGATATAACAAAAGTATTAAGGTGGTATGTGGAAAAAAATTGAAGTCTGGGAAACACTATGGAAAATGTGCTTTTTACAAAAATAATGTTTTAGGTAAGTAGACAAGGACATAGCTGGGTTGATTATATTTAAGAATTGTGTCATCAGGTGTGTTGAGCATTTTCTTACTTAGGAATACAGATATGGTTTGTGATATTTATGGTTTTTACTATATTGCTTTAACTTTTAGAGAGAGAATATTAGGTATTTTTCTCATTTTACAACAAATAGCATAAAACTATTATAATTTTGATTATTCTGAGAACTGGAAAAGACACAAATATAAATATGACTTATCTGTGTGTTCAGTTCAGGACACCCAGAACTTTACATGGGCAGGTATCTACACCCAGTACATTGGGAAAACCTTTCAATCATTCTATGTCCTGAATGGAGACAGATCATATTAATATCACAAATAAGATTCTCTCATGCCCCTATACAAGACAGTTCCTAAAACTGTTGGGTTTGTAGAAGTTTCTAAGTAAGTTGCCCAAATTTCTAAATAATCATTGGCAGTGGGGAAAGGTTATAAAATATGTTGTAAAGTCTGATATAAGAGACATTTTCTTTACAGTGAAAAAGCTGCAAAAACTTTTAAACATCCACACCCACAACTCTCCTAACTAGCCCATATCTTCCTGGGCTTTTCACTGGGAAATCCCATGAAGACTACATTCTCATAGCCTGGGTGACTAACTCGTTCTTTTCCATATGTACAAGAAAAGCACTGATAATATTTCCCATAGGAAATTTAACAGCCAAAAATGATTAATGTCTGGACAACAGTGACCAAGTCTGAAAACGCAGACCTAACCATCGTGTTAGGTCAGACCTAAAGAGACTCGTAATGCTTTATGATGTCTTACTTTACAAAAAAGTCTGCTCCTGTCTATCCATCTTTCTCTCATCTCTTTTACCCTGTCCTCAGCTAAAGTAGATCAGAGGAAAAACATTTCAAAGTCTGGCAATGCCCCTGAAAGTGAATCTGATGGTCCCAGAAATACCTCCTGTGTCAGGGTCCCCTGGAAAGTCTCAGGCCATTATCAAAATTTGACTCCCAGAGCTTTCAATCATCTAATCACCAAAATGCTGAGTTGGTGGTTTCTTGTTGAACAAGATATAAATAAGACATTCATATACAAACATAGGGATTTATTGTCCAACTCCCCTGGAGAAATCTCTTTTAACTGTAAATAATGTGATCTCAATGGGGGTAATATCACCCCAAGAGTATAAAAATTGGTTCTCTAGGAAGAATGAAAAAAATCTTACTTTTAAAGCCCAGATATATCTATAATACATAAACAGATATACAATATAACTGTGGTATTAAGATTTCACTAGGGGGAAAAAAGCCTCAAGTCTGTGGAAGGGAGTAGATGATAAAGTAAAAAAGGTGAGCAAGGCCTCTGTAGACCCACTTCCTATAGGGACAGGAGCTCAGACTGTTTTCTATAACATACTCTAAACTGTTTTAGAATCTTCTAAATATGGTTTTAAAAACAATTTATCCTATGCTAAAATTGATAAAAGAATGAAATATGTGGAAAGCTACTTTCCCAGATACAAGTACCTCTCTTGGGAAGTGCTAAATCCACAGAATCTGAATTATTTCTCTTCTTTTGGATTTCTACTAATTTCCTAACTGAATTCCATTCCTGGAATAGCTACAGTATCATGTGAAAGGCGTTCTCAGGCAACACTACAAAGGAAAAAGCATAGAAGGCTGTGCTAGACAACTTTCTCAGAAGAGGAGTTCATCCTTCAGATACTGTTTTTGCCACAGACTTCTTAATACTGGGAAAAGAAGTTTACTTTTGTGTTATTTTACTTTTGTGTTATTTTCATGATTCATGTAAGAAATAGAAGAATGAAGAGATGCTGACATTGTTTTTATCTCTCACAAACAAAAATAGATTGCCAACCTTAATATGTACCAGGAATGGCTGCTTCAAAGTTCCCTAAAAGTTGCAGCAAGTGTTTGAAGCGTTGAAATGTGCCACATGCCACTATTATTATCCCTACCCTGTCTAAGGTGCTAGTCTTGGGCAAGGATTAAGACAGGGCATGCATTCCATCTCCTTCAGCAAGCACCGCTCTCTGGTTGGAAACATTCAAACAGAACAGCAAAATGAATCTGTCTTAGTTAAAAATGATGTTACTACCTGTGTGTCCTCAAGAGCAGGAGCCTTTCTGTGACCTCCCCATGTCATCACGGACTGGAACACACACCAGAGTAAGGAAGACGAGATAAGGCACACACTACCTACAATCCATATGTCTTTTCTTCTAAGTGATAAGTCCATTTTCTGGGAGAAGCTGTAGAAGTCGCTTGGCTTATGAGCTCCTTCCCCGCCCCCAGTCCAGCACAAGCACATTTCCAAGCATGTGCTTGCTACGTGCTCCGACCTGAGGAGCAGGCATTGCTGGGTTGCAGCAGAGTCCGGCTAGAGATGTGTCCAGTTACACAATCAACAGATAATCTGCCTCTTTAAAAAGAAAAATATGATGGTCTGAAACAGGTGCAGGGCAGAGAGAGACCTGCTGATGACAAGTGACACCCATATGAAGGCACTTGTCCCCAGTTCAAGGGCAATTAGCACTATGGAAACTGGCATCTGTTGGGCCACTGCCAGGAAGCTGTCTCCTAGCCTCATGGGTGAGGAGCAAGGAGATGGAGATGGGGAAATGTGACTCTAAAAATCACAAACCCTCCACCCTCAGCTATGCTATTTTGAGATCTAAGTTATAATAATTACAAACACTACTGATAGCCCAATTCCACAGTGGTTGTTCAGGAAACACCACCCACCACCTGTAGTCAAAATAGTGAGTGCCACACTCTGCCCCAACCCACCCTATCCTATCCACATCCTGCTAATAAATACTTTGCCTTGTTTTGTCTTTGGAGCATTTGTACCAGGCATTTAAACATTCCAGGGGCTTTGAGGGCCCACCCCTGCTAGGGCCATCCTTATTTTCTAGCCCATAGCTTTCCCTTTCTCCCCTGGTTGGGACCATGCCTTTTGGGTAGAGGCTAGGTAACCAGGGGTGTACAGAAAGGTGGGGGAAAACCAAAGAACAAAGAGGCTGGCATAGATGGCCTTGGACCGGCAGAGCGAGGAGATGGATAGTGAATGGGCACAGGAATACAGAATCAAATGGGGGGCCAGAACTCCAGGAATCTGAGAGTATTACCTGGCTCTTTAGTCTTTCATTAAGCAAATTGTAAATGAGATCTGAAGGAAATTCAGCAGGGGGCTATTTATATAGGTAATAGAGAACTAACAAAAGAAGAAAGCCTGGGTTTGATTGCATAAGAGTGATATTAATTATAATTATGAGTCATTTATCATTTATGAGTTAACAATATTTACACAGTAGCTATTAAGCTCATCACTTATATGTGGCAGGTAAATTTTTTTAAGTTTTTACTTGATTTCAACACCATATTATATAGCTTTCAATCTGGTTTATTATGGCATATACACTGAAAGCTTTTTTCTACACTATTTAAGTGATATTGAACACCCTTTAGAATAGAATAGAATGAAAAAAGTCATTAGAAAACAGAAAAAGGGAAGTAGAAAAATAAAATGAACAAAATGCAGTAAAAAGAGGATATGAGGTATTTAATAAATTCACCAAAAGATAAAGTAGAAGAAAAGAAAATAGTTAAAAATTAAGTGAAACAGAAAAACTTGGCTAAGAACAGGAAAAGAAAAAATAATCTGAACTTTTCCAAATTATGTGAACAAACATAACTTATTAAATTGTTAGATAATGTTTCCCTGTTGGGTGAGTAAAGACTCTTCAAGAGGAAACTGCCCTTCAGGCCTTCAAAACAAGGCTTCCACTTTGTTAGTGTCTAAAATTCAGAGTAAATTCTTTCCAGTGTTCCACAGTGCAGGTTTCTACGATTAGCCATGTTAATCTTTTCCAAGAGAGAAGGGGTAAAAGAGAAAGGTGAGTAAGTAGGGAAAATTAAGGCAAGCATTTTTTTTTTATAATCCCTGGAGAGAAAAGACTGGTATCATAAAGATTTACTGTGGCCCCAGCAGAAGATAGAGATGTGTCACTCTAGCTCTGTGTACATACCTGAAGACATCCGAGCTGCTGACTCTCTCCACCACCTACTGCCGAGGGCTGCTGGCTACTCTGGCACCCATGCCAGACAAGCCAGGACCCCCAGCACAGTGGCCTTGGCAGCCCCCGACTGGAGCAGAGCTCTGTGCCTCCTCTTCATGCGCCCAGGGCCAGAAGGACAGACAGGGAAATTTATTGCTGACATCCCTGGGCCCTTTGCCATTTACAAAGAAAATGAATGGCACCTATGGGGCTACTAGTCATTCCTGACACCTTCTGCCCAGCGTCCACTCCAAGCCCAAGGCCATGAGGCGCAGGTTACATGGGGCATATCAGGATAATTGCAAAGGAGGTTCCTTTAGGGTTTCTGTGGAGCGACACTCTCAGTCTTTCCCTCAAAAATGGCCTAAAATATTTAGCTAACAAATCATTTGATTTCTAACCGTTTGGAGCAGTTTGTCATAAAAATGATTCTTCCTAAAAATGTTTATGTTTCTGCTTAGCACCATCTCACTCTTTAAAGATGTTGCTACCTATAAAGATTATATCACAGAACCTGGAGAAAAAGAATACTGGAAAAATAATCAAAATCTTATCAACTATTACAGGTAGTGGGCCATTTCAAAGTTATCCAAGAAGAATATTTCATCTTCCCTGTCCTACAGAAATTAGTAACAGGGAAAAAAGAAATCCTTCTATTGTTTGTATCTTAAACATCCCAAAAGAAGAAGTCTTTCATATCTGACTTAAATTTTGCTTGTGGAAATTTCTACTTGGTGTATATAGAACAAGATACAAACTCAGAGGGAAAGTCGAGGTCTCAAAACACCTAAGTTTCCACCCAATTCATTGCTTCTCTCCGGCACATCTTCTCCTTCCCTCTTCACTTACAACAGGAGACTCCTCTGCCCACATACCCAACATCTCTACCACGTTGTCTGTGGCTTCATCCAAAGCGCACTTCCTTCATAAACAGCGTTTCTCAGAACAGTAGCTGGACAAAGAGGGATGTTTCCCAAAACTGCCTAGTAAGAATCACTTGCTCTGGTTATTAAAAATAGTGATCACACTATCCTTCAAACAGAATGCAGAGTTCACTTAAACAGATTGACTGTCTTGCAAATTTTGTGATGTCTATTACCTGTCAATTACCAGGAAAGCAACTAAGAAATCAAGGTTGAGTGACCTGAAGGGGGCGCTCTCTGACGAAGGAGACAAACACATTCAAAACAACTACACATGTTAGAATACAGGCCTGGGCAAAATGCTGGGAGGCCATGCTGGGTGGGAAGCTGCCCTGCCACGTGGCCAGGGGACAGGGAGGCTGTTGCTGGCTCGTACTTACTGGATGCTCACCATGGCGACAGACTCTGCTAGGTGCTTCAGGTGTGTGGTCACAGCCGTCGCCCCCCTGTTCAGAGGAAGTAGCCCCTTGGCTGGGTAACTCGCCAAAAATCAAGCAGCCAGAATCAGGCTCAGGGCCTTCTTTTGAACAAATGAGGGCACAGGAGTCAGGCCAGGCTTACCTGTGCTGTCAGCAGCTCTGCTGTGAGGATCTCAAGGTCTTGAGGAAATTGGACACTCCTGCAGAGCAATTGTGTCCCCCACAGTGCTTCTCTGAATTTCATCCCCAAATCCGTCCTTTTAAGTGATTCTTTTTAAGATATGTGTGTGTCTATAAGTTTGTTTTCATAACTTTTAAACCACTAGCCACAGTATGGAGTAGCCTGCCAGTAGAGATTGATATTCAAAAGCCTTCTAATTACTTACCAAACTCAGTTGTATAATTACAACACATGATCTTCAGTGAAACAAAATGGAAGTTTGTTCATAAACGTTCATAAATTCTGGACACCAGTGACAGAAATAGAATTTGAAGAGATTCTAATAAATGGCTACATTTATTGATCATGTAAGAAAAGCTACAGTAGAACTGATACTTTTTAGGTCACTAAATTAGCACATAATTACCTCATTCTCTCCAGCTCTTGAATCCTGTTCACTAGAACTTTCTTCCAGAAAACATTTCACTTTCTCAACCTTTTCCATGCACTGTAAAAAGGCCATTTTCTCCAGCTGGTTACTATTGTAACACGTGCTCATTTCTTCCAGCCTCTTCACTTTTAGCATCTTGGTGGTGAGTACGAGTAAGTCACTGTCTGGAGTGTGTTTTTCATCCCCCTCTGCCTCGGACTTGTAAATCAAGATGCAATCGCGACTTCTGAGTGTGCCTTTCTCCTGACTGTAAGGAAAGGAAACAAATTTCTCATCACTTACTCATTTGACTTTCTGGGGAGTGACCAGTGGGAATGTTGAAGTCTCTCATATTTAAACTGGATAGAGGGTACAAAATTAGGAAGAGAGATGCTAATATTAATATTGAAATTCAAATCCTGGAACTTTGAAAGGAAAAAGGGTGTTTTTCCCCCAGTTTTTCCTACAAAAGCAAACAGTAAGAAACAACCTTCAGTTTCACTGGGTGATTAGATAGATATTTCCCTCATTGCATAAAATAAGATTGATATCAAGTAGCCAGTTTAAATATAGAATATAAAGTTTCTTTGGATTTAACTGGGATTGTCGGTTTTGCTCCTCCAGGGAAAGGGCTTCCTGTGTAACGGGGTCTCTCATGCTTCCCTTGGGAATTTTGCCCCCCTTTGGGGAGGAGACGCCATAAAATGAACCATTTCCAGAGCTCTTCTATGCCCACGCCTTCAAATATTTGCTGTTTATTTTTAAAAAGAAATTTGTTTCCTTACAGCCCACTCCTGTGAGTAAGATACTCAGATATCTTTCTTTGCATCTTCAATAACAGCTGGGTACGAAGTTCAAATCTTCGTGCTTTACTTGAAATACTTCCTTAAGACTGAGTAATACACATAATACTGCTCTGATGCTAGAGATCTACACATAAGTATGTATCTATACATCGCTTAATTGTCCGGGGTTGGGGGAGATGGATTTTAATTTGTGTCAGGTTCACGAAGCCAACTCCTGACACCCCCTGCTGGAGATTTTCTGAAGATTGCTTCTTCCACCTTTTTCTCAATTTAATAGCATCTGTAATTATCTCCATAAAACTCCATCTTTCATTTTCTCAACTCATCTAGTAAAATGATACCATGAATCCCAAATTAGTTAAACTTCAATGCTCCGTAAAATTCTACTTAGCGACGTAAAGATCTTTTATTCAGACACATTAAAATGTACGAAGTATCAACCAGAGCTCTATAAGATACATTATGATCATTATTAGCATTCTTTCAAATGAGAAAAAAATCATTATTAAAATAAGATAGATGCTTAGCTATTTCTAAGGCAAGCTATGACTAAAATATACTGTGTAATTATAGATGATACTTAGGTTGGATCAGGAAGCCACATAAAAATTAACGTATTACAACAAAATCATAGGTCAAAGATATAATAATTTTGCAAAGAAATATTAAATGTTAAGCTCTACTTGGAGTTTGGTACAACTTGTCATTTAAGGCAACACAGAAAGAAAAAGAAAGAGGTTTGAGAGGTTCTAACATTTTTTAAAAATAGATATAATTACCATTTATAGGAGGACATCCTAGGGTTTGGACCACTCCAAGTGTAGAGTATAAGTTCCTGCAGATGAAGGGAAGTTTTGCAGAGTTCAGAATGATAGCACAGTTCTCTGATAAAACTCTTTGCTCTCAATCAGTGTAAGTCTTCTGAAAAGACAAGTGTCCTCTATGAAAGGAAGTATCCTCTCTCTCCAATGCCACTTTGAGCCCCTATTTAAATTAATATGGTCCTTGATCTCATGTTGCTCAGCTGTTGCCTTCTTAGTCATATGGGGAAGAATATTAATTTTAGACATCAGGCTTTTCAGGGCCAATGGCTCCATTTCAAAGGTCAGGTAAGGAACGGATGAACAGGGAGCAGTGGATGAAATATCACCTTCACTTTTTCTTCTTTTCAGTGTGGCAATCATCTCAGAATTCACAGGTTTTCTGTGACAGGCAAAGAAAAGAATCTAGCAAACCACCCACCTGCCTGATTCTAGCAGTAGTGTTTTCATAGATTTATTTGAGTGGCATAAAACCTTGGTTGCTTAGAAAATAGAACTGGGAATATAGACAATCCTACAGTTCTTCAAGACCTAGACAATTTCAACTCTGCGGAGCCTTGGCTTACTTCATTTCCCACTCAACCGCAGACCCTACGGCTTTCTTGCCTTTCAAAACAAAAAGTGTGTGTGTGTGTGTGTGTGTGTGTGTGTGTGTGTGTGTGTGTGTCTTATTTTTAATTCAAATCAATGTATTCTGTATCAGGTAAAAATACATGTTTTTATTTTGAGTAGCACATAAAGCAAAGTGTTTAAAAAGCAGAACTTTGACTATTTTTCTAGGATTAGAGAACTGTTCTTCAGGCAGAGTAACTAAACAAAATTATGTATTTGTTAAAGTAAATTATTTAATAAGATTGTTATGAAAAGACTGAACCGATTTGAGGTTACCAATTTTTCTTAGAATAATGAAACAGCGAAAAAGTGGCAAATCCTCCCCACAAAGGAAAATACCATGTACGGCAGGCCCCCTGCTGCTGTGACTGGAACGTCCACCCAGACCGTCCAGACGACAGAATCAGACTTTCCATTCTTTCAGCTCCAGCAAACCAGCCACAGGCTCCAATGAGCCAGAACCAGCAGATTCTGCTCCTTTGCTTTTTTTCCCACTTAATTAATATTTTATATTAAAGTAGTTTTAAATCTACAGGAACGGTAAAAAGTGAACCACAGAGAGTTTCTTCCTGCTCTGAACCCAACTTCACTTATTTTTAACACATACATTGATATGGTCCACTTGTCACAATTAAAAAGCCTATGCTGATATATTGTTAGTAACTAAATTCCACACTTTATTCAGATTTTATGAGTTTTTTCCTAATGTCCCTTTCCTATGTCAGAATCCCATCCAGGACTTCATATTCCATTTAAAGCCTCTGGGATTGGTGATGGATTATATGTGGGGGTGAAAGAAAGATGGTAGACAAATACCACTTCCCAAACCTTTTCCTGAGCCCTTGAAGGAGGGAGTGGTCATTAGCTGAGATGGAGAAGCCCTGAGAGGAACAGGTTTTGGGAGGAAAGTCAGGAACTCAATATTTGACAAGTCCATGGAACATTCAAATTGAATAGGCTGTGAGACAGAAATTTGGACTTCAGGGAAGAGATCCAGGTTGGAGATATAAATGTGTAACTCACCATATAGAGATAGTTCCAGGCACAATAATACTACTCAGTAATAAAAAGGAATGAGGTACTGATCACCCTTACAACTTGGGTAAACAAAAATATTGTGCTAAGTTGACCAAAGTGCTAAGTGAAAAAAGTCAGAAACAAAGACCACATACTGCATAGTTCCAGTTGAAATGAAATATCAGGAAAAGGCAAATCTATAAATCATGGAATGTAGATTAGTGTTTGCCTGGAGCTGAGATTAGGAATAGGGACTAACTGAAACAAAATCGTATGAGGGTGGTGGAAATGTTTAAGAAATTGTCCTGTGGGGATGAGACTGCAACTTATGTTTCCTAAGCCATTGCTGAACTGTACACTTAAGATGGGTGAGTTTTATAACATGAAAATTGTATTTCAATAAAGTAAGAAAAAAATAAACCCTAGTAATGCAATTAATAAAAACTGAACTTGTTAAAAGAAGGAAAATAGATATTACTGAACAGTTTGTGACCAACTGTTCCAGATAACCAAGACTGGGAACCAAGGAGACATAAATTATGCCCCACACTGAGGGGTCACCTGAGGCCAAAGAAAAGGAAGAGGTAGTGGTGAGAGGGAAAGAGTTAAGACTCTCACTCTCTTCTTTTCCTGCCATGAATGCCACATAGTGCATGACTTTGGAATTAATAAAAAACTGAGTGGGAATTTAAAACTAATTTCTGTGTCTCATTTTCTGCTCAGAGATAGGATACTTCAGCAGAAGGATAGTGATATGACAGAATGTCCAGACTTGTTTACAACCCAGTTTGATATTAGACCGTGGTAATTTCCAAGTGATGGTGAGTAAGTAGCTAAATTTTGTGTAATAAAAAGTGAAAGTAAAATAGGAAGGCTTAAAAACCTAGATAAAAAATACAGATGGGGCCATTTCAAACTAATGTCCTTCAGAAATACTAAGTCTTTTAGTTCATTCTATGATGGTTGCACAATTTATTCATCTAATTATACCCTTATTTAGTTTCTTGTAAAATGTAAATACATGTCACTGAGGTAATACCTTGTTTGGAAAACAACAAACAACACGTGTGATATTCAATAGGAACAAAGTACATTTGCAAATATTACTCATAAATTCATTAATTTCCAAAGCTCATATGACTTTCATATAATTTTTGTAAATATTTTTTCTTTTTCTGATTTTTTTGAAATTTAAACTCTACCGAGAATTTGCATGAATCATACAATGAATATCCATATACCCTTCATGTAGATTCACCAAATGTTAACATTTTCCATATTTGCTGTCTCTCTTTTCTGAAAGTTATAGAGCTCATGAAATTTTATACTTAGGTACATTAGCATGTCTCCTGAGACTAAAGACAGTTTCACATAAACAGGATCCAATAAAAAATCACTTAACATCATGTCTTTTTAGGCCCTTTTTATTTATTCAGGGAACAGTCACCTAGTCTTTTTTAACCTTTCATGACACTGACATTTTTGGAGACTCAAGACCAGTTTCTTCATAAAATGTCTCTCAATTTGAATTGCCTGATTATTTCTTTGTGTTTGGAACCAGGTAAACCTTGGGCATGAAAAAAAACACATAAGTGATATTGTATCTCCCTCAGAATGCCACAATTGGTGGCTTTTCCTGACCAATTTCTAGAACTTGCCATTTCTCACAGGAGCCCTGGTTCTTTTCAGGAAGAATGGTTTAGAAGTCAAGACCAGAGCAATGGGAGTATTCTTTGCTACTGGGATGTCATTGCTTCTAGTCCTTTCAGCGGGCAGAGCTGGGAAACACAATTTTTTAAAAATCACGAGTTCTCATATTTCTAATTCCAACCCAACACCATAGGATGCCTTCAGTCCCTTACCCCACTCCATATTTCCCCCACTCCATATATGTGTATCCTTCCCATGAATTCTTTGTGCCTGAAAATGAAGGAATAAAATTAAATGCTTGCTACAAGGTAAAATTCATGCAACTTTTCTATCTACTCTAAACAACTAGAGAAAATCTAAGAGTGTTCATAACCAATTTTTCAAAATTTCACTCTATAGCATGAACCATTACTTTTTTAGGTTTTAGAATTGGAGAAAGGGTATTTTTATGTTTATGTTCTTGGGAATGTTTTTCTACCTTTGAAACTGGAAGTGAATTTCAGGAGCTATAAGAAGCTTATGATAGTAACAAGGCACAAGGCATGAAATTACAGAAGTGCAAAGCCCAGGTCATGCTCGTCTGAACAAATGTTGGCCTGCTTTTCCTAAGAGGGTAAGGTTCAGGACAGAAATTTTCCATAGGGGAAATTACTGAAGTAGAGAAGGTACCAGTGGCTGATGGGGAGATGGGTGAAAGTTTCACATACTCTCAGGGATATGCTATTTCCTATTAAAGAAATAGGAATTCCTATAATTGCTATAAACCTTGTATTTCTATATAAAAATAAATTTGAGTATTACATAAGGATTCATGATAGGTTCTTAGGTTTTATCCTTTCAAAAGTACTGAAATGTTTTGGCACAAAAGGACCACAGCAGCAGGTAAAATGGTATTATAAGTCCCAGCTCTTATATGGGAAACATTTTCAGTGTAAATGAAGCCTGGGAGGGCACAGAGTGATGGACACTCTCATACACTCTGGTTGGAATGTAAAATTGCTCTAATCTTTATGGAAGGCAATCTGGCCATGCCCTTTAACCCCACAGTTGAGTTTCAAAGAATTTTGCCCCCCAAAATTGAGTTGTACACAAAATATTATCTTTGAAGTTATTCATGATGACATTATTTATTACATCTAAAATAAGCTGATTAAATAGATACTGTATAAGAAAGCATATTATGCTTCCATTAAGTCATGTGTAGAATATTTAACAGTATAAGAAAAAAATGGTAATAGTGAGGGGAAAGAGAAGATTATAGAATAGTATATGCAGTAAGATCCCAATTTTGAATACAAAAAATACTCTATCAATAGATATTCAGATGATAATACACATAGATATATATAGTTAGAAAAATAGATGAGATTGCTATGCCAAATATTGACAATGGTTATCTCTAGAGTTGGAATGAGAATTATGTTTTGTGCTTTTCCAGAGTTACCAATTTTTATAAGATAAACATGCATTTCCTTTTTAAGATGTGCATTTCTATATTGGTATTGAAATGCACATCATGAGTGTACAATAATGTTCACACAAATCCCAAGCTGGAAGTAGCCAAAATGTCCATCAATAGTAGGATACATGCATCAATTTTGTAATATTTATATGATGAATATTGCATAATATTGAAAACTAACAAAGAGAGCTATCCACAATAATGTAATGAATGAGACAAAGTGTAGAAATAGAAAAAAGGCATCCAGTTCACCCTTAAGATCAATGTTTGCCCTAAGATTTTTGTGGATTCCCATAATCATATTAAGAATATTCTCTTTTATTCCTAGTTTCCTAAGAGTTCTTAATTCACAAATGAATGTTAAATTTTATTAAATGCTTTTTTTTTGCATCTTTTGAGATGATTGGGTGATTTTCTACTTTAATCCAATAATGTGAATTACATTATTGACCTTCCAGTGTAAAATCAACCTTGTGTTTCTGGAATAACTCAATTTGTTATTATGTATTATCCTATTCATATATTTCTGGATAAGGTTTGTCAAAAAATTTTTTTTAGGATTTTTGCATCTAATGGTTATTGAGTAAGACTAGTCCACAATTTCCCTTTTTTAAAAAGTCATTGGGTTTTCAGCCTTCCTTCTATTAAAATACATGCATTTAAGGCTATAAATTTCTCTCTAAATATTGTCTCACTCACATCTTACAAGTTTTTATGTGTCATATTCCAGTATCATTTAGCTCAAAATATTTTTTTTCCATTTTGAACTTCTTTGTTGTTACCCAGAATGTGTTTCTTCCTCTAGGAAGGATCTCCTCCTTCTGCCAAACCCTAGGAGCATTTCTCAGAAGTCTAGGACCTAACAAATTTGTGGCTTGAAGCTCCACCCAGGTTATTGCAAAACCAGCAGTCAAAACCAGCCCCTTGGGGCTGAGCCCCCAGACACACTGCTCAAAGACAGGCACTAGAATATTTTTGTCTGCCTGCTCTTGCTCAGTGCCAAGCAACCTTCCCCACAATCTCCCAAGAGTCGCTGCGGTAGATGGATTTACTTCTGGTTTACCTTGATCAGGGTGCTACTCTTTTGGGTGCCAGCTTAGTGGAGGAAGGTTTATTAGATGCCTCAGCATGAGTAGACTACTGTTGTCACCCTTGCCCCATGAAGCCACCCACGTCCAAGCCCAAGTTTGGCAGAATTGGCAAAAGCCCTTGGGTCAAAAGGAACCCTCTGGCCTCTTTGGATTTGGATTTTCCCTTGAATTTCTGCCTGGAAGTTCTTACTATTTTCTCAAGTCTTTGATACTTTTAAGAGGATTTTAAAAATATTTAATTCAGCATTTCTAGTTGTTTTCACCAGGGGTGCTGATCTGAGTTAGCCAGCTGCCATTTTCGGAAATAGAAACACTTCACACTAATTTTTTTAAATTGAGATAAAATTTGCTTACAGTGGAGAGCACAGATCTTAAGTATTATATGGTTCTCTGAGTTTTGAGAAATGTGTATACCCAATTAACCACCGTCCAATCAGGATATAAAACATTTCCATTGTGCCCCTTTCAGCCAACCCCCACTCTCAGAGACAACCACTCTTCTGATTTCTAACACCTTCATTGCCTAAGTCTTGCTATTCTTGAACTTCCTATCATGGAATTGTAGCTTGTGGTCTTTTGGGTCTGGCCTCTTCTACTTAACATAATATTTATGAGAATCATGAATATTGTTGCATGTGTCAGTAGTTCATTCTACTACAGTCTAGTATTTCAGGGAATGAATAGACCATGGTTGTTTATCCCTTTGCCTACAGATTTACTTTGTTTTCAGCTTTTTGGGTTTTGCTGTGGCTTTTTGGGTTCCTTTGTTTGTTTTTTGCTATTATGAATAAAACTTCTACAAGCATTCTTCTACAAGTCTTTTTTGTAGACATGTTTTCATTTCTTTTGCCTAAAAACCTAGGAGTACAATTGCTGAGTCATAGGGTAGTACATGTTTAATTCCATAAGAAACCAGCAAGTTTTTCATTGGACCATCTTATGGTTCCACAGCAATGGACCAGCAATGTATGAGAATTCCAGTTGTTCTACCACCCTCACCAACATTTGGTATTGTTGGACATTTTAGTTTCAGTCATTTTCATGGGCATGAAATGGGATATCTCATTGTGTTTTATAAAATCAACCTTTGAGATAAAATCTATATAAATAAACTGCACCCATTTTAAGGGTACAGTTTGATAAGTTTTGATAAATGTATGCACCTGTGTACCCATCTCCTCAATCAATATGTACATTTCTATCACTACCCCCCAAATCCCTCATATCCTGTCACTATCAATAATCCCACCCCCTACCCCAGATAGCCATTGATGTGATTTCCATCATTATAGATTAGTTTTGCCTGGTCCAGAATTTCACATAACTAGAATCATACAATATATACTTTTTGGTGTCTGTCTTCTTTTATTCAGCATAGTGTTTCTAAGATTTATCTATCTTGTGTGCATTGGTAGTTTATTTTTACTGAATGTAATTTTTACTGAGTAGAACTCTAAAATGTGTTATTCCATTCATCTGTTAATGGGCATTTGGAGTGTTTCCATTTAGGGGCTATTATGAATAAAGCTGCTATAACCATTTGCATACAAGTCATTTTGTAGACATGTTTTCATTTCTCTTGGGTTTCATTTCTCCCCAGGAGCAGAATTGCTGGGTCATACAGCAAGGGTGTGTTTCATTTTGAGAAAACTGCCAAATGATTTTCCAAAATGGCTGTACTGTTTTAGACTCTCATGAGATGCACGGAAGTTTTGATTATTTGTTGTCTTTACCAACAGCAACATTTGGGTGAAGGTTTTGCTCCACCAAAAGCAACATTTAATATTGTCAGTCTTTTTTACTTTCCGTCATTCTACTGGGAGTGTAGTGGCATTTCACTGTAGTTTTACTTTGCATTTCCCTGTGCATGTTTCACGTATTTTTTTGGCTATTCACATATCTTCTTTTATGAAGTGTTATTTTACACCTTTTGCCCATATATAGGCAAGATATACAAGTCATAAATACACCTTTTGTTTATCTTTTTCATGTATCTCTTAAAAATATACCTCCTGTATACCCTGTTGAGAAAATGGAAGTTCCTATGGCCAAGATCCTCACCTGACCCTAAACTACTTGATGATGTAATTGGCCTACTCCTAGGCTACTGCTTCCACAGTTGGCGATAAGCTATTATTCACTGAGTCACTGTATAAAGAGCTCTGCCCAGTGCTCTGGGTGAAGGCAGGGATGGAGGTGGATTATGGACCTGCAGACTGCTGGATGCAGATGTCATTCTAGTGCTTGACCTACTGCCAGGAAAATAAAGCCAGGTATAAACCCTTTTACCCCAAGAATATTTTGTTGTTATTTCTTGGTCTCACCAAATCCATAGTGAACTTACCCAGGGCTGAAACCCTCAGGCATGACAATCCTTTATACCTTTTGGCTGTTCATTTATCTTCTTTTGTGAAATTTTTTTTATACCTTTTGCCCATTTAAAAACTGGGGTGGTTTTTTTCTTATTACTGAGTTATAATAATTATTTGTATTTGTATATTCTGGATAAAAGTCCAGTGCAGATATGCATTGCAAATATTTTCTCTCAGTCTATGGCTTCTATTTCCTAAAGATATCTTTTGAAAACCAAATGATTGTAAATTTCCATGAGCCCAATTTATACATTTATTTTTTTAATGACTAGTGCTGTTTGGGTCCTAAGAAATCTTTGCCTACTCTAAAGTCATGAAGATATTCTTCTGTTATCCAGTAGAAGCTTTATACTTCTAGCTTTTACACTAAGACCTATGATCCATCTTGAATTAATTTTTCCCCGTGGTGTAAGGTAATAGGCAATGTTCATCTCTTCTCTTTTGTTTATTCAGTTTTGACAGGAACATTTGTTGACTTTCACATTAGTTTTTGTTGTCTTTTTACAATGTCCCTGAGGTTCTTCTTCACACTGCCTACCAGTCACACAGCAGCTCCCAATATATCTCCCTATTTACTCCTGGGAATTCCTCAAAGAGTTCTTAAATATGCTACAAACCATTCTGTTGGTATCATGTTGTGTCTGAGGGCCCTGCTGGCCTTGCCTAGTGAAAGCCACTGCTTGTGACTCTTGTTGAGGAAGCCTGACACTGGCGCTGCTGATGGTGCTCACGGTGTGAACACCAAGGTCTGTGCCATGGGTGCGACCTGCAGGTGCTCCTTATCTGCTCATCCTTGGGGGCCAGAGCAAACCTAGAGAATAGGACCTTCTCTCCAACTCAGTGCTGCTGGGTCTTCTAGATCCCAAACAGCACCACATACGCTCAGAATGCCTAGTTTCTCATAAACAGTTTGTTCACTTGCTGGTCTTCAGCCCTTTCCCCATAAGGTTTCGAATTAATTTTGATGGACAAGAAAGAAATAGATGCCATGGCATATCTTCTACATTCTCTTCTTTCTTCAGTTAGAAATCTATCTCTCCCAAAAGTATCCCAGTCTTTCTCCCCAGTGGCAATCCTCCATTGTTCTAGGTGATCATGTTAGTCTCATCTCAAAAAAAAAGTATCTTTTTGGGGGGATGGGTTCTTTAAATATTACCATGTCAGCAGAAATTCTTCATCTACACTTTCCATAACCAAAAGCCTCATTCCGGTGGTTTTTCCAGAAGAAACAGGGTATTCAAATCCAAATGTAAACCTTAAGGGAAGAAAGTTAAGCCTGTACTTCAAGTCTACCTGATAGTTTTATTCACTGATACTGTTCACACTCCTGGTGCCCACTACATTTTAGGCATGGGGCCTGGTACTGAGCGTGCAAGGTGAAAAACTCATCCTATGACGGAAGCTGGAGGCAGGAGTTGAAACAGACATGTGGCTGTGCAATTAAAATACTATGAGGAATCTATCATAAGGGACAAACAAGGTGTCAGATAAGCATATGGCAAAGGGCACCAAACCAGCCTGGAGAGTCAGGGTAGGTTAACAGGATTTATTTAAACTGAAGAGTGAATAGTAACCCAGATATAGCAAAGGGCTAAAAAGGTACTCAAAGGTAAGGAAGTAAGATATACAGTTGTAAGAATATCTTGGGTGTTTTTACCATTAAACATAATAATGGCTGCTAGTTTAAGGCAAAAAAAAAAGAAAAGTCATCATGCCAGGAGGTATCTTTCTATATTTTATGAGAAGTGTTTTTAAAATCAGGGTCTGAAGTAGAATTTAGCTTATGTCACTTCACATTTCACTTTGTAAGATAAAAGAGACCTGCTTTCTCCTAATTTAATAACACCTAGTACTGGCCAGTGCAATTCAAAAAGAAAACTAAATAACAGATAAATGCATTGGAGGGGAAGAGGTAAAAATATTGCTCTGACACTGACTGGGTGTCCTGCAATTCAATTAAATTCTGACACCAGTGAAGTGGAGTTAGTATCAGTTGTACCAGACCCCACAGGTTAAGGGCAAAATCCTCCACAAGACTGCCCTCACTTCAGACACCAGCCTTGTCTTAGGGACCAGCTGTACTCCTGACCAACCAACTAAAGTTTGGGGTTTCCATTACCCCCTCATGTATGATAATTCACAAGAACAGATCACAGAATTCCTTGGAAGCATTCTGCCTATGATTACAGTTTTTAAGTAAAGGATACACATGATAACGAAAGGTCTGGGGAGGTCCCATGGAGATAGGGCTTATCATCTTCTCTGCTCATCAATGTGTTCGCCAGTGATGAAGCTCCACTGAGCCTTGGTGTCCAGAGCTTTTATTGGGGGTTTATTATAAGAGCATGATTGGTTAAATCACAGGCCATGTGATTGAACTCAATCTCCAATGCCCCACTCCTCACCAGGGATGGTTGGTGTGCAGCTCCAAGCCTCCAATTATGTGCTTGGTCTTTCTAGTGACCAGCTCCCATCCTGAAGCTATCTAGGAACGCACCAAGAGTAACCTCATTGTCATAGTAAAGGCTCTTCTTTTGCTCAGGAAATTACAAGGGTTTTGAAGCTTTGTGTCAGGAACTGGAGACAAAGTACAGATAAATGTATACTTTTTACAGTGTAAGAATCAATTGAAAATCATTTAAAACCAATAAAAGAGTTCCCCCAAAAAGGCCAAATATGTAATAAATTAATAGAACTCAATGCATTTCTTTTATACCAATAAGACCACCAAGAAAAATAGAACAATTAAAAGGTCTTATCAAGAAATAGGTGAAGGGAATAAAGAGGTACAAACTTCCAACTATAAAGTAAATAAGTCTTGGGGATGAAAGCACAACAAGCGCAAGCTTAGGGAATACAGACAATAATATTGCAATACCTTTGTATGGTGACAGATCATGGTGAGCATTTTGTAATGTATATAATTGCCAAATCACTATCTTGTACACCTGTAATCAATATATTACATATCAACTATACTTCAATTTAAAAATGGTCCTATTACTATAGCAAGAAAATGTATGCTATTTACTAAAATAAAGTTAATAAGACATGTGGCATAGATTTTGAGGATACAGAGGAAAGTCCAAAAACAAAGTAGCATGAGATTGGGTTAGGAGACAGGAGTCACAGAGCAGGAAGGAGAACAAATGACCATAGGGCTAACTTTTAGGATGGTGACTAAAGATGTCAGGGATGTGTTTCATGGTGGGATTAACTGGACTCAAAATGAACATGGGCGTGAACATGAGGGTGCAAGATGATACCTGGAGGTTCAATAATATGAGGAGGATTATAATATACCTGTGCTTAGACAGTGCAAGCAGGCTGAGACTTTACTTGTGACTGCAGAAGAGAGAGCTTATTTGAGTCACCCACTGAATACATCATCTGCATTCTGACACTGAGGAAGGAGGACAGAGTAGATGATTACACTGTTCATAGCAAAGTGCCAAAGCCAGTTGAAAACAATTAAGCAGTGAGATATTAAAGGAGAAAAAATTTTTTAAATTCAAGATTTTATTGCTTTACATTGATCTCATTTCTTTAAACCTTATAATAGAGTTTAAATTTATTTGCTTGTATACTGACTTAAAAAGAAAGTTAAAATTTGGTTAGAAAAATCTGGTATGTTTATTCATTTTTCTGCCATCACCATCTAGTGGAGAAAACTTTGAACTTCAGACAGAATAAGCTAGGATGCAGGAAAAAGAGTAGAGGGCTTACTGTGTGCCAGGCACTATTCTGAACACGTTTACATTCATAAGATCACTTAATTCTTTTTTTTTTATAATTTATTTTGGTATCATTAATCTACAATTACATGTGCAATATTATGATTATTAAACTACCCCCTTCATCAGGTACCCCCCACCAACCCCATTACAGTCACTGTCCATCAGCGGAGTGAGATGCTATAGAATCACTACTTGTCTTCTCTGAGTTGTACAGCCCTCCCCGTGCCCCCTCCCCCAGGACATTACATCTGCTAATTGTAATGCCCCTTTTTCCCCCTTATCCCTCCCTTCCCACCCATCCTCCTCAGTCCCTTTCCCTTTGGTAACTATTAGTCCGTTCTTGGGTTCTGTAAGTTTGCTGCTGTTTTGTTCCTTCAGTTTTTTTCTTTGTTCTTATACTCCACAGATGAGTGAGATCATTTAGATCACTTAATTCTTACAGTAGACTGTGAGGTAGGCAACTCTGTTCCTCTTTTAGATTTGAAAACTGAGTCTGAGAAGTTAAGTCGCTTGCACAAGGTCACACTGTGACCAGTGCAAGTCCAGATTCTTGAAGTCCGAATCTAGTGCCATTTTCACCTCATAGTACATTCAAACAGCTCAATTTTTCAATGTACATAACCATGGGAATAAAATGTATGTATGTATATGGAGAATTTTGTCATTTATTCATATTTTTTCCTTTTCCTCTTTCTTACTTTTTCATATATAATATATATCTGAGCAAAGCACATGTATAAAAAGAAAATAGGATTATACTGTATAATTAGTTTTCTATCTTCTAATTTTTATTCCATATTACATAATGAATATTTTCCCATTACAACCAATAGTTTTGAAAATCTGTATTAGGGAACAATAAAGATATAAAATTACATTTATATGTAAATGAACAGTGCAATCTTGAAGTGCATTTTTAAAGACTGGAAGAGGTACTAAAATATTAATAATGATGATCTGTGAGTAGATTTTTCTATAATAAGCGTGTCATTTCTTTAAAAAAATTTAAGTTTCTATTTACATATTTGGTAAAAATTTCCTTCAAAACCTGGTTTGAGGGCATCTCTAGAACATGAAAGGTAGCAGAATATGTCACAGGAAAATATAACACTTTGTCATAAGAATTATTTTGAGCTGAAGGCAATTAAGTAGCAGCAGATACAAGAAAAACCCTCTGCTCTCCCACTGTTTGCCTAAAAGCAAGACATAAATTTGCAAAGGTGTCCCCTCCTACCCTTTTTACCAGAAGGACAGAAGTTAATCATGAGAGACAACTCTAGACCCTTATCAGCCCAGACAGATGGCAGCAGAGGAAATCTCCATAACAATGAACTTTACTAACTAGCCCTTATCTTCCCTTTGTTCCTTCATATACATATCTTCCACAGGTTGCCACCCTGGATACTCAAAGTCCTTTTCCTTTGTCTTGTCATTCTCTACAAATGTACTGCTCTTTTGTTAAGATGCAAGCCCAAATTCATCACTGAGTACTCCCATGAATATGTGCACTGTACGTGTTAATAAATTTGTTTTTCTCTTCTTAATTTGTCTTTTGCTGGTTTAATTTACAGGGCCCTAGGTAATACATAAACCTAAGATGGGTAAAGGAAAAAAAATTTTCCCACTTCTACAAACCTCTTCTCAGGGTTCTTGTGTGGGTAAAATTGCAATATTTCCAGAGTCTCTCACCAGGCCTTAGTGCATCTCCATATCAATAGGTGTTTCCAAAGTGTGATGAGAACCAGTCCATCTCCGTATCAATAGGTAATTACAAAGGCTAGCTAGAGCATATCTGGATGGGAGGGGTTGGGTGAGGGCCCTTCCTCTGCAGCTGGGTCATGAGAAACATGGGAGAGCAGAAGTGGATGACTGCTTGTAAGCAATAAACAGGTTTTTCCCTCTTTATTTCTCCCTGTGACTAATTTTGGTTTCAAAGGTATTTTCCCCCAGAGTTACAACTTGCTTTTGTGATGTTCCTGTGATAGTTGGCTTGGGGGGTGGGAATAAGTAAAGGTTATAAAATTTCAAGATCCTCCATTTTTGCACAATTTCAAATTATATGACAGCCTAAGTGCAAAGATTCGTAACTCATTTTTGCTTACTTTTCATTAACTTTATTTTTGAGCCTTACATATCTAGTTAGAAAAACCATTAAAAAATCATTCTTCGCTTCTATTAACAGTTGCCAGGAAGTTGGAACACATACTTTGTATCCAATATCAACTGGAAAAAATTACTTCCTTTGCCTTTTTTATTACTATCCTTTACCTAATTATGTTAGGCAGAAAGACCGATATGAGCAGTATGAAAAGAGGGTGGGGACCTGTAACTCCAGGGAGGAAAATATGTTCCCACCCCAGGGCAAATAACCTTTGAAGCCAAAATCAGTCAAAGGGAGAAATAAAGTGGGAGAAACCCATTATTGCTTACAAGGAGTCATCTACCTCTGTTCGCCAGTGTCTCTCCTGCTCCTGCTGCAAAAGGACACCACCAAACATCTCCAGTCCAGGTGTGCATTTGCTCTCCATCCCCTTTGTAATCACCTATTGATATGGATATGGACTACTCTTCTCCACCCCTTGGAAATACCTATTGATATGGAGATGCATTAAGGCCAGGTGAGAGATTCTGGAAATATTGCAGTTTTACCCACAGGTCCACCAAGAACTCAGAGAGTTAATCAGATAAAGCCAGAGAGCCAGAAAGGACTCACAGAGTTAATGCACTTTGCAGTGTGAGTTTATGCCACACGCTCTGAATCTGGGCTGACCTTGAGACTTGCTTTAGCTAATGCAGGTGAGATAGGGCAGACATATGGGACAAGCATCATTATTAAGTTTCTTAAAAATGCCAAGATATGAATAGCACAATAAGAAAAAGAGGTACTTATCTTAAGGCTAAGATTCCATTTTAAAAAGACAGTTGGGAAGTTAGATGTCTAACATATTCTTTGGTAATCAATCAACAACCTGTCTTAAGGCAAGGCAAGCAGTCTTAACTAATAATGTTCACAGTGCTTGGGTAGCAACTATCTTGGAGAACAGGCAGTTTATTCTACAGAATTATCTGGAGGACTGACTATGGATAACGACATACTGTCTCTCACTGGAGATAGACATCATGAAACCACAGGACAAGCCTACACTCCCTGACCCTTTACCTTTATCACATTCTTGAAAGCCTTAAAGACAGAATCCTAAGCCTTTAAGTGCGCCTTTTCTCTGAGGTTGCCCACACTCGCTTCTTGGAGTGGGTATTTTTAGTAGACTTCTTACTGCTCAGTTTATTATGTTTTGTCTCCTTACTCTTCAAGTGTTACCTCTGTCACTTTGCTATTTCATTCTATTTTCCAGACTTTAAGCACAAGTCTTCACTCTCTCTGTCCTGCTTCAAAAGAGTAGAGAGAGACTACTAAGAGCTCTGAGCTTGCAAGTTCCTGTCAATGAGCTTCCCCTTCCTCTCTGCTTTATTCAAGTAAACCTACCTTTGTCTACCTTGACTCTGGCCCATTCCTTCCTTGGAGTGTATTTGCTGGGGAGATAGGTTGGTTCAGAGACACAGGGAAGTCCAAGTACCAGGTAAAGAAGGAATTTATTAAAGCAAGAGTGTCAGGGAATGACAGATTAGAATAGTAAAGGAAGTTCATTGAACTACTCAGCATGGGGCACATCCCCTGCTAACTCCTTAAACTAGTGTTACCTGGTGTCCAGTGTCCACTTAGATCTGCACTGCACGGGCACTGGGTCCCTACCACCCAAGGATTTGGAGGAGCTGCAGAGCCCTGGATGGAGTGAGATTATGTTCTGCAAACTTCCTAGAGACAAAGAAAGAAGACTTTCAGGCAGGCTGCTAAAAAGCATGACCGGTAAACTGCAGTTCCATCCAGGGCACCCAGGGGACAGTAATTTGCAAGCTCAGATCTGAGCTCTAATCAGCCACTCCTTACTTATCTGAAATAGGACAGAGGGAGTGAAGGTTTGAGCTTAAATTTGGAGAATTAGAATGACAAAGAAAAGTAACAAAGACACTTACCACCAGAAAAGTGCAGAGACAAAAATGTTATAAATTGAGCAATGAGAAGCTTATTTAAAGCAAAAATGTGCACACCTGGAGAAAGGGGAGTGTGGGCTACCTCAAAGAAGAGGTGCCCTTGAGACAGGGACCATGGGCTTAGACAGAATAGGATGAGGGCCTCCAGAAAAAGCAAGGCAGAATATTTGCAGTCAGAGCAATGTAACTACATGCAAGGAAACCCCCTACCAAAACTCTGTGTTAAACATTAAACTCTAGGGTCATTCTTCAGTAAGATCAGTTAATGTTCCCCAGATAAAGTAGAGTAGCCCATGTTTTTATTATACTAATCATCTGTGAGATTGACTTTAGCATGCTAAAAGGCCCAGGCCTATCCTATGTGCTGTCTTTCCTCATTCAGATCTGATGGGGTGGTTTTGCGAACTGGGCAACTAATTTAGCATGCAGACCCAGCTGTAAACAACATAGTAAAAGGCAGCAAAGATTCCACCTTAGAGATAAGATTGCATTTTAACACCCAAGAAGTTTGGGAAGCAAGATTCTTAACTTGCTCTTTAGCAAACAGACAATACCTCAGCCACCTTGGGGGCTGGGCAGGCTGCCTTTTGATGTGCTCCTAGACCCAGACGCCCTGGAGAGAGATGCCGGTATCCTGGAGAGAGATTGGGGCAGGGAATTCCTTGTGTTAAGTTAATTCAGGTGTTCAGACACCATGTAGCGTCCACACCCCTAAGCCTTTTTTTCATGTTCTCAAAAAAATCCTCATTTTGCCTATAAAACCCCTAGACAACACACCACACTGGACTCTCTTGTCCCCTCCTGGCGTGAGCTGGGAGCTCTGTCCTTCCACTTTATTTATAAATAAAAGCCTGTACCTTGCTCTCCTACCTTGGGTGTTTGCTAAGCTCATTCTTTGGCTTCGTGAACAAGAACCCTGGCATCACCCTTCAGGGTTTAGGATTTAATAGGTGGTTGAGGATTTTCAGGTATGCCACAAAGGGCCAGATATGAACTGGCCAAATTGTCCCAGAATGTTTATCTTTGTTAAGACATTAAGTTTCTTTTTTTTTTTTTAACTCAACACAAGAAATATACTGCTTTGGATTCCTTTCCAGGATATCAGCTTCTGTCTGGAAGCATGTCAATCAAGACTGTCTGCCCTGCCACCAACAAGTGAGCCACCATCCATTTGATTAAAATGCAATCTTAGCTTTAGGATAGAACTCTTCCTGAATAAGCTGAGCCTTTTAGCAGGTTAAAGTAAATCTTACAATAGTATCTTCTAATTGATACAGTGAAAACATAGGCTAAGCTGAGATACTTTATCAGGGGAGGGTTCAGACTTCTAGGCCTTGTTGCTCCCGGCCTTCTGAGCTTTATATTTTTAACTGGTTAACTCCTTGAGTCCCTTCTAGTGGGCTTTACTGGCCTTACTCTCTTTCCACCCTGCTGTTCACATCAGTTTTCCTGCATAACATTTTCAAATAAAACTTGCCCCGCTTCACTACTGTGTTTCTGCCCTTCAATTCTTTGTTGTGGCATGGTCAAGAACCAAGAAGAACTCAACCCCTAGCAGTTCTAGTTCTTTGTGAGTCACACCTTTCTGCAAAACCATTTTATAGAGGCTCATACAATACCTAGGGGTGTTTGCTTTTGGACAAGTTTCAAGTACATGTTCTTGCACTGCAGATAAAATAAAAATCCCATTTCTGTCAACTTTTAGAAAAATCCATTCTTTTCTAAAATTTTCTTCTGATTCTTCATTCGCCCCAATTTATTTTCTTCCTCCAAACAACAAAAATGCATGTTTACGATTCATTTTTGAAGGAGAGGTTTACAGAAAAGCACACAAGAAAATTACCTAAAACAATAATCCTATCAAAGACGTATAATACCACACGTTTTAATCATTCTTTTTCATTTTGGAGGGGGGCATTATCTGTCACTGTCTATAACGTAATTTTGAATGGTTGCCTAACATTATTTTATTGCTCTGGGGGTAGATATGTCCTAACTTGATTAAACTTCATTTATAATTGTGTTTCTAATTTAAACAGTAAAGCATCTAAATGTG
This sequence comes from Smutsia gigantea, assembly GCA_032199065.1. Lineage (NCBI taxonomy): Eukaryota > Metazoa > Chordata > Mammalia > Pholidota > Manidae > Smutsia > Smutsia gigantea. Next base: position 132,814 of record JAVSCE010009591.1, read on the forward strand.
TGCTTCAGGTAAAAGGCCAAAAAAAATCCAAAGGGGGGTGAGGTGGGGATAGTCTCTGTATCTGCATTTATCTGACCACTGCTTGAGATGAACATTTTTTTTCACACGTGCAGTTGTTTTGTTCTTTTTTTTGTTAGAGTCTTCTTTCCGGTTTTCTTTTGGAGCGTTTTGGGGTTTTTTGCTATTTCCCTTTAATTACAAACCAGCCGCCCTGAAATTCCTGTCCCTCCGCCCTCCCACAAGCTCACTTGCCCCAGAGCCGCAAGCTGCTTCCCAGGCGCAACCTCCGCGCCTTTTCACGGACATCCCCTCCGGCGTTGCGGGACTCGCAGAGCGCGCAGGGGCGCCGTTTTCGCCACCGCGCAAAACTGCGCACGCGTAACCCCTCCACCCTCCCCGGTCTCCGCGGCCCCTTACAAAGGGGGCGCGCAGGGCCGACCGGAAGTGGACGCGCAGAGGCTAGGCCAACCGCCGCGGCCTACATTTCCCGACAGGCTGTGCGAGACGCAGCCAGCTGGGGAGGCAAATGGCCGCAGACTACATTCCCCGACAGGCCGCACGACACCTTGCCAAGGGTGGCGGGGGCAAACGGCCCCGAACTACATGTCCCGAAGCGCCGAGCGAAACATTGCCGCCGGCGGCTGGGGCAAAAGGCCCAAGACTACTCTTCCCGGCGCGCCGCGCGAGGCGCCGCTGGCGGCCGGCCGAGGGTGGGCCGACGCGGGAAGCTCCGGACGTGAGGGATGAGCGGCGCCCTCCCCCGGCCCGCTAGCGTTCTGCCGCCTCCCTGAGCGAGGGTCGCGCGGCGCGGGGCCTAGCGGCGGGTATCAAGAGCCGTTGGCGAGCGCAGGGGCTGTCGCGGCCGCGCCAGGCGCCGGCCAGGGCGGTGGCCACCATGGAGGTGAGCGGGCCGGAAGACGACCCCTTCCTGTCGCAGCTGCACCAGGTGCAGTGCCCCGTGTGCCAGCAGATGATGCCCGCCGCGCACATCAACTCGCACCTGGACCGCTGTCTGCTGCTCAACCCCGCTGGGCACGCGGAGCCCGCGGCCGGGCCGCACCGCGCAGGGGAGCGGGCCAAGGGGCTCTCGCCGCCCAGCGCCAAGAGAGGGCGGCTGTCGGAGAGCTCGGCGCTGAAGCAGCCGGCCACCCCGACGGCGGCCGAGAGCAGCGAGGGCGAAGGCGAGGAGGGCGACGACGGCGGCGAGACCGAGAGCCGGGAGAGCTACGACGCGCCGCCCACGCCCAGCGGCGCGCGTCTCATTCCCGACTTCCCGGTGGCCCGCTCCAGCAGTCCCGGGAGGAAGGGCTTGGGGAAGAGGCCGGCGACCGCAGCCGCGGCGGCTGGCAGCGCGTCTCCGCGGTGCTGGGACGAGACGGAGGCGCAGGAGGAGGAAGAGGCTGTGGGCGATGGCGACGGGGACGGCGATGCGGACGGCGAGGATGACCCAGGCCACTGGGATCCTGACGCCTCGGATGCCGCCGCCTTCGGGGCCAGTGGTGGGGGCCGCCCGCACGCCAGGGCGCTGGCGGCGGAGGAGATCCGGCAGATGCTGGAGGGCAAGCCGCTGGCCGACAAGATGCGTCCCGACACACTGCAGGACTACATCGGGCAGAGTAGAGCCGTGGGGCAGGAGACGCTGCTCCGGTCCCTCTTGGAGACGAACGAAATCCCTTCACTCATCCTGTGGGGGCCTCCGGGCTGTGGCAAGGTGAGTGCAGCCTAGGCAGAAGGGTTCCGTGCGTTGATCTCTACGGGTCGGGCGTGGATCCCAGTGGTCGGAGAGCCGTGGAGGAGGCGCCCTTTTAGAATCCGCCCGTCTTCCCTGGATATTGAGGCCTAAGATTGCTGGGCCTCTGAGACCAACTGAGCCCGGGGCAGTGCTTGGTCCGCAGGTGGAATCTGTGATGGGTGTGAAAAAGGCACACCCCCTAGATTTCGCGAGACACGTTTTCTGGTCATTTTCAAAATGAAGATGTCTGAATCCGTTAGGCTTACAAGAATATGTGGATTCTTTCCATGGTTGACCTACGCTCGTATTCCAAGGTGCCCTCGCCGCCCCACCCCCACACAATTAATGGCCCAATTCTCAAAGAAACTGGCATGCTACAAATGGTAGAGGAATATTTGTAGATTCCATTTGTAGGTACAGATTCAGCTTAGAAAAAAATAAGCAAAAAATTTTTGTTTTTGTTTCCTTCCCTTTCTTCTAGTTTTGGTTTAACAGACTTTTTTATCCTTGAGAATGAGTATAACAAGACAAATACGAAAACTGTTGTCACTCGGCAAGTTATTTTCATCTAGTATTTCCATAACTGTCCTCAAAATGCCTTGTACTTTAGAGAAAAATCACTGGTGCATTTGATGTCCAGTTCTACATACCTTGTTAGGAATTAGCACAAGTCCAGAGAAAGACAGGATATTGAGGTCTAGAAAACATGTCATTGGAAGAACACTGTGAGGAAACAGTGGAGGAATTAAGACTGAAAAATGAGATGGGTAAGAGGTGTTTACCTGATTTTTTTTTATCTATAGGAAGTGGAAGCTAATATGCACTAGTGAGTGAAAGGCAAAATTCAGGATCAGAATGTGAAGGGGCAGTCATAACTTTGAGGTTCAAACTCTTTGGTACACGAGGGCTTTTCTGGTTTTTCCCAACACCTTCATCTCCCACAAGTTAATCATACCTCCCTTTACTCCACTTCCTGATGTGCATCTTACTGGTTTTGTGCCTGTCTTTTTGGCTTTTGCTCTCCCTTTGGCCAAATATAAATTAGATCTATCCCAAATAACATCTTAACATGGTGGTGGATTTAATTGTTAACCCATTTAAAGGATTGAGTTATGGTAGCGTTCATGGGACTTGTCCGAGAACTTTTTATAAGATGAGAATGGCAAATCAGCTCCTGGGGGCCCCAGATGGCAAGAAAAAGACACTAAGGAAGTCTGTAGGATGAACTCACAGAAATGCCAGGCAAGAGATTTGTGGGCTGGGCTGCTCATTGTAGTGGCTGGTGATAAGTCACAAGTCCAGGCATAGGTGTGTGGGTGCCAGTAGACAGGGATTTGCTAGAGAAGTAGCCACAGTAACAGTGCTATATAAATTTTAGAAGAATATGCCACCTTTCCATTCATCCAGGAGATTTGTCTCTCTCTTTAAGAAGACTTCCCTCTTTATTTCCATCCTTTTACAACAATAATCTTAATTACAGCATATGCATATTTTATGGAGCACTCATTAAGTGCCAGGCAATGAGCAGTGCTTTCATTGTATCTCTCTGTTGTTTTCTGGTAAACACTAACCTGATGGAAGTGCAATTGTTTCATCTACTTCGGAAGTAGACTTGGAGAAGTGGCATGAGGTCATCTTAAGTGCGAGGTGATTGTTGTTGGTCTTTCAGTTCAAAGTCTCATACTTCTTAACTTCTAAGCTTCACTGATGAGTTTCCAGTTGTAGAACTGATTGATTCTGTGGTTCTGTACTCCAGCTCTACACCTAGTCCTTCAGCAGGAATGCGTTCTTGGCTGGAAGAGGTCACAGCTGTCACCCAGGCTCTGCTAAATCAGGACAGCCTCTCTTTACTGGGATTCCCAACATCTTAGAGTCCCCAAAAAAGGAAATCAAACGGGGTTAGGTACATAGGAGAAAAGGTCAGCATTAGTGTAAGGCTCAGTTTCCTGTCATATATAACTTTTTAAAACATTTTTAATAATGTGATACGGTATTTCAGATTGTCTCTGAGCTGCTGAGCTTTCTTCAGAGTTCCAGTTGTTGGTAAAAAGTGCTGGTGCGGCTTGTGTTAGTACCTGGGGTTGCTTTTCTCTCTGTGTCTGACCAGCTTTCCAAACTACGTATCATCTTTTCTAGACGACTCTGGCTCACATAATAGCCAACAACAGCAAGAAACATAGCATAAGATTTGTGACATTGTCTGCAACAAATGCCAAGACAAATGATGTGCGAGATGTCATAAAACAAGCTCAAAATGAAAAGAGCTTTTTCAAAAGGAAAACCATTCTTTTTATTGATGAGATTCATCGGTTCAATAAATCTCAGCAGGTATATTAACTTCCTTCTACCTTTTGGTCATTGTGAACATTAAACTGAATATAAAATATGTGAGATCACTTTGAAAAGCATAAAGCCCTGTACAAATAAATGGTAAGGACTGTTGCCATTACCTTTGTGTCCAAAGAACCACCGTCACACATCTCCTTTGATCCTGTTTCCCCACTTTTTCTTAGTGTTTTTTGGTGACAAAATGCTTTCCCTGTCTGATAAATGAAATTGTTGATCTTTATCCAAGCTGTATAGATTAAAAAAAACAGCTTTGGGTCATTTCCAAGTTTTTAGAAATTTTGAACTAAGTGTAAGGAGTCAGTGAACAGTTAATCTGATTTTAAGATCATTAAGATAACATTTTTTTTTATTTCTCCCCTATAAAGTGTTACTTTTTATTTTCAAAATTAAAGAATCCCTTTTCTGTGACTTTAGATCCTCATCAAGGTGTATGTTACAAGATCTAATCATTACTGCTTATTTAAATGGCTTTCTGAAATAAAAGGACAATTTATTTTTATAAACAAAGCCACTTTTGTATTCTTCCTAAATAAACAGACTTTTTTTTTCAGGTATACTTTTTTCTTTGATGTATTTGTTGTAGCTTTTTAATGAGAAATAGAAATGCTTCACAAAACACTGCTATGCTTTTTTTCCTGATTTGAATCTGACTAAATAGAATTGTAACTAGATGCTAGCACTCTAGGTTTCACATTAGCATTTCTCCCCATAAGACAACACTAATGGTGATGTGTTCACCAAGGCATAGTTACCACATTTGTTAGGAAGAGAAACTTTTTGATTGAGCACAAGCAGTGAAAGACAATTTTGGAAATATTAACATTATTAGGTTTTCTTAGACTTTGTAAAGTAGCTGCTATATTTAAGTTATGTGCCAGTTCAGGATTGGGATAGAAGAAAACTTTTCTAAGAAACCATTTATGTTGAAACTAAAAGCTCTACTTTGAGCTATTAATCTACCAGCAAGAGACCAGGCTTACACATTGGCATTCCAGAAGATGTGTTGTAGGCTTAAAAAGCATGAGTTGTGCTCTCCTGATGTTGCGTCCATGTCCAGTTAATATAAAGCTGCTATTCCTGATCTCAAAATTAGGAAAAGGAAGGAATGGCCAACTTACGTAGGTTTCTGCAGGTTGTTGACTGGGATCAATTTCTTCTGTTTTCTTCCCATGTGATTAGGACACTTTCCTTCCTCACGTGGAATGTGGCACGGTCACTCTGATTGGGGCAACCACAGAAAACCCTTCCTTCCAGGTCAATGCTGCTCTTCTGAGCCGCTGTCGCGTTATTGTTCTTGAGAAGCTTCCAGTAGAGGCAGTGGTCACTATTTTAATGCGAGCTATCAACTCACTGGGAATCCACGTCCTAGACTCCAGCCGTCCCACTGACCCTCTGAGCCACAGCAGCAACAGCAGTTCAGAGTAAGTTGACTGTGGGCAGTATCCCGGGGCACATACCTCCCAGAGGATCCCCTGGCAGGGGGCCAGAAAGGGCTGGCCAGCAATAAGGAGAGGGTGGAGACTAAGAAGAAATGTTGATCTAGTAATGAAAACAAAAGAGGAGTAAAGTGTTTAGTTACACCAAGTTTATCTCCACAGATGTTTCCTTTCTTTTTGCGATGTATTTTATAGGCTATAATGGGTATATCTAAATCTTCAGGCTCCAGTATTGCTTTGCCTGTTATTATTGGGCCTGTGTGATATTGGGTATTTGGTTTTGTCATCGGGGATTTGGTTTTTTTCCTAGCACACTTTTTTTTAAAGGCTTGGAAGACAGTGGGAAGCTTTATTGATTATTTTCTTTCATGGAATAGACTTTAACTTACAAATATTTCAAGAATTATATACTCAGTTTCCAATTTTTTTCTTACAGTTTACTCTTCTTGTAAGAATATTAAGTAAAAATTAATGTAAATGTAACCATAAAGTTCTTTAAGCCATTTTAGAATGATTTTTTTCACACTCTTAAAAGTCAGACTCAATTCCGTGAAAGTAAAGAAATCTTAACTGAAAATGGTACATTAAAAGCTGTCTCTTCTTTTGGTAATCTATTTCTGTATCATGACCATGTGAGTTCATTAATACACAGGGTATATGTCATGTATAACCAATTAGATTACTCAGGTCAGTTGGGTTTCCTTTATATATATTAGAATATATTCTTCAGATGTTTTTATTCATGTGTCAGCTGAAATAGCGCAGTGGAACATAATCTGGTCTGATAAGAGGCTAATGCCTGCCTCTGCATGCTGTGGACTCCACAGCTGCTTATGCCTGCCCTGAGGCCAAGTTCTGGAGCCACTCTAATGTGAGGATTAAAGTACAACACATAGTTTTAGCTCCAGGGTTTAGGTTTCAACAATCTCTCCCTATGTGTCTGGCTTCCCATTTGCTCCTGTCTCATATGTAGGGGAAATTATGCTGTGCCTCTTGAAAGCCTTGAAACATGGCCAAGGACCCTGCAGGCACAACAAAGTTGCATCCTTTTACAGTAGAGTTGTGATGGGATGGGTGTCAGCATTGGGGATAAAAAGAAATCTGGAACCTGCTCGATCAGTCAGGTGTACTCACTCTTAGGAGCATTTTGTGTGTGGGCACTTGTCAGGGTTAAAAGGGGCTACTACCAGCCCCTCACACTTAGTGTAGCTTTCCTGTACACTACAAAATGCATATAACCAAGAGGTAAAGAAAAATTGAAGCAAAGGGGGAAAATCCTAACATTTTTCTGTGTATTTTTTTCTATGTACTAGTCACTGTACTATATCTACAACTTTATATCTTAATGTTTTTATTTATCTACAGTAATTTTATTTATTTCATTCATGTCATCATTTCAGGGGATGCCCTCAGGTTTTTCCCTCTCCTCAGTCACTGCCAGGCCATAATCTAAGTGATATGAGGAAGACAGTAGACCATGGAGCTCATCTTAAAAAGGATTTCGGCATTTTAACAGGATGCCCAAGTCATTTGTATGCATAGTCAAATTTAAGAGGATCAAGTGAAAGAATTAAGATTTCTTTTACTACTGAAACTGAGCCAGTGATTCTTAATCTGCAAAATTGCATTTCAGTCAGGAAAACCCTCCCGTATTCAGTGGATGATTTACTTTTCCACTCTCACTCAGTTAGAATTGATCCTAATTATGACTTTCATTCTCTTGCTTACTTCCTGATATTCCCCACCTTCCTGGGAGGTCTAAGAGGATAGGAATGTGCTTGTCCTATCTCCAGCACCTAGCACATTGCCCAGCATATAAGGTGCATAGTAAATGGTTTGTGAATGAATAAATCCTAGCTTTTAATCTGAGAGAAAAGGTTAAAAACAATTTTTTTTAATGTAGTCAATATATAAGGGATAATTTCCCAGGTATCAAAAACCTTTTTCTTTAATACTATTGCTTAAGCAAACTATACCAGCAAGCAGAATGAAATAATGATTATTAACCTTAATTAATAGATCTGCTTGTTAGCAATTTGATAAGAAGTTAAATTGGGAGATGTCATAGGCCACAGAAAGAATTTATTATAAATAAGCACTAGGATTTATTCATTCACAAACCATTTACTAAGCACATTATATGCTGGGCACTCTGCTGTGTGTTGGAGATAGGAACAATTTCCTAACAGAAGGACCTGGCCACCCCAGTTCCTATAGGTAATTAAAAGTGGATTGTGTGATTGTATTATCTTTCAATTTTAAGTAAAATTTTACTTTTAAATCCCTATTGACTATGGATACATTCTTGTGGGCATAAGTTAGGTCTAGCTGGAAAGAAAGACTTTTAACCCCAAACAATTACTTTCTGTGGGAAGCCAGAGCTTCCATGAAGTGTGATACATGAGCGTGCATTTGTATTCTCATGTCATGTTTTGGTGCCCTACATAGCAGCTAGAACACTGACAGAGGACTCCTAGGCTGTTTCCGTATGCATGAGGAGCTGAACAGGCGCTAAGTCTGCACACTTTGGCTGATAATTATGCCATTGTTGATTTTACTTGAGAAGTTATGAATTCTCATGTAGTGTCCACAAGTATATAACAAATTCCCATCAGAGTGAAACAAAGGTCCTGTTTTTAAGATTTCCCTTCTATATTTATTTGCTCACAACAGATTGAAGGTACTGTGTTGGAGAAAGCTCACTCCTGTGCCTTTAAAGAGCTTAGCATGTGATAAAAGGATAGATGAGTATGTTGATGGAGTTATGCATGTGGAATTACACCCAAGGAGCAAAGGATATAGAGAAGAGGCATTGAGAATATGTGAAAACAAATGCTTCACCTCCCAGATGAGGATGCTGAACTGAGCTTTGAAGGATAAACAGAATTTAATTAGATGAAACAGGAAGCTCATTTTGCAGGGGATGTAGCATGTAAAAAACAAGGTGGCAATAAACAGCATGATCCATTCATGGTGGCTGGATGGGAGTTGGCATGAGAAAATGAAGGTCAGGGAGGCAAGGCCAGATTTTAACCAATCTGTGTTCTAATATAAGACAAGTAATGTGGAGAGCTATGAGAAACCATAGAAAGATTTTGAGCAAGAAAATGCTCAGATCTCCATTTTAGGAAGCCGAGTGTGGCACTGGAGGGGTAGAGTGGGTTGAAGGGAATCAGTCCCAGATCTCCACCCCCATCCCCGGTGTCAGGGAGACCAGTTAGCAGGCTGTTGCAGTGCTAGAAGACAAATGGTTAAGTGCAGATGATTTGAACAAAGGCAGGAGCTGCTCTGAAAAATCCTTAAGTCAGGTCTGTAGGCCCAGTGTGAAAAGGAAGGGGAAAAGAGGATCTAGGATGACTCTGTATCTGATGGCTGGGTGAACAGTTACACTTTTGAATAAGAAAGATGTTCCAGGAAGAGGAGCAGAGGAGTATGAGAAGTTCAGTTTGGGCCTTGTTCAGTTTGTGGGACCCCTGGATGATTCATACGGTGAAGTCCCCTCAGCAGTTTGATGGAGAAGTCAGGAGAGCAGCAGAGAGTTTGCGGATAGAGATTTGGTAGCCTGCATCTCAGAGGTGGTATAGCCCACGGGTCGAAAATACTCCTCCAGGCAAGCTGAAGAGAGCCAGGAGCTAAGGGTATTAAGTTGAGGACTTGACAGTGTTGATTGTGTGGGAGAAATAGAGGAGCCCAAGGAGGCAAAATCCAGAAACATCAGAAAACCAGGATGCCCACAGAGGAGAGCTGCACCACGGAGGGAGTACCTGGCATTATTGCACCAGTTAGGATTAGGTATGGCTGCATATAACAGGAAAAATCAGATTAACTGGCATAAACAAGATAGAACTTCCCTTCTCATGTGAAAGAGCCTGAAGGTAGGTGGATATAAAGATTGCAGTTCCTAGTCAGCTTCATAGTACCATCCAGGACCTGGGCTCTTGTCTTTCTGCTTTACCACCTTCAGCACATGGCTTCTACCTCATGCTCAATATTGCTACTGAGTTTTAGCCACTATATCTGCATTCTAGGCAACAGGAAGGAAGAAGGGCCAAAGAACAACATCTACCCACCCCCCCTTACCACCTCCCAGCTTTTATGAGACATCTGCAAAATAGTACTGTATTCTCAATTGTGATTTTTGTTGTGAAGAGGATAGAGGTAAGCTGGTAGTTTGTTCAATTATCTTTACCATAGTTCCTTTGGTTTGTATGGGTAATCAACAGTTTTCATGTATTTTGCTTTTGAAGCATTTTGGTCACATAGTACAAACAGCAAAGCACATTATCTGTGCACTGGGTTAATTTTGGAGACCTGGGGAAGAAATCAATAATTTATCCTCTCATAAGCTTATACTGCTGAAAATAAAAAAGTAAATTAGTGTTTAGTCTGTTTAGTCACCCTGCAGGACTTGTTGCTTTGAAGTATTGTAGATTCCAGATCATAGGATACGTGTGTATTCAAAACCATTCCTAAAGAATCAGTTGTTTCCAGGCCAGATAACAGCATAAGTTTGTTGATACGAAGAGTGAAATGAGAAGCTGTAATTGCTCTGTTACTGTATAACTAGGCGGAGTTCCAAGAGTTGGTTGAAAGAGTTGAAGTGGCTTGTGTCCTGCAGAGAAAGTGCTGTAGCTTGACTCTGAGACTGGGCTTTGCTCTTATCCTCCTGAGAGGGGAGCCCAGACAAAATGGCCCCTTAACAAGATGGCTGTAGGTTTTGTTTTTGTTTTTAATAAAAGTTTGAATGGTTTTGCCTGCCTTTCAAAAATAATCTTTTCTATCATTGAATAGAAAGAAAGGTAGTGGAACACCAGAGTAGGAGCTACTGATTAGAATGAGTTATGGGTTTAGAGTAGATTTCAATTGTTTTTCTTAAAAATGTTTTGACATAAAAACAGGTATATTAATGTACATTATTAAAATTATGACATAGAAACACTAGCAACCAGAAACTGATCTCATGGACCGTGTATTTGTTTCCTATGGCTGCCATAGCAAATTACGGGTATTCCCCCACTTTTTGAACATTTGCATTACAGAACTTTGCCCTACATTAGTACCTGTCTTTCTAAGCGAAAGAAATCCAAAGAGGATTTTTGCTTTTACAGAAAAAGGCAAAAAGCAAAAACAACATTCAGGTTTTGTTTTGCATTGAGCTGCTATAGAGGCAGTTCATACCCTGAGTGGCAAGAGGGGCCCCACCAAGCTCCTTTCCTCCATCAAGCCTTCATAGCTTTGAACTGTGTCTGTGAGCATCTGTGTTTTTTCTCAGTTTATTTTGTGCATCTTGTAGCAAGATGTGTTCTAAGGAATCAGAAAAGCCTAAGGGAGGTTAATTTTTGGGTCTGGGAATGCTCAAAATTTTTCCCATATAAATTAGTGATAATGCTTCTTCCTTTACACCATTTTGGGTTACAGAAGGTTTCATAGAAACATTCTTTTAGATAGTGGGGGGGTGGAACTTGTGCCACAAACTGGGTGGCTTAAACAAAGAAATTCATTCTGTCACAATTATGGAGGCTCCAAGTCTGAAGTCAGCTGTTGGCAGGCCACACTCCCTCCAAACACTCAAGAGTCCTTCCTTCCAGCTGCTGGTAGCTTCTGGCATTCGTTTGTGGCAATATCACTTCAGTTTCTACCTTCATCTTCACATGGTCACCTCCTCTGTGTCTCTCTGTCTTCTGTAAAGACTTTGCCATTGGAGTTAGGGGCCACATTAAATCCCTGATTGTGTATCTTGAGATCTTTAACATAGTTACATTCACAGGTTCCTGGATTAGGATTTAGGCACATCTTTTGGGGCCACTAATCATTGACTATAGCCTATCAGGTACATGGTATAGTATATTTAGGAAAGATGTGTGCCTCCGTGGGATTAAACAGAATAGAGGGCATCGTCTGTGAAGTTTATGCTCTCTCTTTGTGGAGAAAGTAAGTTTTGTTTTGTTATACATTCACTTTAGTTATCCTGGATGTACCAGAGTTTGGAGCTCTGTCTTGATTATGTGCAATTATAGGGTGTATGTTACTGAACAGTCTAATTTAAATGATTCTCATCACTAGTAATAAAAAGAACTAACATTTACTGAGTGCTCATGATGTGCCAGACACTGCTGTAAGCATATTCATGTCTTATTTGATCCTCTTCAAAGTAGGTATCCTTATCTCCTTGTTATTAGATGGGGACACTGAGGCACAGAAAGGTTAAGTAACATGCCCAGCCCATGATCACCCAACTTGAACCCAGTGGAGCCGGTTTTTAAAGGCCTGTTTCTAACTACTTAGTTGTTAGAAGGGGGTCTAGGTACCAAGTTAAAGTGCTGCTGGTGAGTATTAATACTCTGACCTTTCTCTGTGTTTCTTGTGTAAGGACAGCACTGTATAAATTTTTAAAGGATTAAGAACAAAAGATTTCCATCTATAATTTAGCAGTAGCTCTTTTTCACCAGATCCGCACATCACACTTACCAGGGATACGTTTTGAAAGTACACGTGTCTCTAGAAATTTCAGAATGTAAGATATGCACATCTATATTTTAGGACAGTTCTCTGTAATCTGATACACATCTTTGATTGAGGACCACTAGGTAGCTGCTATTACCCTGACCACAGAATGCTGCTTTTTCTCGGTGAAGGATTCACGGGGTATTTGTTTTGTAATTTAGGGAGAGTTTCACTGGGCCATATATATTCTTTTGTTCTGCTGTGAAATAACAGGTACATTATCACTCACTTCACTCCTTCTCCAGTGTAAACATGCAGCCAACTAAACAGTCCTCCAAATCCCATTTTCACCCACCAGAAAACAATATGCAGAAAGATTCAGGCCCTTGGAAGAAAAAGGAGGGAGCTGGCTTTAGAGCATACTTCCCTTATTCCTCTTAAGGCTCTAGGCCTTTTATCTCTGGGTCTTGTTAACCAGGAATATGATCTTTAACAAAGCACTTATTTTAGCTATTTTTTAAAATTATGGAGCATTTCTTCTTTTTAAGTCACATTATAACAATATAATTTACAATCTGTTGCTTTTTTCTCCATACGAGGTGAAATTTTAGGTATTCTATCACCAAAGATTTTGCCTCATTTAATTATACTTTTAACTTTGGAAAGTTACTTCCAAATGGGAACATTTTATAAGTTTATGCTTAAATTTAAAAATAATGTTAAGATAATTTGTGCAATAGTTGCTGTTCGCTGAGCTGTGCAATACCAATATGAATGTTCCCTATTTCATGATTCTTGGCAAGAGCGCTGTCATCTCCCTCTCCTAAGATGTAAAACTATTGTAACATATTTTATTACTCTTGAGAACCTAGCTAATGTAAACTGGGGTTCAGGATATATTTATTGGGTGGTAAGTAGACATTCTATACAACATCCTTAGTAGTGAATTTCCAGTTGGTGATTCACTTGTATGACCATTGTGAGTACCACCGGTGGGTCACTTTTTATTACATCAGCAGAGTTACTCAAGGGTTCATTTTGTGTTTGAAATACTTGCTTATTTTGGACAGGGTGAGGTTTGGAATGTAGGTCCTGTCAAAGGAAGGGGAGAAAGAGTGGAGCAGTGGGAGCTTGGGTGAAAGCACTCAGTTCTGCTTTGATTGTAGCATCACTCCCATCCCCATGGCTCCAAGTCTGATGAAAATAGACAGTCAGAGAGCAACTTGGACTTTGGTTACAAGTTTAAAAAATTGAAGGAAGGATCCTACTTTCCAGCCATGTGAAATCCATACCCATTTTTGAAGGCCGCAGTGCACTGCTAATAAATCTATGAAGCAGTCTGCTGGTTGACTTCTTTGATGATGAACAAGGTATTTGCTGACTTTAGATGAGGACTGATGGAAATGGGGCAGCAAAGTAAGTACAGGGGTGTATAAGGCACCCTTCTTTCTCTGTCCCTAAGCACGTCATGCCTCTAAATAGATGCAGTGGATAGATGACAGAAAAGGGGTATATACCAGAATACCACTGTTGAGGTAGTATAGCAAGAGGTGGCTTTACCCTTGTTCTGTTTTTAAAATTTTACATAATTTACGTTTTGCAAAAAAGTAATACTTAAGAGTTCAGAGTAGCTTACTTGTTTTTTAAAATATTTGAAAAATAATATTAAGATTTAGTTGTTAAGGATGCAAACTATATATAGTATGATCTTTTGGTTTTTTTTAAATTTTAAATTAGATGAAAGGTTGGTGATTGCATGGTGGATGGGTCATAAAGGAAATTGAATAAATGATGTAGTACCAGGTGCTCTAGGTAATGGTGAAAAGGAATTTCTTGTTTTTTTTTTTTAATACTTTCCGTATGTTGTGATTTCTGAAAAATCAATGTGTGACTCTGAGATTGTGGGAAGATTGAAGTTAGTTCTATGGGAAAATTGAAGTGAGTTCATTCACTGTGCTGATCTTGAATGCCTGTTCTCTCCCAGGCACCAACTGGGGCTACAAAGAATAAAGCATGCTTCCTATCCTTGAGGCTCAGTATTTGTGGGGATGGAGAGATGACAAATGTGATGAGCAGATGGCTGGATTCCACATGATGGCTCCCTCAGGACTGATGAGGGCTCCTGCTTTACTCCTTTTTGTCCTGCAAATGATCCTGAGGGCTTATTGCTAGGAAGCTTTCCAAAGAGAAGAAAGGCATTGCTTTTATTAGTTCTGAGGCTCAAATGAAATGTTCGGCTGTCTGCCCCAACCCCGCCTAACCTACACGCACGTGCACACACAGATAGGTGCTGTATCCAAGCCCCAGTGCCCTTTCCCTTTGGGCACATCACGTGGGTAGCATGTCCTCTGATGTTGGCCTCTCCTCACACATTTTCTTGCCTTCTTCTAAATCATCTAAACTCTGCTAAACGATACGTGCTTGAGAAATGGTCCGTCAGCCTTGCAAAGTGCCAGCAATGTGCCCTCAGTATGTATTTTGAGTATCTGGGCAGGAAAGGAGGAGGATATGCCTCTGGACTGTAAACATGGCTCTGGAGCCCAGACACCTGTCAGGAATCTGATGAGAGAGTCCTTCATTATCAAGCTAAGAAAACAGGTGCCTGATATGTGAGAGAGAGAAACAACTGGAAGTTGGCTTTGGTAAATAAGGCAGTGAGGTGAGGTGGTCTTAAGATGTTAGAAACAAACTGTTTAGGGAATGAAGTACAAATCAGTGTTATGTGCACTATTCACCAAAGTGAGCTTGTGGGGTGGGCATACCTTAGGAAATCTGGATGGACCTTCACAGACAAGACAAGCAGGGCCTTCTTTCATGGTCCCCTCCCCCTGCTTGCCCCAGTCCACTTGGTGCCAGTGCATTTTTCCCAAGTAGCTGATTTGGACAGTTCTCATTAACTTAGGAATTACTGAAGACATCTTCAGCCGGAGGTTGTGACAGGGCTAAGCTGTAACTTTGAAAAATATTTTTGGCTTTGCAAATGTGCAGCTAGCAGCTAGTCAGGAATTAATAAGGTCCCTTTAAGTAACTATGTATGTTAGATATCTTGTCTAACTAGACTAGAAATAAAAATCTTTGCTGAATTAGCCTTGAAAACAAATCATATTAGACTTTCTTTATGAAGGTTCACATTTAGAAATATGGTGGTAACTGTTAGTCCTAACTTTCAGAGAGAGGTTCTGGGATTTACCCAAGCTCTTAAAGCTGAGCTCTGGCAAAGTCTTCTGATAGATTCCCAGACTGGTGACCTCCCTGCTGCTCTGTGCAGTCTTCATTGTGATTAATACCCTCTTGGAAGCACACCCAGGCCAAATCCCAGAGACCTGCTTCTACATCCTGCCAGAAACCTGGTTTGTTGTTTGGAAAATGAGGGAATTGAACTAATCTGGAGATGATGGATTTAGCATCCTGATGTGATGCTGTCTTTTCCTTGTGTGGGAAGTGGTCTAAGCATACCTGTCTCAGGATGTGGGCTCTGTTTGAAGCATGTTTTTTGTACACTTTAATGAGGTGCTAGCATTTCAATCGTTTTCACCCTTCTATAGGATAGAACCAGAAGATGTCAACAGTGACTTGCTAAATCATTCCAAGTCTTCTTCATACATGCTTATTGTGTGTGTGCATGTCCAGTGAAATGACCTTGTGACTCAAGGTCAGTTTAGTTCTCAGTCTTGATAATGTTTAATCATGTTAAAAACAGGAGCCTTGAACCTTAAGGTAGCTTTTTAGTGACCTTGCTTAAGACATCAAGTTCACTAAGAAGTAGTACAGAAGCAAAAGTGTGTAACATGAACGTGACAGTAACTAACACTGGTTGTGTTGCAGGCCCTCCGTGTTCATAGAGGACAAAGCGGTAGATACTCTGGCTTATCTCAGTGATGGGGACGCCCGAACAGGACTGAACGGACTGCAGCTGGCAGTGCTGGCCAGGTTGAGCTCTAGGAAGATGTTTTGTAAGAAGAGCGGACAAACCTATTCTCCCAGTAGGGTTCTGATCACTGAAAATGATGTGAAGGAAGGCCTCCAGCGGTCTCACATTTTATATGACCGAGCAGGTAAGTAACTGAAGTGGGAAAAGGGTGAGATTTTAATGAAATTCAAGTTGTGTGCACACATTTTCATTTCCAGGCCTCTGACCTTCAGTTGGGTCCAAAGCATGAATGTGATTCTCAGTTGGGTTTTCATTTTGGTATAGAATTAAACTTCGCAATCAGACCATGATTTCAGAGACCAGCTCCCTGACCTTTTTTAAGAGAGGCACAGAGCAGAAGCTGTCCTGATAAGAAAGGAGAATAGTTTTCAGGTTTGAAATTGCAGGCTTCAAGCTTATCTTAAAAGGTAGTTAGATTTTGTCATTACTCTCTGATAACACCTTCTAGAGCACAAGCACTTTTTAAAGTCCTTATATTCAATTGACAGTAATTCTTATGATCATGTATAACAACAATAAATAGCAAGAGGACTTCCGCAATAAGTGACTTATTTTTATTAGTTCAATGAGAATTAAAATCCTTAATTTCTAAGGTCTCAATTAAAAAGGAAATTTACGTGGATATGGATGCTTTATTTTGCAATAGCTTTTAAAATAATTTATTTTGCTGAGTATAATTATCTGTTGTCATAGAACTGCATACCAGCTCGTATTAAATCCATGACCTGGCAATATTAAATGTCATAAGCACAGCACACTGGCATCTTTTTACGAGAGAGGTGGGTTGATGAAGATAGTGTATGGTAGATCCGGCTGGACTTCAGGGGCTTGAGTATTAGTGTGATTCTGGATAGAATCATATCGCAGAAACTGGAATAGGATTTCCTCGCCTTTCAAAGCTATGCCAGAGAAGAAAGCTGATACTTGAACAATCCAGGTATCACGTAGGCTGTGCCATGTCTGCAGTTTCTCCAAATGCCTCTTGAGGATGGAGTGTACTTCTTACTGGTTAGAGAAGGATGGAGGAGCTTAGGAATGACTTTGGTTCCAGCACTGCCTCCTGATAAGCGCACAGAACACTGTGTGACCTAAGGTAAGGGACTGAAGCGCCTCGGCTTCAGTGCACCTCAGCTGAAAGCAGGTGTTAATTAGCACTGAGAATACATCAGAGGAATTTAATAAACACTCCCATCTACTTGCTGATAGAAGCATGCTCTTGACAGAGCCTCTCGTAGCACAGCCCAAAGATCTCAGATGGCCGGTTCACTCTGCCCGTTAATGTCCTTTGAACACTTGGAAAGTTGGAAAAGGAAAGCATTCTAGATATAGGGCTCAACTTTACATTTGGCCAAATACAAGAATTAGAGATATGAGCAAAATTAAAAATTTTAAGAGGTAAAAACAATCCCCCATGCTGGACTCTCCATTGTTTCTGGGGGTTTAAGCACCGGGGGTTTATCTTGTAGGTGGAAGAAAGGAGACTCTTTGTTTTGACTTGGCCAATGGGAATTTGTTCTTCTGCATTTTATCAGACCACCATTTAACATAACGTTAGCTAACATTCAATATTTGAGTATTTTGTATACGTTATCTTTTTGTTTCAATTCTCAAGATAACTCCTGGAGTAGCTATTAATATCGTCCCCATTTTACAGATGAAAAAGCTTACCTAAGTTCACAAAGCAGGTGGCAAAACTTATCCTCAACTCCAGTTCGGCCTGGTTCCCAAGACTGTGTCCTTCCCCACTGCCAGTGCTGCCTCCATGCCAGCCCAGTGCATGGTCACTCACACGCGACACACACCAACTCACACATGCACTCTCACACTCAGCTGATTCCCCATGTGCATGATCGAGCACATTCACACACACATGCTCACACACACAGTGAAAGTCAGACATGTTCAGTCCTAGCACTGGGTTTGAATGCGGAACTTAACTAACCGTGAGACCACAGGCAAGTTACTGATCCTTCCATGCCTGGATTCTCTCTTCTGTAAAATGGGGATTTTTAAGACTACCTAGCTCATAGGATTGTGAGTATTCAATAACATATGCCTGGTATGGAGTACGTACTATGGAATGCTGTCTAGTAAGTTCGGCATTCAACCCTGAGCCCTACTTCTTGGGGCTCTTGTTCCATCTTGGGGAGCCATGCACAATGAAGATCACTTTTTTAGCTCTGTGCCGCCCCAGGAGGGGCTGGGGGCAGCGGAGGCCACCTGGGGCCAGGCCTTGAGAACACATACAGTCCCAGTCTTACATGTACTGTGATCATGTCCCCCACCCTGCCCTGCTGTAGCACAGCTGCTCTGCAGTGGGTCTGTACACACTCCTAAATGCAGTTCAGATCCTAGAGAATCATGATTCTACAGGCTTTGTTCCATAAATAAGGATGGTGGAAGCATTGCCCTGGAAACCTGCTAGCATGTACTCTTGGGTCTTTTTATAATTCTGGTGAAACAAAGACCCGCATCCCCAAGATTTTAATTATTTCCTTCATTGTCATCTAGTACATAGTTACCCACTTGTGGGATCCAGAAACTAGCTCAGATATTTCTACATCAGAGTGAAGAAATTTTCAAATAAGAACAAGGTTTCTATTGTGCATTGAGGTCAAGGATCTACATAAATAATGTGAGGTTTTAGGTTATAGAAGTCTTAGGTTATAGTTCAGTTTTAGATTATAGAAGTTTAGGTGGTATAGGATAAAAGCAAAAATGGAAGCAAGGAGAGAATAATATCTAACAAAACTTGTTTCTGTAGTGCATGGTCCATACCAGGCATATGTTATTTATTAATACAATCGTATGAGCTAGGTAGTCTTAAAATACCCATTTTACAGAAGAATGAATCCAGGCACAGAAGGATCAGTAACTTGCCCAGGATCTCATGACTAGTAAGTTCAACATTCAAACTCAGGCTGCCTGGCTCCAGAGCCCATGCTTGTAACCATATTACGTTTCAGCATTCACCTCCGTAGAGGTCTGAGAAGATGGGTAACCTTGTATCTGGAGAGATTGCCATCTTCTCGTTTACATTTGACGGAAAGTGAAGCAGAGGTGGCTTCTTCCATCTCCTCCATATCCATGAGATGGCCAGGCCTGTGAATGGGGTACCGTGTGCATCCCACCCAGGACACTTTCCCAGCCAGTTTCCATGGCACTGTGACTTAACTGAGGAAGCCCTGAGGTGGGTGATGCCTCACTTTATCATCTGAAATCTGGTAGTGGGGATCAACCTGCCCTGATGCTCTTCTGACATGAGTGTCCCTGCTTTCGGCCTCTTGGGACTGTCTTCTCTGGCAGGCCAGCATCTTGTCCCATGGTCTCCATCTGAAGGCCAAGTGTCATCTTACCAGCATGGTCAGCTGCTGGGACTTGTTACCTGGGCACAGCGCTATGCAAAGCAGTTCATGGTCTTGCTGTTGGCTTTGGTGCTTCTCTGGAAGGACAGATAAGAGTCAGAGTAGTACCCTTGCTTTCCCAGTTTGAGGTGCCCTCTCCTCAAACTTAAGGAAGAGATGATGGTCAGAAAATTGTGAAATGAGTGCAAATGTAAATTTCTTCTCCTTAAATGTTTTCACTAATGTGTTTACATGTGAATCTCAGGTTATAAATGGGTAACACCAAGCGGTGAGGGGGAGGGGCTGTGCTGCTTTCTGGCTGCAAGCTGTTAGTCCACGTCATTCCTGGGACCTGCCACAGAGGGGTCCCAACACTGCATTTACCAGATACCAGAAAGGTAGCTGGATGTGACACTGAGGAACAAATGGGCTACAGCAGCTGTCCTTGTCACTTGACTTTCCATCCTGTTGGCTGCGACCTGGCCCTGGGTCCATTTCCTCAATTTGGCAGTGGGAGCACATGGTAGAAGCAGAACATCAGTCACTCTCACTCCACTCTTTGCTCTGGCAAATCCACTGAAGTCGAGAAGGACCCACTTTCAAAGTAGATGCCTTCTCCCCGCATCTGGTCTGTGCTCACATTTAGCGTGAAGAGCCACAGGTTTTCCAGCAGCTTCCTACTCTGAGTGGGACTGCGGGGACTTGTGAGGATCAGCTTCACATACCAGTGACATTGCATCCTGCCACCGAGCAGCTGGAAGACAGTTATCAAAGACCACGGTCCTCAGGCTTTCCTAGGTCCCTTATTAGTTCAGGCTTCCTTAGAAACAGCCAAGTGAAATAAACATGTGGCTTGGGTGACCTGCCTATGAGCTCTGTGGATTCCCTCCTCCTGCCTCTACTTGAATGGGTGCCATTTGTGATGTCCAGGAGAAGAGCATTACAACTGCATCTCTGCACTTCATAAGTCCATGCGGGGTTCAGACCAGAGCGCCTCTCTCTACTGGCTGGCACGCATGCTTGAAGGAGGAGAGGACCCTCTGTACGTGGCCAGGAGACTTGTGAGGTTTGCCAGTGAGGACATTGGTGAGTGTGATGGGAAGGGCCCTGAACCCGTTGTCTGCATGGGGTGGGGTGCCAGGGGGAGGGATGCTGCTGTTTTTTGGCCTAAGAATTTTCTGGTACCATATGAGACAGGTAAGGAGAAGATATGAAGACTGAGGTATGAACTCACTGGTTTATTTCTTGGTATTTTATGTATGCTTTTGAGTGTTTGCGTTCTTAAAGTTGGCATTTTCTGTTTCCTTTTCAGTAGTGATTTTCCTGACATGAGAATTAAAAGAAATACTTTAAATTTGCTTTGCAGTCAGGTGTCCAGATTTTCAGTGGACAGCTCCTGATGTAGAAATGGAAGATTCTGGACACTATTTAAAGAAAAAGATCAGAAAGGCTTTACTATTCTTTGGAGTTAGTAAACATTTTGTGTTCAGCATGTGCATCCTTGTAACTGTCTCCATGGCCTTTGCTCCTTAATGTTTGATGTACATAGTCTTATTTTTCCTGTTAGACATAGAGTTTTTAATCCATGAGGAAACAGTTCCTCACAACACTTGATAAATATTTCTTGAATAAGCTGATGAGATCAGAGAAGAAACAGTTCCTTTTGCTAAATGAGATATTTTGGTCAAGAAAATCTGCAGGCACAGTGGTCTCTGGTGTGGCAGCATGTACACGGCTCAGGGTGGGGGGGCTCTTTCTGACTCACACGTTTCCTTTGTCTTTCTGCACATGTGGTAGGTCTGGCAGACCCATCGGCACTGACGCAGGCTGTCGCTGCCTACCAAGGCTGTCACCTCATAGGCATGCCTGAGTGTGAGGTAGAGTACTCGGCTCAGTTCTTTGAAAATGTGCTCTTTGTGGATCTGAATATGTTCTGCCTTCACTGTGACTGTATGAGCTCACCGAAGAAGCTGCTTGGCTTTTTGACTCCCGTTGTAGAAGCTTAGACTTGAGAGAGAGAGAGGAGGCATTAAGTATGAGTGAGATCATGTTCCAAGTTCAGGAGTCCTGGTTCCAGGAAGTGCTCGGGATTCCCTGGGGGCAGAAATGTTGAAGCATCTCAACAGGCAGTTTCTGCAAATTCACCCACAAACAGAGCAGCTTCATATTTATTCTGTATATTGGGTTTTTAAGAAATTTTTCATTAAAAAGTTCTTCAGTTAAAAAAGAAGAAAACGACTGGTCTGGTTCAACCAATCCCATGTGGGAATCTCTGTCATAGATGGTTATCCATATTGTGGGCAGAGAGGGGGGTGATAAAAGCTTGGTGGGAGTCCTGTCAGAAGTAACTGGGGACATCATGAAGTATTCTGCAAGACAAATTTTCTGGCGCCTTCATAATGAAACCTCCTCTTTCCTTCCCAGGTGCTTCTGGCCCAGTGTGTAGTCTATTTTGCCAGAGCTCCAAAGTCTATTGAGGTGTACAGTGCATACAACAACGTCAAAGCATGCCTGCGAAACCAGCAGGGGCCTCTGCCCCCTGTCCCGCTGCATCTGCGGAACGCGCCCACCAAGCTGATGAAGGATCTGGGCTACGGCAAGGGCTACAAGTACAACCCCCTGTACAGCGAGCCCGTGGAGCAGGAGTACCTGCCCGAAGAGTTAAGAGGAGTGGATTTCTTTAAGCAGAGGCGATGCTGACTCTTAGGCTGTGACGTCAGAAGGATGTTCTTTTTCTTAGGGAGGGCCAGAAAGAGAGTAACAGTGTGAAGGTGGCTGCCTGGTAGAAGCTAAAACAGACCAACATTTTGTGCCAGGAATGTGAGTCCCTCAGGTGGAGGCACGGTTACTTCAACTGAATGTGTAACATTGAAATAGTGTGCATTTGCACTCTGCAGTGGTTATGCTTATGAAAATAACCTGGCAGCTTTGTGCAGTGAATTAATGTTATAAGGAGTTATCTATTTTGTCATAGTATTTAAGTCATAATGTCATTTCAGAATTCAGTTCTGTAGTATTTTTTTTTCTTTAAAAAAATGTATATTCTGGGTAGTTTAAATTGGTAAAAAAATGTAATTGTGATTTAATACTGCATAGTGTTTTGGGTATTTTTTTTATATGCAAAGGTCTTATGAGCCAATAAAACTATTTCAAAGTACTCTTCAGTTTTTCATGTTTTTCCTGTCTGGGATCCTAGACACCAACATCTGTCACTGTCACGTTTTGGTGGGTAATTAACTGAAGGAAAAATTGCAGCAAAAGATTGGGAAGCTTAGTGCCCAATAAGTCACTGCATCCTTTTGGGAATTAATATTTTAAAGGAATACATGCAGTTTTAAGTGGCTTATAGAAGAGTTCATGATTTGTTCTTTTCCCTCCATTTCTTTGAGCTCTTCTTGCAGCTCCATGTCTCTAAATGATATGTTTCTGTTTTACGTTTATGTTTTTCACACACACCCCCTTAGTTTTCTTTGTATCTACTGCTCATGCTTTTCAGACTCCTTAATAGCCAGACTGTGGAATGCTGCACGCTGGTGTCCCGGCACTTTCTCTGCCTCTGTCCTGAATGAGAATTCCTGTATTTTATATACTATATTTGCCCTCTTGGTTTATTCCGTTATTTCAGTGCGATGCATCCTCTCCGGGTTTTGTCAGGCTGGAGGAATAGTGTGCTTGCACTCCCCAAGCCTGGCGTGGGGCCCTCCCCTCTTGTCCGGACTGGCTGCACATCAGTGTGCAGTTGTCATCCTAGAGATTGTCTTTGTTTCATACCTTCACCACTTCTCACTACAGGGTACTGGACTTCTCTCTCGGCTTATTGGGTGCTTTATGGAGAAAGGATGCATGAGAAGCAAAATATTTTTAGGCCTTAAGAATCTGAAAATGCTTTCATTCTACCTTGAGACTTGTCTGATAGTTTAGAAATAATTTTAGTTAGGAAGTTATTTGTCAGTTGTCTTCCTCTTTCCCATGTTGCTGTCATGAAATTTGAAGACATTTTGATTTTGTGACCTCTGCAAGCCTATAAGAAGCTTGCTTCTCTGTTCCTGATGTTCAGGAAATTTGCAGTGATTTTACTGGCATTTGGGCACTTGGTAGACCCTTTCAATCTGTTAACTCAGCTCTTGCAGTTCTGGGAAACTTCCTTTATTTGATAAATACTGAGTGCCTGCCTCATACCCCCTGTGCAGTTGGAAATCCACATATAACTTTGTAATAAATACCTAGAATGGCCATCTCTGAAATAAGAGGTATAACTATTTTAAACAAAATTCTGCATGATTGTACACCTTGAGAACCAAAGAGAATAAAGTCCAGGAAAATGGTCCAGTATAAACAATATATAAAATTAGTAGCTTCTAGACTGCTAATTATAGTCAGAAAATGTACCAAGAGAAACACTCTGTTCTCAGTAACAGACTAGAAATAAACTTAATAGTTTCTGATGAACAGGACCAAAGTGAAGAAATCACCATACTCAAGGCAAAAAGAAAACTTGAACAAAAATAGAGATAAGCCATATGCCTAAACATTATTACAAACACTATTATTAACATTATTTAAATGTGTTTTTATATTCCCATGATGGTATTTAGAATGTAATCAGTACATATTTATTGAATGAAAAATGAATTAATAAAACTTTCATGGAGATATTTATGTAGGTGTCTTAAAATAGAGGCCTGTTGGTGTTTCTGTCCACCAGGAGTCAGGCTTCAGCTGTGACAGATGAGTCAATATTTAAATATCTCACCATTTAAATATCTCACCAGAGCTCCCACATGGTACAGATGACTGACCGCACAGCCAAACTGGGTTTCTGTATCTGAGATTAACCTCACACACTAATAACTAGTTTTTTTAAGAGGCTTATTTATTTGATCTCTAAGGTAATATGTAATCATTGCAAAAAAGATAGGATGCAGGAAAAAATATATATATTTCCATTTCTCAAAGATAACCAGTGTTAACATTTTAGTGTATGTCCTGTGGGTATTTTTCCAGTATGTATGTACCTGTGTGTGTGGAATTTGGAATCATGTATCCCTATGATAGCTTGATTTTTTTTTTTTGCCTCACCGCATGGTTTTTCATATCCTGAAATTAGTCCCTTAGCATATGACTTGTAGTTACATAATCAACAGGGCCACATGTTTTGTGCACTGCGGAACACCAGCTGGGCCATCCACATAGGCTATGACACAGTGGGCACTGAAGACCTGGATTTAGTAACGTTAGAAAAATGGGAGACGTACTCTGAGACCCTCAGTCCCCTTCCTTGGTCTCCTTTGCCAGCGCCCTGGACAATGCCACCCTCATCTCTTACCTGGCCCTTGGCACACCCCTTCCCTCCCTGCCCTCCACTGTGCACGGTCCACCCAGGGAGGAAGGACAACTATCTCATCATGTCATCAGCACCTCCTCTGCCTGCTTAAAATCCTTATGTGGTGCTTCTCTGCTTTCAGCATAAAACAAGTCTAGGCTATAGTCCCAGAGATCTGCAGGATGCAGCCCTGACCACCTGGCCAGCATGGCTGCACACCCTCCTGTCCTCCCTGCCCATCACCCCCACCCCTGGGCTCTTCCACCTCCCTTCTTTCCCCACTTCTATGCCTGGGCCCTGTCAAATAGCAGCTGCCCCTTTTATCTGAGTGTTTAAGTCCTCCACACTTCAAATGGGTCCGTGAACAGGGAGGCGGCTGCGATGTGTGGAGCTAGCAGGCACGCTCAGGGGTAGGTCGGCCAAAATCCAAATCTCGGCCCAAAGGGAACTCAGAGATTTTTGAGCAAGTCATCTGTGCTTGTCTATTTTGATTAACTTTCAGTTTCCATTAGAAACAGCTTTTTACTCACTTGGCTCCCTACTAAGGAATGAAATACATAGACTTCATCTTGCAGCTTGCACTCTCTACCTGCCTTGCCACTTCCTATTGTTACAAGTGGGAACAGTTACAGAGAAAACAAAAAGTCTCTTCTTAGGGCAAGAGCATCATTGAGAAACTCATACCTGACCACAGAGTCACAAGTATGCACATAAGGAAGGTGCCTTGCTACTCGGGTTGTGCATGGTTCAACTGGCTCCGAGGAAGCTGGAGTCTGGCCCCCCGTCCTGCTTGAGCAACCTGCAGTCTTGAACCTGGTATTTCTTTGTTGTGAGTGGAAGTTACTTAACTGGCAGCCTGTGACCATGCAACTATTTCCTGAAGAGGAAGCTACTTGAGTTGGAATCCTACACTTCTTCCATTGTCTGTTTTTGAAATCTTGCTCCAAAGATGCATCAAAAATGTGAAGTTTTCCCTTAACCGTCCAGTTACAATAAATTGCTCTTTCCTCTACTCACATACTACCTGGCAGCTAATAGATTCTTTTAGGCTAGATTCTGCATAGATTCTTTTTGGCTATGATTGATGGCTGATGGCAGTTGTAGTAACAATACTGTTACCCTCACAACATCCAGCTCCTAGGATTTCTCAGTAAACGGGTTTAGTTGGTTTCACTTGCTAGAGAAGATGTGATACTTAAGAGCAGACATGTCACTGTCCCAGGTGGTATGCAGGTATAAACTTCCCCTGGCTCAGGGCAATAGACTGCCATGTCCTCACATGGTCTTTCCAGGCTGCTTGCTGTGCTTGTGTGGATTGACTGGAATGACTGGATAGTTTAGCATAAGGTGTGTATTTTCTACTTTTGCACTAAAAACAGCATTCATGTCCTTTTAGCAATATCTTTAAGAAATACACTGATGAGACTTCTGGGATGATGGCGGCGTGAGCAGGGCGGCAGAAATCTCCTCCCAACACTATATTTATCTACGAAAACACAGCAAATACATCTATTCCTAAAAGAGAGACCAGAATACACAGGAAAGCGCACAGCGTGCAGCTACACCCGAGAGGACTTGGCACCCCAAGAGGCGGGTAAGATATGGAGCCGTGACCTGGCAGGACCCGAGCACACCCCCACCCCAGCGCACCGGCGAGAGGAGAGGATTCAGAGCCGGGAGGGAGTGGAAGTACACCCCGCGAAGTAGCCAGCCCCGGTGATCTGCGCTTTCTTCAGCGGTCTTAAAGAGACAGGAGCCCAGCAGAGGAGCCGGATCGCCCCAGCACACTCAGCCCAGCAGGCTGGGAGTCCTGGGGAGTTTGAGATGACTTAGCTGGCGACTGGGGAAGCATAGCCATACTTACACTTCTCACTGAGATCAACAGCCTCCTATTCGTTCCCAACCCTGCCAGAGCGATAAAGGGCCCTGCGGAGCGGCGCAGCCACGGCTGCGGATAGTGGGGCAATAGCGCCACCTACAGCATTCCCACAGAATCTACTCCCGGTGGGCGTTTTTTGTTTTGTTTTGTTTTGTTTTGTTTTTTCTTTTTTTCTTTCTTTCTTTCGTCTTTTTTTTTCTTTCTCTTTTTAAAGTCTAAAAGAGCCCAGCTGACATACGTGGCAACTATCAGTGACCAATTCTATGGCCATGAAAAGACAGAGGAATATGGTTCAGACCAAAATCAACCAGACAATCCCAGAGAGGGAGCCTGAAGGGATGGAAATGCACAGTCTTCCTGAAAAAGAATTCAGAATAAAAGTCATAACCATGCTGATGGACCTACAGAGAAATGTGCATGAGCTGAGGGAGGAAGTGAGGGAAGTGAGGAAAGACAATGCAGAAATCAGACAAGCGATCGACAGGCTTAACAGCAGACTGGATGAGATGCAAGAGACTGTTAATGGAATAGAAATCAGAGAACAGGAATACAGAGAAGCTGAGGCAGAGAGAGATAAAAGGATTTCTAGGAATGAAAGAATATTAAGAGAACTGCGTGACCAATCCAAACGGAACAATATTCGCATTATAGGAGTACCAGAGGAAGAAGAGAGAGAAAAAGCGATAGAAAATGTCTTTGAAGAAATAATTGCTGAAAACTTTCCCTCGCTGGGGAAGGAAGTAGTCTCGCAGTCCACAGAAGCTCATAGATCTCCCAACACAAGGGACCCAAGGAAGACAGCACCAAGATACATAATAATTAAGATGGCAAAGATCAAAGATAAAGACAGGGTATTAAAGGCAGCTAGAGAGAGAAAAAAGATCACCTACAAAGGAAAACCCATCAGACTATCATCAGACTTCTCAACAGAAACCTTACAGGCCAGAAGAGAATGGCATGATATATTTAACGTTATGAAACAGAAGGGCCTAGAACCAAGAATATTGTATCCAGCACGATTATCATTTAAATATAATTGAGGGATTAAACAATTTCCAGACAAATGAAAGTTGAGAGAGTTTGCCTCTCATAAACCACCACTACAGGATATCTTAAATGGACTGCTCTAGATGGAAGCACACCTAAGGCTAAAAAGATGTCACCAGAGAAAATAAAATCATAGCAAAGAAAGCAGACCATCCAAATACTAACTAAAGGCAAAGAATAAAATACCTATTATATAAAGAATGGAGGAGGAGGAATAAGAAGGGAGAGAAATAAACATCAGACAGTGTTTACAATTACTTAACAAGAAAGTTAAGTTAGATTGTTAGATAGTAAAGAAGCAACCCTTGAACCATTGGTAACCACGAATCTAAAGCCAGCAATGGCAATAAATACATATCTATCAATAATCACCCTAAATGTAAATGGACTGAATGCACCAATCAAAAGACACAGAGTAACAGAATGGATAAAAATGCAAGACCCATCTATATGCTGCCTACAAGAAACTCACCTCAAATCCAAAGATATACACAGACTAAAAGTGAAGGGATGGAAAAAGATATTTCATGCAAACAACAAAGAGAAAAAAGCAGGTGTTGCAGTACTTGTATCAGACAAAATAGACTTCAAAACGAAGAAAGTAGCAAAAGATAAAGAAGGACATTACATAATGATAAAGGGGTCAGTCCAACAAGAAGATATAACCATTATAAATATATATGCACCCAACACAGGAGCGCCAGCATATGTGAGACAAATACTAACAGAATTAAAGGAGGAAATAGACAGCAATGCATTCATCTTAGGAGGCTTCAACACACCACTCACTCCAGAGGACAGATCAACCAGACAGAAAATAAGTAAAGACACAGAGGCACTGAACAACACACTAGAACAGATGGACCTAACAGACATCTACAGAACTCTACACCCAAAAGCAACAGGATACACATTCTTCTCAAGTGCACATGGAACATTTTCCAGAATAGACCACATACTAGGCCACAAAAAGAACCTCAGTAATTTCAAAAATATTGAAATCCTACCAACCAACTTCTCAGATCACCAAGGTATAAAACTAGAAATAAATTTTAGAAAGAAATCAAAAAGGCTCACAAATACATGGAGACTTAACAACACTCTCCTAATTAATGGGTTAACGACCAAATCAAAACAGAAATCAAAGAATATATGGAGACTAATGACAACAACAACACAAAGCCACAACTTCTGTGGGACGCAGCAAAGGCAGTTCTAAGAGGAAAGTATATTGCAATCCAGGCCTATTTAAAGAAGGAAGAACATTCCCAAATGAATAGTCTAAAGACACAATTACTGAAATTGGAAAAAGAAGAACAAATGAGGCCCAAAGTCACCAGAAGGAGGGACATAATAAAGATCAGAGAAGAAATAAATAAAATTGAGAAGAATAAAACAATAGAAAAAATCAATGAAACCAAGAGCTGGTTCTTTGAAAAAATAAACAAAATAGATAAACCCCTAGCCAGACTCATTAAGAGAAAAAGAGAATCTACACACATAAACACAATCAGAAATGAGAAAGGAAAAATCACGACGGACCCCACAGAAATACAAAGAATCATAAGAGAATATTATGAGAATCTATATGCTAACAAGCTGGAAAACCTAGAAGAAATGGACAACTTCTAGAAAAATACAACCTTCCAAGACTGACCAAGCAAGAAACAGAAAACCTAAACAGACCAATTACCAGCAATGAAATTGAATCGGGAATCATAAAACTATGCAAGAACAAAACTCCAGGGCCAGATGGATTCACCTCTGAATTCTACCAGACATATAGAGAAGAAATAATACCCATTTTCCTTAATGTTTTCCAAAAAATAGAATAGGAGGGAATACTTCCAAACTCAATCTGTTATGCCAGCATCATTTTAATACCAAAACCGGGCAAAGACCTCACCAAAAAAGAAAATTACACACCAATATCCCTGATGAACCTACATGCAAAAATACTCAACAAAATATTAGCAAACCGAATTGAAAAATACATCAAGAGGATCATACACCATGATCAAGTGGGATTCATCCCAGGGATGCAAGGATGGTACAACATTCGAAAATCCATCAACATCATCCACCACATCAACAAAAAGAACAAAAACCACATGATCATCTCCATAGATGCTGAAAAAGCATTTGACAAAATTCAGCATCCATTCATGATTAAAACTCTCAACAAAATGGGTATAGATGGCAAGTACCTCAACATCATAAAGGCTATATATTACAAACCCACAGCTAACATCATACTTAAAGGCGAGACGCTGAAAGCTTTTCATCTAAGATCGCGAACAAGACAGGGATGCCCACTCTCTCCACTGTTATTCAACATAGCACTGGAGGTCCTAGCCACAGCAATGAGACAAAACAAAGACATACAAGGCATCCAGATTGGTAAAGAAGAAGTCAAATTGTCACTATTTGCAGATGACATGATACTGTACATAAAAAACCCTAAAGACTCCATTCCAAAATTACTAGAACTAATATCTGAATTCAGCAAAGTTGCAGGATACAAAATTAACACACATAAATCTGTTGCTTTCCTATACACTAATGATGAACTAACAGAGAAATCAGAAAAACAATTCCATTCACAATTGCATCAAAAAGAATAAAATACCTAGGAATAAACCTAACAAGGAAGTGAAAGACCTGTACTCTGAAAACTACAAGACACTCCTAAGAGAAATTAAAGAGGACACTAACAAATGGAAATGCATCCCATGCTCTTGGCTAGGAAGAATAAATATTGTCAAAATGGCTATACTACCTAAAGCAATCTACAGATTCAATGCAATCCCTATCAAACTACCAACAGCTTTCTTCAATGAACTGGAACAAATAATTCTAAAATTCATATGGAACCACAAAAGACCCCGAATAGCCAAAGCAATCCTGAGAAGGAGGAATAAAACAGGGGGAATTACGCTCCCTGACTTCAAGCTCTACTACAAAGCCACAGTAATCAAGACAATTTGGTATTGGCACAAAAACAGACCCACAGACCAGTGGAACAGAATAGAAAATCCAAACATTAACCCAAACATATACAGTCAATTAATATTTGATACAGGAGCCTTGGATATACAATGGGGAGATGACAGCCTCTTCAACAGCTGGTGTTGGAAAAACTGGACAGCTACATGTAAGAGAATGAAACTGGACTACTGTCTAGCCCCATACACAAAGGTAAACTCAAGGTGGATCAAAGACCTGAATGTAAGTCATGAAACCCTAAAACTCTTAGAAAAAAACATAGGCAAAAATCTCTTGGACATAAACATGAGCGACTTCTTCATGAACATATCTCCCCGGGCAAGGGAAACAAAAGCAAAAATGAACAAGTGGGACTATATCAAGCTGAAAAGCTTCTGTACAGCAAAGGACACCATCAGTAGAACAAAAAGACATCCTACAGTATGGGAGAATATATTCATAAAAAACGTATCTGATAAAGGGTTGACATCCAAAATATATAAAGAACTCATGCACCTTAACAAACAGAAAGCAAATAATCCATTAAGAAATGGGCAGAGGACATGAATAGACAGTTCTCCAAAGAAGAAATTCAGATGGCCAACAGGCACATGAAAAGATGCTCCACATCGCTAATCATCAGAGAAATGCAGATTAAAACCACAATGAGATATCACCTCACACCAGTGAGGATGGCCTACATCCAAAACACAAACAACAACAAATGTTGGCGAGGATGTGGAGAAAAGGGAACCCTCCTACACTGCTGGTAGGACTGCAAATTAGTTCAACCATTGTGGAAAGCAGTATGGAGGTTCCTCAAAAAACTCAAAATAGTAATACCATTTGACCCAGGAATTCCACTCCTAGGAATTTACCCTAAGAATGCAGCAGCCCAATTTGAAAAGGACAGATGCACCCCTATGTTTATTGCAGCACTATTTACAATAGCCAAGAAATGGAAGCAACCTAAGTGTCCATCAGTAGATGAATGGATAAAGAAGATGTGGTACATATACACAATGGAATATTATTCAGCCATAAGAAGAAAACAAATCCTACCATTTGCAACAACATGGATGGAGCTAGAGGGTATTATGCTCAGTGAAATAAGCCAAGCCGAAAAAGACAAGTATCAAATGATTTCACTCATATGTGGAGTATAAGAACAAAGAAAAAAACTGAAGGAACAAAACAGCAGCAGACTCACAGAACCCAAGAACGGACTAATAGTTACCAAAGGGAAAGGGACTGGGGAAAATGGGCGGGAAGGGAGGGATAAGAGGGAAAAAGGGGCATTACGATTAGCAGATGTAATGTTGGGGGGGCACGGGGAGGGCAGTACAACTCAGAGAATACAAGTAGTGATTCTATAGCATCTCACTATGCTGATGGACAGTGACTGTAATGGGGTTGGTGGGGGGGACCTGATGAAGGGGTAGTTTAATAACCATAATATTCCACATGAAATTGTAGATTAATGATAATAAAATAAATTATATTAAAAAAGAAAAAAGAAATACACTGATCCCAAAGTGACTGTTTCCTTACCTCTCCATGAAGTCTTAATGAAGTAGAATAAAAAATACATAATATGTGTAAGGTGTTAAGTCATAAAACAGATTTGGACAAACTTCTGCAACCATGGAATACTGATTGGCTTCCGTAAACCTCAGATTTCTTATCTCTCAAAGGGGCTGGATTACAATAATCTAAAAACTCATGCAGTCAGAAGATATGGGGTTGTTACATCATAAAACCATTTAAACAAAACTCATTTTGCTAATGAGTCATCAATTAAAGTCTATTTTACATCCTTATATCATTTCTCAATGTTGGGAAAGCTAGATTTTGAGACAAAACTATTGTTTAATCTCTGGCAAGTTGCTTAACACATTTAGGCCTCAATTTTCTGTTTTAAAGTAAGGAGAACAGTGGCCACTGAGACCATTTTTATGGTTTTTTTTTGTGTGTGTGTGTGTGTTTGTTTGTTTTTTTGCCAGGCCCACCTATTTTCACATTGGAAGTTTCTTATGAAAATCAAGTAAGATAATACTGGAGAAAGTTCTTTATCAACTGTCCAGTGCTGTATAAAAGCAAGGGACTATTATTTTTTGGCCATATATATGAAAGTGTTAAGTATTACTAAGCTTTAGAGGCCTGATGCTATGGGAGTCAAATTTTTTCATCAGCTTGCTTGATAACACAAACAGTAATCGAAGGAACTCCAGTGGAAAAGTGATGACAATGTCCTCTCCGTGTTCCTCATCCCCTCTTCTCCCTGCGGTGATGGCTGCTTCCTCTGCTCTTGGCCATGGACAGCCAGGTGCAGATTTGAGTGAATTCTGCTGGTTGCTGCTGGCTGCCCTCTTTGGCCACATTAGCCAAATCTCTCATTGTCTATCTGCCTCCACCTCCCAATTCCCAGAATCTGTTGGTGGTGTTGAAATCATGAAAAATCCAAGAGATGAGACTTTAGGCCAGATCCCACTGTGACTTGTAGCTAATGCAGCCCACTTTCTCCAAATGAATTCTTTTTTGTCTCCAAATTTGTTTAAATGTCATAGTTTCATCTTTTTTCAGCATCAAAAAGATGTTTTTAAATAAATATTTGTTAAAGATGTACTTGTGTGTTAGTGATTATAAATACTAAATAAATAATATCATAAAATTCCAGCAAAGTGCTCTGTTGGATTTTAATCTTGAATGTAGCATGTTGCAGTTGTGAAGTGTTACTGACAGAATTCCCAGCAATGTGCCCCTTTCCCCGGCAATGGGCAGAAATGCACTTGCAGAGGTTTTCTGGAATATTAATGATGGATATCTTGTGCACACAAGGCATCCCTTTCTCTGGGAACATTGTGCTTCCTCTTCTCTAAGTGTATGATGGGAGAGGAGTTGTGCACCTCCAACAGGCCCACTCATCCCAGCCCAATCCCCACATTCAGGCCCCAGTCCCACACCCCAACCTTTTCCCACAGACCAGAGAGTTGCAAGCTCTGGTTTTTCTTAAGTCATGACATTGAGAGATGTGAAAATGCATTCACAGAAAGCCAGTCTGAGGAAATAAGTCTGACACAGAAAAACTAGCCAGAGAAGCCCAGGCACATGGAGGCCTCGTTAAGAAGGTATTCCAGCCACACACCTGCTATTTCTGTGGTAGCTACAAGCTTCCAGAATCCCCCCTTTCTTTCCCCTTAGTCCATTTTAAATTGGGTTTCAATAACTTGCAATCAAGAGTTTTAACACAGAGCAAGGGCTAAAGTGGGATTGGGAGCTGAGGGGGCACATAGCAAAGAGTGGTGGCCGCTGTACATTCTGACTTGTGAGCTGCCAGAGAGCAAGGGACAAAGGGCAGGCAGGTGACGGTACTCTGAACTGCACACCCATATTTGACTGGTAATGGGATTTTGGATTTCCTATTGAAAAAGCTCCAAATTTGTTTTGAAATGGGGCCAAAAGACAGGGTCTCTGTCTCAAGAACTTTAGCAGTCTGGTAAGAGCATCTTCCTCCTCTATAATTTGTTGAGACCTCAATCCAGAGAAGCCAGGGTTGTCTGCTGCTCTGCTATCTGTCCACCTGTCCATCTGTCCCTACCCAGTGTCCTGATACCACAATTATTCCCAAAGAGGCACAGGGGGACTGTGAGGAGAGCATGGGACTTGGAGTTAAACTCAGTTCAAGTCTTGGCTTGTCACATCTACACTCTGGACTTCCATCTCTTAACTGATAAAACTGAGCCAAAGACACCAACTTATAGGGCCAAAGAGTACAAAGAGTGACAATAAACTGCCTGGCACATAAAAAGTGTTTTTTCATAGACCTTGAAAGACTCCTTTTTTGTAATTAATGCCCATTTCTGTTGAAAGTAAAGATTTTTCTTTCTGATCTTGGGCATTTTCAGAAGCAGCTAATGGTGTATCAATGTGCTGGGACAAGTCCAGATGTGACTTTTCCTTCAACCTGTGAAGACAAGGGTGCCAAACATTCCTGGATTCACTTCCAGGGATCATCTCCTTCGTGGTATTAAAATATAAATAGAGCTGTGTGGCAATCTCTGTTTCAGCCCTAAGATTAGATCACTTGCAGATAATCAGTGCTGTCAGACACAGAATCATAGGACTGGGAAGGCACCTATGAGTCATTTAATAAGGTTCCTACCATAATCACCAATCACCCACTGGCCATGTAACAGCAACTTGACTATGGTGACCACGGGAAAAGAAAAAAACAAAATTAGTTATTTTTATCATTTGTTCGATGATAACTTTTTCCATTAATATACCTAGTAAACACCACTCCATTCCTATTTTAATCATCCTGTTAGTACTCCTGCAGACAAAACAATATCACATTAAAAACAAAAAACGGGGGCATTAAAGATGGCAGCGTAAGAGGTGAGACACAGGCTTCCTCCTAAAACTGCATATAATACGAAAATATAATTAATACAACTAATCCTGAAAGAGCAACAGGAAAGAGGATTGTGCCAGACTGCATAAACCTGGAGAAAAGAACAGACCTCAGAGAACAGGGTAACATACCAAGCTGTGGCCCAGGAGGACCCAAGCCCTTCCCTCACCCCAGCTCACCGGCAGGAGCAAGAGAAACCGAGCAGGGAGAGAGTGGAGGCCTGGGACTGCTGAATACCTAACTCCGGAGATCTGCTCTTGGAGCACAAACCTACAGTTCATGGTGCTTGCATGATACTCTCATGATTACAGAGTTGGAAAGCTAAGACAGGCAGAATTCCTGGAGACACTGAGGTTCCAGCCACTTGAGGAAAGCAGGGATCCATATCCGGCTACTCTGGGACAAAAGAAATGTGGGCAGTCTGAGAGACTTCCTAATAAGGAAGCCCTTAGCAAGAGGGCTGCTAAAGGGGCAAGAATTGCACAGAGCTTACTGCTCAGGAGAGAGAACAGGTAGACAAAACTGTCTGGGTGCACTCTGCCCAGCAGATTGGAAGCATTTCCATATAGACTTTCATATTTAAGGAAAGAAAAGAAATCTTCCTCCTTAGATGATCTTCAGGTGCTCCAGCCCCCTGGCTGGCTACACAGCTCCAAGGACCCCCTCCATGAAACACAGCCTTCCTCCCGGCCAGCCCCACCTGGCTCACAAACCAGCAAACCCTACCCTGACATTAGGCCAGCCAGAGGGAAGACCTGTCTACAGCAACTACAAATGTGAAGCATAGAGGCTTGTACCTGTGTGCTCAGCCCACTGGTTCAGGCAGTGCAGACAGGCATAGCAGCCTGGTAGCAGGAAACAGCTCTTTCTGCCCCCCAGGCACCAATACCACTCCCCTGTGACCCCTGACATTGCTTCAGGGGCTGAGCAGCTCCAGGGAGTAGAGCTTCTGGACACTAGAGGACGCCATATACAAATATGAAATGCCAAAGGAATCTGGTAAAATTATTAATACCACTCCTGAGAAAGATTTAAATGACATTGACCTCATGACTCTTCGTGAAAGGGAGTTCAAAATAAAAATCATCAACATGCTCATGAAGGTATGGAAAGATATCCAAGAACTCAGGAATGAATTCGATTCAGAGATCCAATAGTTGAAGAGCACAATGGATGGTATTAGAAGCAGAATGGATACGGTGGAGGAGATGATAAATTAAATAGAAGCTAGAGAAGAGGAATACAAAGAGTTGAGGCACAGAGAGAAAAAAGGATCTCTAAGAATGAAAGAATATTGAGAGAATTGTGTGACCAATTCAAAAGGAACAATATTCGCATTATAGGGGTACCAGAAGAAGAAGAGAGAGAAAAAGGGATATAAAGTGTCTTTGAGGACATAATTGCTGAAAACTTCCCCAGTCTGGGGAAGGAGATAGTCTCTCAGGCATGGAGGTGCACAGATCTCCCAACACAAGGGAACCAAGGAAAACAACACCAAGGCATATAGTAATTAAAATGGCAAGGATCAAGGATAAGGACAGACATTTAAAAGCAGCCAGAGAGAGAAATAAGATCACATACAAAGGAAAGCCCATCAGGCTATCATCAGACTTCTCAACAGAAACCTAACAGGCCTGAAGGGAGTGGCATGGTATATTTAATGCAATGAAGCAGAAGGGCCTTGAACCAAGAATACTTTATCCAGCAAGATTATCATTTAAATTTGAAGGAGGGATTAAACAATTTCCAGATAAGCAAAAGCTGAGAGAATTTATCTCCCACAAACCATCTCTACAGTGTGTTTTGGAGGGACCGCTATAGATGGAAGTGTTCCTAAGGTTTAATAGCTGTCACCAGAGGTAATAAAACCACAGTAAAGAAAGTAGAGCAGCTAATTACTAAGCAAATGCAAAAATTAAATTATCTATCTCCAAAGTCAATCAAGGGATAGACAAAGAGTACAGAATATACCTAATATATAAAGAATGGAGGAGGAAGAAAAAGGAGGAAGAAGAAAAAAAGAACCTTTAGATTGTGTTTGTAATAGCATATTGAGGTAAGTTAGACTCTTAGATAGTAAGGAAGTTGACCTTGAACCTTTGATAGCCATGAATCTAAAGCCTGCAATGCCAATAAATACATACCTATCAATAATCACCCTAAATGTAAATGGTCTAAATGCATCAATAAAAAGACATAGAGTCACTGAATGGATAAAAAATTAAGACCCATCTATATGCTGCCTACAAGAGACTCACTTTAAACCCAAAGACATACACAGACTAAAAGTGAAGGGATGGAAAAAGATATTTCATGCAACTAATAGGGAGAAAAAAGCAGGAGTTGCAGTACCTGTATAACACAAAATAGACTTCACAACAAAGAAAGTCACAAGAGACAAAGAAGGACATTACATAATGTTAAAAGGGTCCATCCAGCAAGAATATATAACCATTATAAATATCTATGTGCCCAATACAGGAGCACCTACATATGTGAAACAAATACTAACAGAATTAAAGGAGAAATAGAATGCAGTGCATTCATTCTAGGAGACTTCAACACTCCACTCACTCTGAAGGACAGATCAACCAGACAGAAATAAGTAAGGAGACAGAGGCACTGAACAACACATTAGAACAGATGGACCAAACAGATATCTACAGAACTCTACATCCAAAAGCAGCAGAATACACATTCTTCTCAAGTGCACATGGAACATTTTCAATAATAGATCATATACTAGGCCACAAAAAGAGCCTCAGTAAATTAAAAAAGATTGAAATTGTACCAACCAGTTTCTCAGACCACAAAGGTATGAAACTAGAAATAAATTATGCAAAGAAAATGAAAAATCCCACAAACACATGGAGGCTTCACAACATGCTCTTAAATAACCGATGGATCAATAACCAAAAACAAAACAAAACAGAGATCAAGCAATATATGGAGACAAATGACAACAATAATTCAACACCAGAAAATCTGTGGGACACAGCGAAGGCTGTGTTAAGAGGAAAGTATATTGCAATGTAGGCCTACCCCATGAAGGAAGAACAATCCCATATGAGCAGTCAAAACTCACAATTAATGAAACTAGAAAACGAAGAACAAATGAGGCCCAAAGCTGGTAGAAGGAGGGACATAATAAAAATTAGAGCACAGATAAATAGAATCGAGAAGAATAAAACAATAGAAAGAATCAATGAAAGCAGGAGCTGGTTCTTCGAGAAAATAAAAAAATAGATAAACCCCTAGCCAGACTTATCAAGAAAAAAAGAGAGTCTACTCACATAAACAAA
Source organism: Smutsia gigantea (assembly GCA_032199065.1). NCBI lineage: Eukaryota > Metazoa > Chordata > Mammalia > Pholidota > Manidae > Smutsia > Smutsia gigantea. The sequence continues at coordinate 171,000 of JAVSCE010009591.1, forward strand.
ATCAGAAATGAGAAAGGAAAAATCACCATGGACACTACAGAAATACAAAGAATTATTAGAGAATATTATGAAAAATTATATGCTAACAAACTGGATAACCTAGAAGAAATGGATAACTTTCTAGAAAAATACAACCTTCCAAGGGTGACACAGAAAGAAACAGAAAATATGAACACACCAATTAACAGCAACAAAATTGAACTGGTAATCAAAAACCTACATAAGAACAAACCACCTGCACTAGATGGCTTCACTGCTGAGTTTTATCAAACATTTAGTAAAGACCTAATACCCAACCTCCTTAAAGTTTTCCACAGAGTAGAAGAACAGAGAATACTTCCAAACTCGTTCTACAAGACCAATATCACTCTAATACCAAAACCAGGCAAAGACAACACAAAAAAAGAAAATTACAGACCAATATCCCTGATGAACATAGATGCAAATATACTCAACAAAATATTAGCAAACTGAATTCAAAAATACATCAAAAAGATCATCCATCATTACCAAGTAGGATTTATTTCAGGGATGCAAGGATGGTACAACATTCAAAAATCCATCAACATCATCCACCATATCAACAAAAGGACAAAAACCACATGATCATCTCCATAGGTGCTGAAAAAGCATTTGACAAAATTCAACATCCATTCATGATAAAAACTCTCAACAAAATAGGTATAAAGGGCAAGTACCTCAACGTAATAAATGCCGTATATGACAAACCCACAGCCAACATTATATTTAACAGCAGGAAGCTTAAAGCTTTTCCTTTAAAATCGGGAAAAAGGCAAGGATGCCCACTCTCCCTACTTCTATTCAACATAGTACTGGAGGTCCTAGTCACGGCGATCAGAAAACACAAAGAAATAAAAGGCATCCAGATTGGCAAGGAAGAAGTTAAACTGTCCCTGTTTGCAGATGACATGATTTTGCTTACATAAGAAAACCTAAAGAATCCACTCTAAAACTTCTAGATCTAATATCTGAATTCAGCAAAGTTGCGGGATACAAAATTAATACACAGAAATCTGTTGTATTCCTATATACTAATGATGAACTAGCAGACAGAGAAATCAAAAAAACAGTCCCATTCGCAATTGTATCAAAAAGAATAAAATACCTAGGAATAAACCTAACAAAGGAAGTGAAAGACCTATATCCTGAAAACTACAAGACACTGATGAGAGAAATTAAAGAAGACACCAATAAATGTAACACATCCCGTGCTCATGGATAGGAAGAATTAATATTGTCAAAATGGCCATCCTGCCTAAAGCAATCTACAGATTCAATGCAATTCCTATCAAAATACCAACAGCATTCTTCAACGAACTAGAGAAAATCATTCTAAAATTCATATGGAACCACAAAAGACCTGAATAGCCAAAGTGATTCTAAAAGGAAGAATAAAGCTAGGGGGATTATGCTCCCCAACTTCAAGCTCTACTACAAAGCCACAGTACTCAAGACAATTTGGTACTGGCACAAGAACAGACCCATAGACCAATGGAACACACTAGAAAGCCCTGAGATAAACTCAACCATATATGGTCAATTAATATATGATAAAGGAGCCAAGACATACAATGGGGAAATGACAGCCTCTTCAACAGCTGGTGTTGGCAAAACTGGACAGCTACTTGCAAGCGAATGAAACTGGATTATTGTTTAACCCATACACAAAAGTAAACCGGATCAAGGATCTGAATGTAAGTCATGAAACCATAAAACTCTTAGAAGACAACATAGGCAAAAATCTCCTGAATATAAGCATGAGCAACTTCTTCCTGAATGCATCTCCTTGAGCAAGAGAAACAAAAGCAAAAATGAACTCATGGGACTACATCAAACTAAAAAGTTTCTGTACAGCAACGGACACCATCACCATAACGAAAAGGCATCCTACAGTATGGGAGAATATATTTGTAAATGACATATCCGACAAGGGGTTAACATCCAAAATATACAAAGAACTTACTCGCCTCAACACCCAAAAAGCAAATAACCCAATTAAAAAATGGGCAGAGGATATGAAGAGACAGTTCTCCAAAGAAAAAATTCAGATGGCCATCAGGCACATGAAAAGATGCTCCACATCACTAATCATCAGAGAAATGCAAATTAAAACCACAGTGAGATATTACCTCACACAAGTTAGGATGGCCAGTATCGAAAAGACTATGAACAACAAATGCTGGCGAGGATGTGGAGAAAGGGAAACCCTCCTGCACTGCTGGTGGGAATGTAAGCTAGTTCAACCATTATGGAAAGCAATATGGAGGTTCCTCAAAAAACTAAAAATGGAAATACCATTTGACCCAGGAATCCCACTCCTTGGAATTTACCCAAAGAATACAACTTCTCAGATTCAAAAAGACATATGCACCCCTATGTTTACTGCAGCACTTTTTACAATAGCCAAGATATGGAAGCAGCCTAAGTGTCCATCAGTAGATGAATGGATAAAGAAGAGGTGGTATATATACACTATAGAATACCATTCAGCCATAAGAAAGAAACAAATCCTACCATCTGCAACAAAATGAATAGAGCTGGAGGATATTATGCTCAGTGAAATAAGCCAGGCAGAGAAAGACAAGTGCCAAATGAGTTCCCTTATTTGTGGCATATAACAACAAAGCAAAACTGAAGGAACAAAATAGCAGCAGACTCAGAGACTCCAAGAAGGAACTTGTGGTTACCAAAGGGGAGTGGTGTGGGAGGGCGGGTGGGGAAGGTGCAAGAAGGGGATTGAGGGGTATTTTGTTTAGTACACATGGTGTGGGGGATCACCGGGAAAACAGTGTAGCACAGCGAAGGCAAATAGTGAATCTGTGGCATCTCACTACACACAAGGACAGTGACTGCATTGGGGTATGGTGGGAACTTGACAATATGGGTAAATGTAGTAACCACATTGTTTTTTCATGTGAAACCTTCATAAGAGTTTATATCAATAATAAATTAATAAAAAAAGAACAATAGAGGAGAGAGGATTATGGATGGTGGCTTGAGAAGTGAGACAGAAACCTCCTCCCAAAACCACATATAATATGGAAATATAGCAAATACATCAAATCCTGAAAAAGCAGCAGGAAAGATGGCTGTGGCAGGCAGCCTACACCTGGGGAAACCAGCACACCTCAAGGAAAAGGGCACCAGCATCACTCACCTGTGGCCCCTGCCATCACTCCAGGGGCAGAGCAGCTCCACAGAGAAGAGTTTCTGGGAACTAGAGGGCACCACCTACAAATATGAAATGTCAAAGGAACCTGTTTCAAACCCAAATCCCACAAACACTAGAAAGAGGGCCAAGTAAAACTGAAGTCACCAATCTTCGAGATTTCACAATAAAAGTCATAAACATGCTCATGGAGCTACAGAAAAATATTCAGAGGATGAATTCAGGAATGAGATACAAACGAAGAATACAGTATCTGAAAGAAACATCCAATGGAGGGACTTAAAAGCAGATTAGAAGTAGAGGAGACAGCAAATGAAATAGAAATTAGAGTACAGGAATCAAAGAAGCTGAGGCACAGAGAGAAAAAAGGACCTCTAGGAATGAAAGAATATTGAGAAAACTGTGTGAACAATCCAAATGGAACAATATTCACATTATAGGGGTACCAGAAGAAGAAAAAAGAGAAAAAAGGGGGTAGAAAGTGTCTTTGAGTAAGTAATTGCTGAAAACTTTCCAAATCTGGGGAAGGAGATTGTTTCTCAGGCCATGGAGGCACACAGATCTCCCAACACAAGGTACCCATGGAAGACAACACCAAGACATATAGTAATTAAAATGGCAAAGATCAAGGATAAAGACAGACTGTTAAAAGCAGCCAGAGAGAGAGAAAAAACACATACAAAGGAAAACCCTTCAGGCCATCATCACACTTCTCAACAGAAACCTTACAGGCCTGAAAGGAGGGGCATGATATATTTAATGCAATGAAGCAGAAGGGCCTCAAACCAAGGATACTCTACCTGGCAAGATTATCCTTTAAATTTGAAGGAGGGATTAAACAATTTCCAGATAAGCAAAAGCTGATGGAATTTACCTTCTACAAACTATCTCTACAGTGTATTTTGGAGGGACTGCTATGGATAGAAGTGTTCCTAAGGCTAAATAGCTATCACCAGAGGAAATAAAACCACAGTAAAGAAAGTAGACCAATTAATTACAAAGCAAATGCAAAATCAAATCAACCACCCCAAATTTAGTCAAGGGATAGACAAAAAGTACAGAATATGATACATAATACATAAAGAATGGAGGAGGAAAAAAAAGGATGGGAAAAAAAGAACCTTTAGATTGTGTTTGTAATAGCATCCTAAGTGAGTTAAATTAGACTGTTAGATAGTAAGGAAATTACCCTTGAATCTTTAGTAACCACAAATCTAAAGATTCAAAACAAAGAAAGTACAAGAGATAAAGAAGGACATTACATAATGATAAAGGGGTCAGTCCAATAAGAGGATATAATCATTATAAACAACTGTGAACCCAAAATAGGAGCACCTACATATGTGAAACAAATACAAACAGAATTAAAGGGAGAAATAGAATGCAATACATTCATTTTGGGAAACTTCAAGAAACCACTCACTTCAAAGGACAGATTAACCAGACAGAAAATAAGTAAGGGGACAGAGTCACTGAACAACACATTAGAACAGATGGACCTAACAGACATCTACAGAATATTCCACTCAAAAGCAGCAGGATACACATTCTTCTCAAGTGCCCATGGAAAATTCTCAAGAATAGATCATATACTAGGCCACAAAAGAGCCTCAGTAAATTCAAAAAGATTGAAATTGTACCAAGCAGCTTCTCAGACCACAAAGGTATGAAACTAAAGAAAGAAAAAAGCCCACAAATACATGGAGGCTTAGCAACATGCTCCTAAATAATTAATGGATCAATGACCAAAGAAAAACAGAGATCAAGCAATACATGGAGACAAATGACATCAATAACTCAACACTATAAAATCTGTAGGATGCAGCGAAGGCCATGATAAGAGGGAAGTATATTGTAATACAGGCTTACCTCAGGAAAGAAGAACAATCCCATAGGAGCAGTATAAACTCACAATTAATGAAACTAGAAAAAGAAGAACAAATGAGGCTCAAACTCAGTAGAAGGAGGGACATAATAAAGATTAGAGCACAGATAAATAAAATCAAGAAGAATAAAAAAACAGAAAGAATCAATGAAATCAGAAACTGGTTCTTTGAGAAAATAAACAAACTAGATAAACCCCTAGCCAGACTTATCAAGAAAAAAAGAGAGCTTACATACATAAACAGAATCAGAAAATGAGAAAGGAAAAATCACTACAGACACCACTTATATACAAATAATTATTAGACAATACTGTGAAAAAGTATATGCTAACAAATTGGATAACCTAGAAAAAATGGACAACTTTACAGAAAAATACAACCTTCCAAGACTGACCCAGGAAGAAACAGAAAATGTGAGTACACAAATTACCAGCAATGAAATTGAACTGGTAATCAAAAACTACATAAGAACAAAACGCCTGTACCAGATGGCTTCACAGCTGAACTTGCTCAAACATTTATTGAAGACCAAATACACATTGTCCTTAAAGTTTTCCAGAAAGTAGAAGTGGAGGGAATACTTCCAAACTCATTCTATGAGGCCAGCATCACCCTAATACCAAAACCAGGCAAAGACACCATAAAAAAAGAAAATTACAGAGCAATATCCCTGAAGAACATAGATGCAAAGATCCTCAACAAAATATTAGCAAACCGAATTAAAAATTACATCGAAAAGATCATCCATCATGATCAAGTAGGATTTATTCCAGGGATGCAAGGATGGTACAATATTAAAAAAATCCATCAACATCATTCACCACATCAACAAAAGGAAGGACAAAAACCACATGATCATCTACATAGATGCTGAAAAAGCATTCAACAAAATTCAACATCCACTCATGATAAAAACTCCCAACAAAATGGGTATAGAGGGCAAGTACCTCAACATAATAAAGGCCATATGGCAAACACACAGCCAATATCATACTTAACAACGAGAAGCTTAAAGCTTTTCCTTTAAGATTGGTAACAAGACAAGGATGCCCACTTCTGTATTTTTATTCACCAGAGTTCTGGAGGTCCTAGCCACGGCAATCAGACAACACAAAGAAATAAAAGGCATCCAGATTGGTAAGGAAGAAGTTAAACTGTCAGTGTTTGCAGATGACACAATAGTGTACATAAAAAACTCTAAGGAATCCACCCCAATACTACTACAACTAATAACTGAAATCAGAAAAGTTGCAGGATACAAAATTAATACACAGAAATCTGTTGTATTCCTATATAATAATGATGAACTAACAGAAAGAGATATCAAGAAAACAATCCCATTCACAATTGCATCAAAAAGAATAAAATACCTAGGAATAAACCTAACAAAGGAAGTGAAAGACCTATATCCTGAAAACTACAAGACACTCATGAGAGAAATTAAAGAAGATACCAATAATTAGAAATACATCCGGTGCTCACGGATAGGAAGAATTAATATTGTCAAAATGGCCCTCCTGCCTAAAGCAATCTGCAGATTCAATGAAATCCCTACCAAAATACCAATGGCATTCTTCAATGAACTAGAACAAATAGTTCTAGAATCCATATGGAACCACAAAAGACCCTAAATAGCCAAAGCAATCCTGAGAAGGAAGAATAAAGCTGGGGGCAATATGCTCCCCAACTTCAAGCTCTACTACAAAGCCACCGTAATCAAGACAATTTGGTACTGGCACAAGAACAAACCCATAGATCAATGGAACAGAATAGAGCCCAGTTATAAACCGAAGCATATATGGTCAATTAATATATGATAAAGGAGCCATGGACATACAGTGGGGAAATGACAGCATCTTCAACAACTGGTGTTGGCAGAACTGGAAACATACATATATGAGAATGAAATTGGATTATTGTCTAACTCCATATACAAAAATAAACTCAAAATGGACCAAGGACATGAATGTAAGTCATGAAACCATAAAATTGGAAGAAAACGCAGGCAAAAATCTCCTGAATATAAACATTAGCACCTTTTTCCTGAGCGCATCTCCTCGGGCAAAGGAAACAAAAGCAAAAATGAACAAATGGAACTACATCATGCTAAAAAGCTTCTGTACAGCAAAGGGTGCTACCAGCAGAACAAAAAGGCATCCTATAGTATGGTAGAATATATTTGTAAATGAAATATTCAAAAATGGGTTAACATCCAAAATACATAAGGAACTCATATGCCTCAGCTCCCAAAAAGAAAATTACCCTATTAAAAAATGGGTGGAGGATATGAACAGACAATTCTCCAAAGAAGAAATTCAGATAGCTAACAGGCGCATGAAAAGATGCTCCACATCGCTAACTATCATGGAAATGCAAATTAAAACCACAATGAGATATCACCTCACACAAGTTAGGATGGCCAACATAGAAAATACTAGGAACAACAAATGCTGGCAATGATGTAGAGAAAGGGGAACACTCCTACACTGGGGTTGGGAATGTAAACTAGTTCAACCATTGTGGAAAGCAATGAGGAGGCTCCTCAAAAAACTAAAAATAGAAATACCTTTTGACTCAAGAATTTAACTCCTAGGAATTTACCCAAAGAAAATAAGTTCTCAGATTCAAAAAGACATACGCACCCTATGTTTATTGCAACACTATTTACAATAGCCACATTATGGAAGCAGCCTAAGTGTCCATCAGTAGATGAATGGATAAAGATGTGGTACATATACACAATGGAATACTATTCAGCCATAAGAAGAAAACAAATCCTACCGTTTGCAACATGGATGGGTATTATACTCAGTGAAATAGGCCAGGTGAAAGACAAGTACCAAATGATTTCACTCATTTGTGGAGTGTAACAACAAAGCAAAACTGAAGGAACAAAACAGCAGCAGACACAGACTCCGAGAACGGACTAGCGGTTACCAAAGGGGAGGGTTTGGGGAGTGTGGATGGGGAGGGAGGGAGAAGGGCATCGGGGGGTATTATGATTAGTACACATGGTGTGTGTGTGGGTTAAATGGGGAAGACAGTGTAACACAGAGAAGACAATTAGTGACTCTGTAGTATCTTACTACACTGATGGACAGTGACTTCAATAGGGTATGCGGGGACTTGATAATATGGGTGAATGTAGTAACCACAATGTTTTTCATGTGAAACTGTCATGAGAATGTATATCAATGATACCTTAATTAAAAAAACAACAGCAGTAGGCTATGGTTATGGGGAGTTAAACTTGTGACTTGATTCCTTTCAGTAAGTATGTGATTAACAAAGTGGCTCTGTGCACTTAAACAAATTCCCACAACATAATTTAGTTTCCTCAGAGTTTCTATGGTTGTTCCAGGTTTTCTGGGAGATGGTCTAGAAACGTTTCCTTTGAACTGAGTGTAGAAGAAAGAAGTGAGGGATCAGCATCTCAATTTAAATCTCATTTGGTCACTGGACATTGTTATGTAAGTGTATTAAGTGTATTCTTTCCTTTTTACATTCATTCATTTCCTCCATCAGTCACTTAGCAAAGATTCAATGTATTTAAGTGTTGGGAATATAAAAATCAGAGAGAGAACTTCCAAGTTATGGTGGCAGAATAAATACACACATAATTAAAATAATGTCACACATAATTGTAAAATAATTGATACTTTACTTACATCAGACAGTAAATTTGCTAATAATAGGTAGGTTCAGTTTGATGGCATCTCCTCGGAGAAGTCTCCTAGTCAGAATTAATCGTTCTTTCCTTTACAGTCCCACAGGGCTGGCACAGAATCTTTGGTATTATAGTACTGTTTAGTCTGTTTTGTATTTTAGTGAAATTACTAGGATCTAAAGAACTTCAAATATAAGCAAGAAGTGGTTCTTTGCAGTCAACGTGTTTACAGTATATTAGCAGCTTTAAGACAGGAACACCAGGAATAATTCAAAGTATCTGGTAACTGTTAAAGGAGGTGCGAGCCAAGACCAACAGAGGGTTAAGTATGCAAGAGAGAACATCACTGTATCGGGAAAAGATTCAGGAACAGGAGACATATTTGATAGGGGACTTGGAGGGTAAGCAGTATTTCAACAGGTACAGGTGGTAGAAATCAGCATTCTAGAAAGAGGAAAGGCATGAAGAGCTCTGCTTCAGTATAGGAAAGGGCTTCTCAACTGCAGCACTATTGACATTTGGGGTCAAAGGATTCTTGGGTGCAGGGATGTCCAGTGCACAGTGGGATGTCAGCAGCACCCCTGGCCTCTGCCCACAGATGCCAGAAGCACCACCCCCAGTCATGACAACCGGGAATGTGTCCAGATGTCACCACCTGGCCCTGGGCGGGAAGCAAAATTGGCTCAGTGGAAAACGCTGATACAGAATATATATGAACATGCAGACACACATCTGTGTCTGCGGTTTTTGTCCTGTGTGGCTCTATGAGCTTGGTCCACTCCTTCAACTTGTCTGAAAATGGGAACAAGGGTAATAACATTTACATTAAATGATTACTGTAGAGATTAAGATACTGAATATAAAGTCTCTGGCACATGGAGTTATCATTGTTCCTTAAATCAGTGGATAATGGAGGTGGAAGATTGTGAAGCACAGTATTGGTGTGGTCTTAGTGGGATTTTAAGAAGTTGAATCTTGTGGCACCAAAGATGGACTGACTGGGGGATAGTAAGCAGAGGGCCTGAATGTAGGTTGTGTCAGTGGGAACAGAAAGGAAGGAATGGATATGAGAGATAGATCTGAAACAGCTCTATTAAGCCATACTGACATACAATGAACTACACATATTCATGTAATTTGCTGTATTTGACGCACACATACACATTTGAAATCACCATCACAAGAGAGTTAACATATCCATCAGCCACAAAAATTCCCTCATCCTCTTTTGTAACCCCTCCTCACCTACCCCAAATGCTATCCCCTGGGAAACACTGATCTGCTTTCTGTCACTTTAGATCAGCTGACAATTATTAGAATGTTACATAAATGGAATCATGCAGTGAGTGCATTTTTTTGGCCTGGCTTCTTGCATTCAGGATAGTTATTTTGAGATTCATCCATGTTGTATCAATAATTGTTATGCCTTTGCTGAGTCGTATTCCATCGTATGACTATATCCACAATGTTTATTCATTTGCCTACTGATTGATATTTGGGTAGTTTCCAGTTTTCAGCTATTACAGATAAAACTGCTATGAACTTTTGCCCAGAAGTCTTTATGTGGACATATCCTTCATTTTCTGGTAAAAACCTAAAAGTGAAGTGGCTGGGTCATATGTTAGATACATATTTAACCTTTGAAGAGATTGTTTTCCAGAATGGTGTAGAAATTGACATTTCCATCAATGGTGTACTCTTCCTACAGCCAACCTTTTTTATTTTAATCATTCTGGTGGATATATAATTCATCATGGTTTTAATTTGCATTTCCTTAATGACTAATGATGTTGAATATCTTTTCATGTGCTTACCACCCTATATCATCTTTAGTGAAATATCTGTTCAAATCTTTTGCTTTTTAAAAAAGTTAAGCTGTTTAGCTTCTTCTTACACATTAAGTATTCTTTATATATTCTAAATAATATCTTTTGTCAAATACGCGACTTGCAAATATTCTCTCCTGGCTTATGGATTGATTTTGAAAAGCAAAGGTGTTTTTGTTGAGTTTGGTTTTGATAAGATCCAAGATATCAATTTTTTCTTTTACAGTTTGATCTTTTTAAGTCATATTTAAGATATTTTTGCCAAACCAAATGTCACTAAGATTTTCTCCCATATTTTTTTAATTCTAGATGTTACACATTTTTTAGCTCTTGCATTTGGGTCTTTGTTTCCTTTTGTAGTTAATTTTTGCATATTAAAGTTATATATGAGGGGAGTGATATCAGTGTTATGGCAGCATGAAACAACCCTTCTTTTGTCCCCTCTCAACAACACAAATGTGGCATCCATCCATCCATCCACCCATGGCTTTATGGAAGCTGTGGGATCCAGGACCATACCCCAAGGGATCTGGGAGGAAAGCCACCCACTGAGAGTTGGTTAATAGGCGGAAGACCTCAGTCCCTGCTGTGGAATCTGACATGGCCTGTGAATCAGCTCTACCCAGTCTCACCACAGTCCAGGAGCCCCAAAAGCACTGTCTTTGACAATCACCTACAAACAATACCAGATGTTCTCATTGGTATATTCCACCAAATATCTAAGAAAGAATTAACTCCAATCCTTCTCAAATTCCTCCAAAAAACTGAATAGGAGGGAACACTCCTAAACTCATTTTATGAGACCAGTTTTGTCCTGATACCAAAGCCAGATAAGGACACTACCAGAAAAGAAAATTACACCAATATTCTTGATGAACACAGATGCAAATATTCCAAACAAAGTATTACCGAGCTAAATTCAACAGTACAATAAAAGGATCATACACTATAATCAATTGGTATCATGAATACAAGGTACCTGGGATACAAGGATGGTGCAACATTGGTAAATCAATAAATGTAATACACCACATTAATAAAATTAAGGTAAAAACAATATGATCATCTCAATAACTGCAGAAAAAGCATCCAAATACAACATCCTTTCATGATAAAAATTCTCAACAAATTGGGTACAGTAACTTCAAATTATAAAGGCCACATGTGACAAGCCCATATACTCAATGGTGAAAAGTTGAAACCTTTTCCTCTAAGCTCAGGAACAAGACAAGGGTGTCCAGTCTTATTAGTCTTATTCAATATAATACCAGAAATCCTAGCCACAGCAATCAGAAAGAAAAGAAAAAGCATTCAAACTGGTAAAGAAGAAGTGAAATTCTCTTTATTTGCATATGGCATGATCTTATATATAAAAACACTTAAAGACTCAACAAAATACTATTTCAGTGAAATTTCAGGGTATAAAATCGACATATAGAAATCAATTGCATTTCTACACACTAACAAAATATCTGAAAAAGAAATAAAGAAAACAATCCCATTCACAATAACATTGAAACGATAAAATACTTAGGAATAAATTTAACCAAGGAAGTGAAAGATCTGAGCACTGAAAACTATAAGACTGATGCAAGAAGAAAACACAAACAAATTGAAAGATATCCATGTTCATGCAGCAGAAGAATTAATATTATAAAATGGCCATACTACCCAAATCCTTCAATCAAAATCCCAATGGAATTTTTCAAATTAAAAAACAGAAACAGAAAATTTGTATGGAACCACAAAAGACCCTGAACAGCCAAAGAAATTCTGAGACAGAAGCACCATTCTGGAGATATCACACTTTCTGATTTCAAACTATACTACAAAAGTATACTAATCAAAATAGTATGATACTGGCATAAAAACAGACACATAGACTAGTGAAGCAGAATCAAAAGTCTAGAAATAAACCTACACAGTCAACCAATATTTGACAAAGGAGCCAAGAACACTCAGTGAAGAAAGGGTAGTCTCTTCAATAACAGATAATGGGAAAACTGGATAACCACGTGCAGAAAAATGAAATTGGACCCTTACACCACTCATAGAAATTAACTGGAAATCAAGTAAAGACTTAAGCACAAGACGTGACACCATTAAACTCCTAGAAGAAAACATAGGGGGAAAGTTCCTGGATATTGGTTTTGGCAGCAATTTCCTGAATATGACACCAAAATCCCAGCAACAAAAGCAAAAATAAATAAATGGGACCACATCGAAGTAAACAGCTTCTATACTGTGGAAGAAACAATCAAAGAAATGAAAAGGCAACCTATAGAATGGGAGAAAATATTTACAAATTGTGTATCTGATAAGGGTGTATATCCAAACTACATAAAGAACACATACAACTCAGTAGCAAAAAAAAAATCTAATTTTAAAATGGGCAGAGGAACTAAATAGACATTTTCCCAAAGATGACATATAAATGCCCAACAGGTACATGGAAAAGTGCTCAACAACACCTAATCATCAGGGAAATGCAAGTCAACCCCATGAAAAAAAAAGATAATCACCTCACAACTATTAGAGTGGCTCTCATTAAAAAGACAAAAAATAAGAAATGTGGGTGAGGAAGTGGAGAAAAGGGAACCCTTGTTTTCTCGGTGGGAAGGCATTTAACTACAAATTAAATTCCTTTCATTGATATAGTATCGTGAGATGATCACTTTATTCTTGATTTCTAATTTAATCCTATTAGAGTCAGAAAAAATACTTGGTATGATTTACATCATTTAAAAAATATTGAGACTTCTTTTATGGCCCCAAATCTGCTCTGTCTTGGTTGATATTCCCTGTGTCTTGAAAATAATGTGTATTCTGCTGTTGTTGGGTGAAGTGCTCTGTTCATATTAATTAGGTCAATTTGGTTCATAGTGTTGTTCAAGTCTTCTATATCTTTACTGACTTTCTGGGTACTTGTCCTTTCACTTAGGGAACAATATATGTTACAACCTCTAACTCTCAGTGGGTTTATCTGTTTCTCCTTTAAGTTTTTGCTCAATGTGCTTTGATCCTCTGTTATGTGCACAAACAGGAATGGATTGGGGTGGAGGATCTTTACAACTCGGTAGCTGTCGAGGATGGGAGTGCTGGTGAGATAGAGGGAGGAATAAAAATAAGATTGATACTTGTCTGGTGTCTGTGCATTCAGGTATTTATGTAAGTCACTGGATGAGGGTGCTCTCCTCAGGACCAGCCTCAGGTCCTGTGTTTCTAAAGTCTGTGTTTAATGCTCATTATTTTGATCCCAGTGCTCTCTTGATCTCTCTCCCACTCGTATCTTGTTCTTTGTAGATCCTCAGTCCTACAGAGATATAAATGACTGATTTTCACTAAGATGTAAATGGTAGCTAGACTACTGTTCCTGTAGTAAATATTTTTATTGTAAACAGGACCTAAATTTTTAAGGTAACAAGATGTAGCTTAGCCATGAAATTTCAGGCATTAGTCAGGATAAGCAAGATCTCTGAGGGCAGAGGAGCTGGAATCCTCTAGGAACAGCCATAGATTATCAGCATTTCTACTTGGTTTAGGCCGGCCTTGTTTCAGGTCCAATAACTATATAGTGTCTTACAAGTCTGAATTACAACAGTTTAAGAGTCTTCACACATTTTTACCATTAGGAAAAGGAAACACACTTTGTTGCTTTGTTTTGAAAATACAAAGTACCATACTATTCCTGCTTTCCAGGAAAATCCAGTTCTGGCCAAATTCTGTACAGCATAGGAAACTGAATCTGACACAGGAAATTCCACCTTTGCTTTCTCCCAGTATGACTGCATGCTCTGCCACAGGCCTCAACAGACCTCAACAGATATTTTAAAAATCTACAGGAATTTGTCCCATAATGCTTCAAACTCAAATCAAAGTTGAGATGCAATAATAACAGTGAAACACCCAGCCTCTTATCTTATAATTAAGCCTGATGAATCTATCACTCTATTTCTACTGCCTGTTAATTCAGGAACAGTAAAGGGACTTTATTCTGTGTAGGAGGGAACAGAACAGCGATATTTGCTGGAGTTATAGAAATAAAGATAAGAGATATGAAATCAACAAGGAAATTGTTGCCAGGCAATGTGCTTGGTTGTCAAAGAGACAGCGCAGTGTTCAATAACAACCCATGAGCAATCTTTGATAATAGCCCATAAATCTCTGAGCTAGAAAATATCTATGTCACGAGTGGGTTAAGGCAAAATACTCCAAGGAATCAAAGCATCCAGTTTTCCCATTCTGTTCTGTAAATATGGACTATGCTGTAAATATAAGGCCCCCCAGGGTTCTGCACATTTAAGGAGTATAGTGTCTTTGGTAACTGGCTTGTGTATGTGTGTGTGTCTTTTTTCATTTTGTGGCTTTAGTTTTGTGGGATTAATATAGAAATCAAATGTATAATCATATATGACTTGGTTATTTTTCCTGTTATTCCTGATAAGTGATCAAGAACAGAACAAACAAGACCAAAACAGGTTCTGTGACCTAATGGCCCTTGCTATTGTTTCAATACCATGTAAGACGTCACGGCCCAGGAGACTGGAGATTGCCAAGGATTAAGCTTAGAGTTAGTTAACGTTGTCTATTAAGTCCCCCACACAGAATTCTATTGTTGTTAACATGTATTTGCTCAATAAATATGAAGGGTGTCCTCTCAGCACCACTCTTGTGCTGTTTAGCCTCGAGTCCCCTGGCTGGTCCTTTCAGATCTTTGATATCTCATCGTGTCTCCTTCCTTAACTGCAGGTCAGAGGCAGGGAGAGACCGACAAGTTTTTTTACAGTTGTACGTCTGACTGTACATAATATTTTTATTCAACAAAATGAACTGTTGTCACAGCATGCAATGAAGTTGTGCCCAGTATCTTGTTCTGCAAGCCTGGCAAAGTCTTGCTAGCTTGATTACCAACACACGGCCAGTGAGTTCCATTCACAAACAGGACCAACAGCAGGCAAGAAGACTGCAGGATATTGGGGTTGAAGGAAACTTACAGAACTTTGGACCCACATCTTCATCTTACAGATGAGGAATGTGACTTCTCTGATATGCTAATGCCCATGTCATTTTGCTCTTCGAGGCTACCATTCCAAATAGAACCTGGTCTTTATGTTCACAGTGCTCTGCTGCTGAGCTGTCACTTTCCTCTGTTAAGGAACTGTTGTGACAGAAGGACTCAGCCATACACATTGCTGGTCCCCAGCACTGGCACAGTACATTAATACATCGGTACACAGGGATACTAACGCATCAACCTGAGCAACGATCTTCAAGACAAGGAGCATATCTTAGTCAGCCAGAGGCTGTCTTGAACACATCCCCATCCTTGTATTACATTGAGTTTATACAGTGGCTTAGAGCACAGACTCTGGAGCCACAGTGCCTAGGTTGAACCTTGACAACTTGCCTAATATCTTTGTGTCTCAGTTTTGTCATCTGCAAAATGAGGAGACTGGTTTTACCTAACTTATCAGATTGTTTAGAACATTTAACAATCTCATAGCAAGTTTAGAAGAGTTCCTGTCACATAAGCACTGTTAGTATGCAATATTATCTTCCTTTTAGAGATGATGCATGTCAAGATCATCACTGACCTTGTCAAAGTGAAATCTCCCAGGGCTCAGATGGGAACTTGGAAGGACTGTGCTCAGAATGAATGTCACCGGGCAGGGTGCAGGGTTTGGGGGAAGTGGGAAGGGCTGGTAGGAAAACACATTTCTTTTTATTTGGGACTTTTACCTTCCTACGTGAGCCATTTGATTGTGGGGTTGATGACTCTTAATAGAATAAATTAAGCAATCATTTGGCTTTTCCTCACAGGGATTTTTCGTGTCAAGGCTGATTTCTATTTCCTTTTATTTCTTCTAAAAAGCAGCAGACAAAGAAGCCTTACCAAGAGTTTTATACATCATTGCAACACAACTGTGGTTGAACTGCTCAAAAAGAGAAAGGTTTCCTGCTTAACGGGTGCCAGGATTTCTCATATAACAGAAAGGATCAGACTTGAGAAAGAAAAAAACAAATAGGGTGAAAATTCTTTATTACCACGTGTACACAAAAAGCCAAACACCGAGCTTCAATCCAAAGGCTGTTGCTTTCTTCACAAGGTAAGTTGCTCATTCAAAATAGATTTATCATGGGCTCCACACATATGTACAACACACAAAATACAACATTAAGAAGATTCAGGCAATATTTAGACAACACTCTTTCAAGGTCTTTCAAAAGTAGAGGAGAGGTCACCCTTGCAGAGGTTTGTAACTTCTAGAATGCTGGGAATTCTATTTCTTGATCTGAGTGCTTAATACATGCATAGATGTGTGTATTTTTGTGAAACATTTTTGAGCAGCAATATTTAAAGGAGTTGAAGGTACTACATAAAAGACTAGTTAATTCTTAGCAAATGTCATTTATCAAATTATAGACTTTTTAAAGAGCTTAAACAGTTTTTAAATGTCAGATGAAGGCAAGCCCTAGTTAGGAAAACTGATGTTGCAGCGACTAACAAAACAAACATCAAAAAGCAATAAAGAGAACTGAATGTGAGGATAAGTCACCATGTTCCAGAATTAACGGACCTCCCTGCCTTCAAAAATTAGTCACATCTGCCTTTGAAAATTCTGTCCCTGTTTCTGTCCTGCACCTCTCATGCTTTATTGTAGTAATTTGCTTCGAGTATTTGTCTTCCCAAATGACAGCCACCTTCCAACAGAATCAGTTTGTCTTACTTATATTTTAATCTTCGGCGTCTAGGGCAATGAGAGGCACAGAGTTGGTACTCATTTTCTACCTGCTGACTGACTGGGTGGACAGGGGACTTTCCACTTAGGTCCCCGTGAGGGAGCTTCCGAGACCCTGTAGCATCAGGACTACAAGGCCAATGGCACCCAAGAGGCCAGCCAACCAGCCTCTGTCTCTGATGCCTGGACATGGTAACTGCCTCTCATGGGGCACATCTTAGGGATACTTCATCTTTGTTATATATGTTGCAAATATATTCTACAGGTAGAAAGAAAATTATGGAATCAGATCTATGAATTTCTGCTTTTTGGCTTCTGAAGCATTGATCTTGTTTAAGAAGTCATTTCTCACTCAAGGATTTTAAGTATGTTATCCAGTGTTTTATTTCAGTACTTTTATAGCCTTATCTTTAACATTTATAACTTTATTTTTTTTTATGTTTAGGTCCTTAATCTATCTGAAAGTTGTTCAGGGTGTGAAGTAGACATGGTTTTTTTTCTGGAGGATCAGCCACTTAGCCCAGCCTTTGCCCTGATTTGAGAAATCACATTAATCATACCATGAACTCCCACATATTCTCAGATTTATTATTATTCATTCTTTTTTAGTCTATTGATTGGCCCATTTCTGAGCCACCACCACACTGTTTTCATTACTGTAGGTCTAGTTCTCTCTCATTTTGCCCTCGTTTCAAAAATTTTCTCCTGTTTTACTCATTTGTTCTTCCAGCACAACCTTAGAATCAGTGTGTCAAATTGGGGTTTTGATTGGGATTACTTTAGCATTATGGATTAATTTAGGGGAATTTGTGTCTTTATCACATTGGTTCTGCCTTACAATGTGGTGCTAGGAGTCATTTTCTTCTATGTCTTGCATTAAAGTTTCAGTTTTCTACCTACTTTTGCACCTATATTAATATCTAGATAGTTTGTATTTTTGCTGCTATATAGTAAATGGGATTTTCTATTAGAATTTCTAATTTACTATTGCAATTACATAGGAAAACTATTAATTTATGTAAATTTACTTGGAATCTTGCTATCCTATTAGTATCATTATAACCATAAAGTTATAATGGTTTGCTAACTGATTTTTTAATTTTCTAGATATTTTCTCTTTTTCTAATATTCATATTTTAATTCTCTGTCTTGACCCATACTGTCTGGAATACCTAGAAGAATGTGTGAGTGTTGATGATCGTAGGTATCCTTGCTTTGGTCTTGATTTAATGGAAATGCTTATAAGTCTTCACGTCCTATGAGCAAGGGTAACACCATCTTGTCAAATCTGCCATGCTGACCAGCGAATGACACTTACATTCCCTTTCTTTGACACCCAAAAACTCCTTAGAAATATCCAACTGGAAATGATTACATTGTTCCCTGGGGCAGGACTCCTCCTATTTTAGTGATAAGACTTGGACATCAGCCCCTGCTCCACTGAGCACACGAGTGGCTACCTTACAGGTTGTCCCTTCCTCCTGACTTCTATAAATTAGCCCCCTGTAAACACAAAGCAGAGCAGCCATCTAAGGCAAGCTTCTGTAGGTTAGATCCTCTCAATGAACCTCTATAGAATTCAAGATGGACTTGTCAGCTCTTTCTTTGGTTCACAGCCCCTTAAGCTTTTGGGGGCCAGTTTGCTTCTCCCCCAGATGGTACAACCACTAGGCATAATGTTGTGTGTTTCTAGCAGAAATTCCTTATCAAGTTAGGATGCTAAATGTTACTTTTTTTTTTTTTTGCTATTTATCAAAACAAGTATATACTTTTTCTTCTTGGGATTCTTTTAGGTTTTCACATATTGTTTATTCTTATTTTATTTTTTACTATATTTCTTCTTATATTGTTTTCTTTCTGAGATTATATAATCTAGCTCTTATCACACGTAATGAGTAGGTTACCTAGTACTGAACTGTTATGGCCTTCAAGGTATAGGTTCAACTTCATTATGTCCATTAAAAGATGAGGGAGTAATTAAATTGAAGTACATCTATACAATGAAATACTACTTGGTGTTAAAGGGATGAACTGATGTGTGTAACAACATGGATGAATCTCAAGAACATGCTGAGTGAAATAAGTCAAACACAAAAAGCACATACTGTGTGATTCCACTTACATAAAATTCTAGGATGGACAAAAAAGTAATCTATAGTGATATAAAAAATCAGTGGGAACCTGGGGTGAAAGAATTTTGTATATTAATTGGGATGGTGATTTCCTGGATATATATCTTTGCCAAAATTTCTTGAAATTTGTGCTCATAGTGGGTGAGGATATGTAAACTATGCCTCAATAAGATTGATTAATAAGAAAAAAATGCCTATGCTATTGCCATGATCTGGCAGCCAAAGTTGTACTGTTTCCTCTTTGAGCCACTTCCATTAGGCTTCCATTGTCACTACTCCATATACGGTCCCTCGCTAAGGTCCCCAGTGATCCTATGTCACTACCTCTAAAGGACAGGTCAGTCCTCACCTCACGTGACGTCCCTGGAGACTTTCCTCCTTCTTGAAGCACTCCCTCTGGAGAGTCTGCTAAGTGCTCCCTCTCCTGGTCCTTCCCCATCTCGTGGGCTGTCCCTCAGTTTCCCTTGTTAGTCCTCATCCAGGAGTATGGCCTCCAGGATCTCTTCCAGGGTCTCGTCCAGGCCCTCTCCTCTTCATTCACTTCACACCGGGCAGTTTCATCCACTCCTGGAACAAATACAACCTAATCTGTACCTCCTCCAAGAAGACCTCCTCTTAAGTGCCAGATCCAACACCCACAATTAAACTCCCAAAGATTTCACCAGGCCTGCTCTTCCTCCTGCCTTCCCATCTCTATAGTAGCCTGTTCATTCACCCAGTTGCTAGAAAGCTTGAATAAAACCTTGATAATTCATTTTCTTTCACCCTCCACGATTTACCTACTGCCAAGCACTGCTTTCAGTATGTCTCAAATTCATCTCTTGATACCTCCATTCACTGGCTCCTAGTTGAAGCCAGTCTATCTCTTCCTACTGAAATACCCATAAGTAGTCCTCAAACTCCCACCCCTGGCCACCCACCCTCCAATCTCTGATATGGCAGGAGGAGTAAATATTTTTCATGTAGATATGTAGGCCTGACATTTTTACTTATTTTTTTTAACTGGTCTATCCTCAGTACCTAAATAGTGTATGGAACATGGTAGGATGAATGAAGTTATTGTACTTCAGATAAAAACCCCCAAGCCCACCTTGCCTCAAGTGCTTCAGGTGACCCAGTCTCTCCACTCCACAGCCACATTACAAATTATACCAGCTACCAAACTGTACCATTGCTAACCAATGGCTCAGGTAACCAAATTTCTTCTTTTATGAACTAGGCATAAACTACCTTAGAGCAGGAGTCTTATTTGGTTCATTGTTGCATCCTTAGGGCCTAGTACAGGGCTTAGAACATAATATATGGTGTAAGAATGTATTTAAACAAATGGATGAATAGAAATCAGAACAAAGGGAATGATTTGAGTGGTCTTAAAAGCTATATCATCTTATTGTCATGGTTCAATGGAAGACTATGAATCTTAAATATGAAGGGCTTTTGCATTCCTATACACTAATGATGAACTAGCAGAAAGAGAAATCAAGAAAACAATCCCACTCACAATTGCATCAAAAAGAATAAAATACCTAGGAATAAACCTAACCAAGGAAGTGAAAGACTTATACTCTGAAAACTACGAGACACTCATGAGAGAAATTAAAGAAGATACCAATAAATGGAGACACATCCCATGCTCATGGAAGAATTAATATTGTCAAAACAGCCATCCTGCCTAAAGCAATCTACAGATTCAAAGCAATTCCTATCAAAATACCAACAGCATTCTTCAGCGAACTAGAGCAAATAGTTCTAAAATTCACATGGAACCACAAAAGACCCCAAATAGCCAAAGCAATCCTGAGAAGGGAAAATAAAGTGGGGGAATTATGCTCCCTGACTTCAAGCTCTACTACAAAGCCACAGTAATCAAGACAATTTAGTACTGGCACAAGAAGAGACCCATAGACTAGTGGAACAGAACAGAGAGTCCAGATATTAACCCAAACATATATGCTCAATTAATATATGATAAAAGAGCCATGGATATACATTGGGGAAATGACAGCCTCTTTAACAGCTGGTGTTGGCAAAACTGGACAGCTACATGCAAGAGAATGAAATTGGATTATTGTCTAACCCCATACACAAAAGTAAATTCAAAATGGATCAAAGACCTGAATGTAAGTCATGAAATGATAAAACCCGTAGAAGAAAACATAGGAAAAAATCTTCTGAATATAAACATGAGCAACTTCTTCCTGAACGCATCTCCTCAGGCAAGGGAAACAAAATAAAAAATGAACTAATGGGACTACATCATGCTAAAAAGCTTCTGCATAGCAAAGGACACTATCAGCAGAACAAAAAGGCATCCTACAGTATGGGAGAATATATTTGTAAATGACATATCTGACAAGGGGTTAACACCCAAAATATATAAAGAACTCATATGCCTCAACACCCCAATAGCAAATAACCCTATTAAAAAATGGGCAGGGGTCATGAACAGACAATTCTCCTAAGAAAAAATTCAGATAGCCAACAGGCACATGAAAAGATGCTCTACGTCGCTAATTATCAGGGAAATGCACATTAAAACCACAGTGAGATATCACCTCACACCAGTTAGGATGGCCAACACAGAAAAGAATAGGAACAACAAATGCTGGCAAGGATGTGGAGAAAAGGGAACCCTCCTACACTGGTGGTGGGAATGTAAACTAGTTCAACCATTGTGGAAAGCAGTATGGAGGTTCCTTAAAAAACTCAAAATGGAAATACCGTTTGACCTGGAAATTCCACTCCTAGGAATTGACCCTAAGAATGCAGGAGCCCAGTTTGAAAAAGACATGTGCACCCCTATGTTTATTGCAGCACTATTTACAATAGCCAAGAAATGGAAGCAACCTAAGTGTCCATCAGTAGATGAATGGACAAAGAAGTGGTACATATACACAATGGAGTATTACTCAGCCATAAGAATAAAACAAATCCTACCATTTTCTACAACATGGATGGAGTTAGAGGGTATTATACTCAGTGAAATAAGCCAGGTGAAGAAAGACAAGTACCAAATGACTTCACTCATCTGTGGAGCATAAGAACAAAGCAAAAACTGAAGGAACAAAACAGCAGCAGACTCACAGAACCCAAGAATGGACTAACAGTTGCCAAAGGGAAAGGGACTGGGGAGGGTGGGTGGGAAGGGAGGGATAAGGGGAATAAGGGGCTTTATGATTAGCACACATAACATAGGGGGCGGGCACAGGGAAGGCAGTATAGCACAGAGAAGACAAGTAGTGACTCTATATCATCTTAGTATGCTGATGGACAGTAACTGTAATGGGGTATGTGGTGGGGACTTTAGAATGGGGGAATCTAGTAATCACTGTTGCTCATGTAATTGTATATTAATGATACCAAAATAAAAAAATATGAAGGGCTTTACCTGTCATAGATTAAAAATATTTCTGGAGTTAATGTACTTTAACTAAAAATAAAATGGGCAGTGATTAAAACATTTTAGTCTTTCAAAATTAGTTCAGCCAGGAACAACACCAAGTAATGTGGGACATAAAGTATAATAAGAAATTAATAAATTTAAAAGCAAATAAGTCCTTTCCTTTTAATACAGTTACATTATGTAAGCAATGGAAAATTTTAAATATCTCCTGTTTACCCCTGACAGAAAACATCTCAGTTTACCTGAAAAAGAAGGAAAAACCTTACCCAATTTTCTAAATATTTCAGGTATTAAATTTTGCATAGCAAACTAAAATTTGCAATGCACACCCATTCTTTGAAAACAGATCTTTAGAAATATTATGCAATTATATAATATTTAAAATTTTAATTTACAAGGAAACTTTTATTTATCTGTTGAAGCAAAACATCTTATTACCGGAAATTGTTGTAACAGATTTACAAAATGAAGGAAGGGCTGGTGCAAGGATTCTTTCAAACCTGTTTCAGTAACATCCTCTTGCTCCTGCTATGGGCTGCCTTTTTTAAAAAATTGTCTCTCCTTTGTACTAAAAAATCCCTTTTTTTCCATGACACATATGAAAATTTCACACTACAAATTATCCTTCAGCAGAGAATTCATTAATTCATATACCCTACAGGATAGGTCCCTGTCACAGCAGCTCCTGACTGCTTTTTCAGACCAGAAAGTAGCTGGCACACCAATTCACTAATATGTAATTAGAACCCTGAGAGTTTAGATGAAGAAATCTTTTATAGTTCATAATCTGTATGTGTTTATGGGCCATCGACTTCTTCAAGGCTGAAATATAACAGATCCTTCCTTAGTCCTGAATTGTTTTTTAAAATGACAACTTATCACTCTAGTATATGTTTTATCCCCAACCAGATGTACAATTTTATTGCAGAGATACTAGCTTTGACAGTGACATTGGGAACATGATGCTGAATTTGTGTCATGGAAAAATGACGACTCAGCAGGTTCTATTGACATGCTGTCTTACATCCTGTTTCCAAACAATTCCAGGTTATATTCTGCCTTTTCAAGAGCAGGTTTATTTGAGATGGTGAAATTATTGAAGTTGAGTTGGCTGAGAGCCGCAGCTGAGAGTGAAAGCATATCATCAATTTTGAAAGGCAAGGATCTCTCAGAACAGCTTAGAACACATTTCTCACCCCTCTCTCTGGATGACACTCAGTGGTGAAACTGAGACCAGCTCATGAGGAGCCAGGATGATTTCTGCACTGCAGCTCTTTGAGGCGTGATTCCCTTACGTCTCTGAGAACCCACGTGGGTGACTTATTCTCATTGCAGAAGAAGATAATAACACCTACTTCATGAGGTTGGTGTTAACACGTGTGTCACGGATGGAGCACCATGGCTGGCCCAGTGTCACTCCTCACTAAGTTTTAGGGAATCTCTCCCTGCCCTTAGCTGGAAGTAGCTATGGTCAGATGAGAATGTCACATTACAGTGTTATGATTTATTTTCGAGTAAGGAGGAATTTAGGATGGCAAGAAGATGACAGTAAGGAAACTGACCATTGCAGAAATCACATGACACATTTGACTTTATTTTGATGATTTTAAAAGCACTCTTGATTTTGTAATACCCACTCAAGAATTCCTCCTCAAGATGGGCCATCACTTTCTTTGGTTGTTTTTATCTGATTTATTTTTTGATCATCTTATGGTCTTTGGGCTTCTGCAGTTCCACAAGAATGTGTCTAGAATGGATTTATTTGTAATACAGTCTTTGGGATTTGAGTAGAGATTCTAGAATCTGACTTGATGTATCAGTTTTTGAACATACATTTTGAATGTTAGCTCTTTAAATATTGTTCTACCCAAAACTGTCTCTTGTCTTCTTTTCCTGTTAAATATCTTCTTCTTGACTCTTTTAAGTTCTTCTTTATCCTCCCTTTGTATTTATGAGCTTTATTGTATTTGTCTTCTATGAATAATTTCTTGTGACCTGACAATTCACAACTTCTCTCTTTCATTGTCTCTAATTTGCTGATCATTTTTTTCTATTTAGTTCTTCATTTATTATTATATTTTTGAGCCCTAGAATTTGTTTCTTTTTTATTCAAATATTCAGTGTCTCTTTTAAGTTTCCAGTTATCTGCTGAAATACTTAACTTTGTCTTTTATAATCTTGATCTTAGAAACAGTGTCATTGTTTATAATTTATGTGTGATGATTCCAGTATTTGGAACCCCTGTACTTCTGTTTGTGTTTGTGTTGTTTATCTGTGTTGGTTTTAATTTATGTTGTCATGGCTCCTTTATAATTCAGTTATCTTTGATTGTATGCTAGATATTGTATTTGAAAAGCTAATTGTAAAAATACTTCAAGGTGGAGAGAAGAAAATACGGCAGCATGAGAAATGAGGCAGAAACCTCCTCCAAAAACCATATATAATATGAAAACACAGCAAATACAACTAATACTGAAAGACTGACCAGAAAGAAGACTGTGACAGTCTGCCTACATCTGGGGAAAAGAGAAGACCTCATGGAAAAGGGTAAGGGAGCAAAGCCATGATCTGGCCAAACCCAACCCTTCCCTGGAACCAAGCTCACAGGAACGAGGAAGAGAAACAGAGCAGGGAGGGAGTAGAAGCACAGGACTGCTGAATACCCACCCCTGGATATCTGTTCCAGGAGCATGAACCCACATTACATGATGCTGTGGAGATTAGTGGGATTGGAAAGCAAAGACAGGCAGAATACTCAGAGAGACTAGATTACAGCCACTTGTGGAGAACAGGTACCCACAACCGGCAGCTCTGGGACAAAAGAAAGGTGGGCATTTTGAAAGACTTCCCAATAGTGAGAGAGCTGCTAAAGGGGCAAGGATAACACAGAGGTTGTTCCTCAGGAGACAGGACAGGTGGACAAAATCGCCCCAGCACACTCAGCCCAAAGTTCCTAGAACTTTCAGGAGCTTCAGGCGATCCATTCCCCTGGCTGGCAATGTGCACTGAGGCCACCCACTGCTATAGGCAGCCTGCTGCTCCTTCCTCCCAACAGGCACTGGTTTGCAAAACTGCTGACCCCACCATTGTGCCAGACTAGCCAGAGGGTGGTCCCACGTATGGTAGATACAAGGGGGTAACACAGAGGCTCCACCTTGCACATTATTGCACACTAGGCCAACTGACCTTGGCACTGGAGGCAGGCCCTGGAGCCAGGAAGCAGGAAAGAGCTCTTTCCTCCTTGCAGGCACCAGCATCGCTCACCTGCGACCCCCGCCTTGGCTCCAGGTGCTGGGAAGCTCCAGAGAGTAGAGCTTCTGGGCAGTAGAAGGCACTGCCTACACAAAGTCATTATTCCATGGTAATCATAATATGAAATGGCAAAATGGCAAAAAATCTGGTGCAAACAAGAATCCCTCATACAGCAGAAAGAGGGCTAAGTGAAACTGAAATCACCAATATTCTTGATAAAGATTTCCAAATAAAAGTCATAAACACAATCATGGAGCTATAGGAAAATGTTCAAGATCTCAGGGAAGACTTCAAGAAACAGAAATGTTGAAAAACACAGTATCTGTAATTAAAAATACAATGGAGGGATTTAAAAGCAGATTAGATAAGGTAGAGGATGTGGTAAATGAAATAGAAATTAGAGAACAGAAATACAAAGAACCTGAGGCACAGAGAGAAAAATGTTTCTCTAGGAATGAAAAAATAATGAGAGGACTATGTGACTCATCCAAATGGAACAATATTCACATTATAGGGAACAAGAAGAAGAAGAGATAAAGGGATAGAAAGTCTCCGAGGAAATAATTGCTGAAAACTTCCCAATATGAGGAAGGAAATAGTCTCTCATGCCATGGAAGTGCACAGATCTCCCAACACAAGGGACCCAAGGAAGACAACACCAAGACATAAAAATTAAAATGGAAAAGATTAAGGACAAGGACACAATATTAAAAGCAGCCAGAGAGAGAAAAAGATCACATACAAAGGAAAACCCTTTAGGCTATCATCAGACTTATAACAGAAACATTATAGGCCAGAAGGGAGGGGCATGATTTATTTAATGCAGTGAAACAGAAGGGCCTCCAACCAAGAATACTCTACTCAGCAAGATTATCATTTAATTTGAAGCAGGGATTAAACAATTTCCAGATAAGCAAAAGTTGAGGGAATTTACCTCCCACAAACCATCTCCACAGTGTATTTTGGAGGGACTACTAGATGGAAATGCTCCTAAAGCTAAATAACTGTCACCAGAGAAAATAAAACCACAGTAAAGGAAGTAGACCAATTAATTACTAAGCAAATGCAAAATTAAATAAACTACCCACAAAGTCAGTAAAGGGATACACAAAGAGTACAGAATATGACACTTAATATATAAAGAGTGGAAGAGGAAGAAAAACAAGGGAGAAAAAAAGAACCTTTAGAGTGTGTTTGAAATAGTATAATAAGCTAGTTAAGTTAGACTGTTAGATAGTAAAGAAGCTGCCCCTGAACCTTTGGTAACCATGAATCTAAAGCCTGCAAAGGCAATAAGTACATATCTATCGATAATCATCCTAAATATAAATGTACTGAATGCACCAATCAAAAGACCATAGAGTTACAGAATGGATAAAAAAAAAAAGACCCATCTATATGCTGCCTACAAGAGACTCACCTCAAACCCAAAGGCATACACAGATTAAGAGAGGATGAAAAAATATATATTTCATGCAAAGAATAGGGAGAAAAAAGTAGGCATTGCAGTACTTGCATCAGACAAAATAGACTTTAAAACAAAGAAAGTAACAAGAGACAAAGAAAGACATTACATAATAATAAAAGGGTCAGTCCACCAAGAGGATATAACCATTATAAACATCTATGCACCCAACAGAGGAGCACCTACATATGTGAAACAAATACTAACAGAATTAAAAGGGAAATAGATGCAGTGTGCTCATTTTAGGAGACTCAAACACACCACTCACTCCAAAGGACAGATCAACCAGACAGAAAATAAGTAGAGAGACAGAGGAACTGAACAACACACTAGAAAAGATGGACCTAACAGACATCTACAGAACCCTCCACCCAAAAGAAGCAGGATACCCTTTCTTCTCAAGTGCACAAGGAAAATTTCCAGAATAGATCACATCCTAGGTCACAAAAAGAGCCTCAGTAAATTCAAAAACATTGAAATTGTACATACCAGCTTATCTGTCCACAAAGGTATGAAACTAGAAATAAATCATACAAAGAAAACAAAAAAGCCCACAAATACATGGAGGTTTAACAACATGCTCCTAAACAATCAATGGATCAATGACTAAATAAAAACAGAGATCAAGCAATATATTGGGACAAATGACAACAATAACTCAACACCGCAAAATCTGTGGGACACAGCAAAGGCCCTGCTATGAGGGAAGTATATTGCAATAAAAGCCTACCTCAGGAAAGAACAATCCCATATGAACAGTCTAAATTCACAATTAATGAAACTAGAAAAAGAAGAACAAATGAGGCCCAAAGTCAGTAGAAGGAGGGACATAATAAAGATTAGAGCAGAAATAAATAAAATAGAGAAGAAGAAAACAATAGAAAGAATCAATGAAAGCAGGAGCTGGTTCCTCGAGAAAATACAAAATAGATAAACCCCTAGACAGACACATCAAGAAAAAAAGAGAGTCTACACATATAAATAGAATCACAAATGAGAAAGGAAAAATAACTATGGACACCATGGAAATATAAAGAATTATTAACGAATACTATGAAAAATTATATGCTAACAAATTAGATAAACTTCTAGAAAAATACAACCTTCCAAGACTGACCCAGGAAGAAACAGAAAATCTGAACAGACAGATTCCAGCAATGATATTGAACTGGTAATCAAAAAACTACCTAAGAACAAAACTCCTGGACCAGATGGCTTCACCGCTCAGTTTTATCAAACATTTAGTGAAGACCTAATACCCATCGTTCTTAAAGTTTTCCAGAAAGTAGAAGAGGAGGAAATACTTCCAAACTCATTCTATGAGGCCAGCATCACTTTAATACCAAAACCAAAGATACTCCAAAAAAAGAAAATTACAGACCAATATCCCTGATGAACAGATGCAAAAATACTCAACAAAGTATTAGCAAACCAAATTCAAAAATACATCAAAAAAACCATCCCTCATGATCAAGTAGTATTTCTCCCAGGGATGCAAGGATGGTACAATATTAAAAAATCCATCAACATCATCAACCACATCAACAAAAGGAAGGACAAAAATCACATGATCATCTCAACAGATGCTGGAAAAGCATTTGACAAGATTTAACATCTGTTCATTATAAAAACTCTCAATAAGCTGGGTATAGAGGGCAAATGCCTCAACATAATAAAGGCCATAAATGATAAACCCACAGCCAAAACAGAGAAAAGTGGAAAGCTTTTCCTCTAAGATCAGGAAAAGACAAGGATGCCCACTCTTCCCACTTTTATTCCACATAGCACTGAAGGTCTTAGTCACAGCAATCAGACAACACAAAGAAATAAAAGGCATCCAGACTGGTAAGGAAGAAATTAAACTGTCACTGTTTGCAGATGACATGATAGTGTACATAAAAAACCCTAAAGAACCAAACCCAAAACTACTACAACTAATAACTGAATTCAGCAAAGTTGCAGGATACAAAATTAATACACAGAAATCTGTTGCATTCTTATATACTAATGATGAACTAGCAGAAAGAGAAATCAAGAAAACAATTCCATTCACAACTGCATCAAAAAGAATAAAATACCTAGGAATAAACCTAACCAAGGAGGTGAAAGGCCTATACCCTGAAAACTACAAGACCCTCAAGAAAGAAATTAAAGAAGACACCAATAAATGGAGACACATCCCGTGCTCATGGATAGAAAGAATCAATATTGTCAAAATGGCCATCCTGCCTAAAGCAATCTACAGATTCAATGCAATCCCTATCAAAATACCAACAGCATTCTTCAATGAACTAGAGCAAATAGTTCTAAAATTCATATGGAACCACAAAGGACCTCGAATAACCAAAGCAATCCTGAGAAGGAAGAATAAAGCTGGGGGGATAATGCTCCCCAACTTCAAGCTCTACTACAAAGCCACAGTAATCAAGACATTTTGGTACTGTTTGGCACAAGAACAGACTCATAGATCAATGGAACAGAATAGAGAGCCTAGATATAAACCCAAGCATATATGGTCAATTAATATATGATAAATGAGCCATGGATGTACAATGGGGAAATGACAGCATCTTCAACAACTGGTGTTGGCAAAACTGGACACATGCATGTAAGAGAATGAAACTGGATTATTGTCTAACTCCATACACAAAAGTAAACTCCAAGTGCATCAAAGACCTGATTGTCAGTAATGAAACCACAAAACTCTTAGAAGAAAACATAGGCAAAAATCTCTTAAATATAAACATGAGCAACTTTTTCCTGAACACATCTCAGGCAAGGGAAACAAAAGCAAAAATGAACAAATGGAACTACATCAAACTAAAAAGCTTCTGTACAGCAAAGGACATCATCAGTAGAACAAAAAGGCACCCTACAGTATTGGAGAATATATTCATAAACTATATATCTGACAAGGGGTTAACATCCAAAATATATAAAGAACTCACATGTCTCAACAGCCAAAAAGCAAATAACCCTATTAAAAAATGGGCAGAGGATCTGAACAGACACTTCTCCAAAAAAGAAATTCGGATGGCCAACAGGCACATGAAAAGATGCTCCACATCACTAATTATCAGAGAAATGCAAATTAAAACCACAATGAGATATCACCTCACACCAGTTAGGATGGCCAACATCCAGAAGACAAGGAACAACAAATGCTGGTGAGGATGTGGAGAAAGGGGAACCCTCCTACACTGCTGCTGGGAATGTAAATTAGTTCAACCATTACGGAAAGCAGTATGGAGGTTTCTCCAAATCTAAAAGTAGAAATACCATTTGACCCAGAAATTCCACTCCTAGGAATTAACCTGAAGAAAACAAGATCCCAGATTCAAAAAGATATATGTACCATATGTTTATTGCAGCACTATTTACAATAGCCAATATATGGAAGCAACCTAGGTGTCCATCAGTAGATGAATGGATGAAGAAGAGGTTGTACATATACACAATGGAATATTATTCAGCTATAAGAGAAAAATGAATCCTATCATTTGCAACAACATGGATGGAGCTAGAGGGTATTATGCTCAGTGAAATAAGCCAGGCGCAGAAAGACAAGTACCAAATGTTTTCACTCATTTGTGGAGTATAACAACAAAGCAAAACAAAAAGAACAAAACAGCAGCAAACTCACAGACTCCAAGAAGGAACTAGCAGTGACCAAAGACAGGGGTTGGGGAGGGTGGCTGGGGCTGGAGTGAGAAGGGGATTAAGGGGTATTATGATTAATGCACATAATGTAGGGGGGGTCTCAGGGAAGGCAGTATAGCCCAGAGAAGATAAGTTGTGACTCTACAGCATCTTACTATGCTGATGGACAGTGATTGCAATGGGGTCTGGGGGGAACTCGATAACATGGGTGAATGTAAGTAACCATGATATTGCTCATATGAAACCTTCATAAGATTGTATATCAATATGTTAATAAAAAAATACTTCAAGGTTTATGGGGAAACTTCCCCGAGAGATGATTTTTGTTTGTTTTTGCCTTATGCCTCTGGGTAGCAGGAAACCAGGATGAATGTAGTCCTGTTCTAGGGATTGGAATTTTCTGTGTTCCCAGTGACTGAGAGCAGGGCCATCGAGCAGGGCTATTCTGAGACGGTTCACTCCAACTCATGGGATATAGATCTTTGGGTACCAAGCAAAAGCACAGGAGGTATAATGGGGTCCTCACTTTGGACAGGCTCAACTCTGCCTCCGTAGTCTTGAATATTATCAAAATTCCTGCCTCACTTCTCATTTATCTGTTTTGGATTGGAAAATGCCCCTGGGGCAAAAATGGCTCCAATTTTCACATTTATCAATTTCTCCAGGATTTTGGCACAGTAATTCTTCACAATCATGTAAGCTCCCTACTGCCTTTGGGCTGGTGCTTGTTTTAGTTGGTTGGTTTTTCAGATGTCTTGAGAGGTCTGAGTTATCTAGTTCACCATTACAAGAATTAGACATTCTCTGCATAAAAAATGAGTTTGATTCTAGTCTCTGCCCTGCAATTCACTATTGTCCTGATCTTCAACAGTTCATTCATAGTCCATTGGCCTGTTCCCTCATATATAAAAAGGACTTGAGCAGTATTTCTGGGGCCCTGTAATTCAGTTTCTACTCGATTAACACAACATACTGTAAATAAGAGTAGATTCCAGAGTGAAGAGCTGAAAGAGAAGAGATGCTGTGACAGACGCAATGGCTATTGTTTTTCCATAGCCTGGAGAAGTAGGAATATGGGAGGTGTTAGTATTTCAGGAAAAAAGAAGGAAAGCTTGCCAATAGATTTGCTAAAATTTTGTTTTTATTCTGTGGCCCCCTACCATCCTGGATATCAGTATTGTCAGGCCAAACCCCCCTTTCGTAGTCCTGGCTTGTCTGAGCTTAAGAAATGAGAAGAGGCTTGCAAGAATCTTAGGAAACTTTATTAGCCAGCCCACAAGTTTGTGGGAGCAAAAAAAATGCAGCATTTCAAGCCCCATTCCAAGGACACACCCAACAAAGTATCATGTTCATTAAAGAGGACCCACCACCTCCTACCACAGCATCACGTGAAGCCATCCCATTGCCATGACAACCTGTGTCAGATGAAAGAAGTCAAGAGCCTCTAGCAGAGAGCATATGAGGAGCCAGTTCAAAGTGAGGTCTGTGTACCCCACTGTTTGCTAAACAGTCTCTGCTACTACATTATTTTTTCTGTCATTTCTTGTCATCTTTTATGATAAGATACCTACTTCTTGACCCTATGTGACCCCATACAAACTACATTATCAAGTAGGAAAAGGAGAACAAAAAAGGGAAGGCAGGCTATCACCAGGTGAATCTTTAATAGTTTGAAAACGGGGACTGTAATACCAATCCTGTGTAACAAAGGGTCAGAAACATTGGCCAAGGCAAATTTGTCTTCAAAACGCAGGCCCCTAATTGGGGAACTCTCCTATATTTCCATGGGTTATTTGTTTTCTAAAGTCCCCCTTCAACAATCAGTGTTTTTGTACTATGACTTCCAAAATTCTATCTGTAAAATATAGTAATTGTGTTTCCATGGCTATCAGAGAGTACAGCAATTTCACATATTACTACATAGTCAAGAATCTACACATCTGATTTATTCCTTTAAAAAAATTTTTTTAGCTTGATGCAAAAGCAATCCCTGAATTTTTTTCAATATAGAAAAAGAAAAATTCACACGCATGCCAAAGTCAACAGATGTAAATAGCCAACAGAGCTGAACTTACAAAAGAAACTAAAGACTTGGTTTTGGATAGCAGTTATATTGGTAAAGCTATATGAAAATTGTTGCAATTAAAAGTGCAGGTAATAAACCTCAAAGCTTGACCTTGTACTTTCACTGTCTCTAAGGGGAAGAAAATCTGCCTAAGAACAGGATGTTAGCTGAGGAATTGTGCCGAATAAAGAAAAGGAACGGATGGTCAGCAACAAAATTTTCTTCGTGCTTTAGCATGGTGAAGGTGGCCACGCCTGCTGTTCCTGCCGCCGCCTCTGTGCCCTCCTCATTCACTTCTACAAAGGACTTGTGGACAATTTTTGATATAAAAAGATCTCTGGCCCCTGACATTCCAGACAAATCGGCCGTGCTCTTATTAAAGAGATCACATATACCCAGGCTGGTTAGGTGGATGTTGAGATTGTAGCCTTCTTCCAGCTTGAACTTAGGCAAGTGGACATTGACCTCAGTGAGATCCAGATTCTCAGGTTTGGTCCACTCTTGCAGTTTTTCCAAAGTCAACTGTTCCTCAATCTGTAATTAGAATGGACAAAAAGAGGTGAAAACAGTTTTATAAAAGTGAAATGATAAAGCATTATTTAAATGAATGGACCCATAGCAGTTGCTAGTTTCCTTCAAGCTTCATACCAAAACAGATTCCATTTTAGAGGATTTCAGTTCTTTCTAGCAATTGACGATAATGGAACAGAACTGTGTTCCAGGCCATGAAGGGCCCAAGTTCAAGGATTTTGAACACTGGGTCCATCAACCACCCATATACAATCCCCCCATCCACCCATCCAGGACTTACTATCACACTAAAACCCCTATCACACTGGATTACTGTGAAAGGCCATGATGGCTGTACCCTAACTGGGTGAGTGGCACAAGGGAAAATTAAAAAGGCTTCTTCTGTTTTCTTCTATGTATGTTGAGCCCCACTGATCCCTGTGGTTATCTGTGAACCTCACAGAGCTGAAGTAATCACTAACAAGTTTAGCTCCTAGGTAAAAGCAGAAAAGGACCTGGTTTCTCATCTAAAACAGGCATAAGAATAGTACCTACCTTATAGCATTGTTGTGAGCATTAAACGAATATATAAAGTGCGTGGCACATAGTAAATGCTATATAACTGTCAGCTGTTATTATTACTATTGGATTAGAGTAGAACCATCATTTCACTTGTTCCAATGATGCTGATTATTCCTTTCATGAGGCTAAAGACTTTCTTTTTATAATCAGAGAAGAGACAAATATAGAAATACAATTGAAAGAAGAAACACACTGATTTTAGCACATACTTTATACATGGAAATGGCTAGTATTAGACCCCTTCCAGACAGCAAGTCTGGTTAGGGTAGAGAAAAACCACACAGCAGGGAGACACTGAAGAAAAACCAGTATCTTCACAGTTTTCCCTAGTCCTAGCCCTGGAGAGGTACCATAGCCTTTAAATTACATAAATAGAGACCATACGAAGTTCATACCAGGAAACAGGGTTAGCTCTCAAGCTAACATGTCACGTGAGTCTATCGTGTAACTCTTGGAAATATCGTTCATAATCTGTATGAACTGTGGTGAACATGAGAAGTATAATGGGATTTTATAGTAAGTGATGAAACTATATACTGCAGTGTTCGGGGATGTTTAATCTTTAAAACTTCGTTTAAATAAAACAATCCTCATTTCACTGCACTTGCCTCTAAAGTTCATTTCAGAGAGTTTCCAAGAGCTGCTCCTGACCAGTGCTACATATAGTATAGATCTCAGATGTTCTCCCCAACTGTTCACTTACAGTAGCTGAAAATTTAAACTTAGGCCTTCAAAGCAGTAAATGTTGGTGGGCTAATTTACAAAGGAATGACCAAGACCTGGAAAGGAGAGTCAACTAACGTTACAAAGCACACAACCAGCACCTACACACCTACCACTGGCCCTACACACGAGGTAGAACCCATATACCACAGGGAGACATGAAACGAATGTGGGGCCTTTCGTTACCTTCCTCAGACCCGTGGACTCATCCTCGATGTCATCTGGCAGCAGGATAATCATGCTGAGCTCCTTGCCTTGGTACGGCAGCTCCAGCACACGGCACTTAAGGTCCTGGATGTGGCGGAATGGAAACTTCTTCTTCTGATACATCATTTTCACTGTTTGTGTGTCTTTCTGAACGATTAAGAAAACAAATCGCTCACATTACTGTCTTCCTTTTGAGCACAGAGCAATTTTTAGACAGTCACGTCACCTCACCTGATTCAACCTAAACGGTGCATCGGCCGTGGCCTTTTCCATGAACTGCTCCTGCCACTTCCCTTTGAAATAGATGGCGTTCACTAGCACAAGTACAGTTGTGCCATCAACCATTTTTGGAGGCAACAGTTCTGGAATTTTCCCTAAAATAGATAAAGTAAGCCTTTAAAAAAACCCAATACCAGGATCCCAGATTTGAACTGACATTTGATTAGCACTGAAATGCAATTCAAAGGCACAC
The DNA here is from genome assembly GCA_032199065.1 of Smutsia gigantea. Classification (NCBI taxonomy): domain Eukaryota; kingdom Metazoa; phylum Chordata; class Mammalia; order Pholidota; family Manidae; genus Smutsia; species Smutsia gigantea. The sequence goes on from JAVSCE010009591.1 coordinate 206,780, forward strand.
TTTCTATTTAATTTTCCTTTAACATGGTATTAAGTTAGGAAAGCCCTATTAGTATGTTTCCACTTCAAATAAACAAACTAAGTACAGTATAGGGAACACAGTTAATAAGATGGTAATAACTTCGTATGATGAGAGATGGTAACTACACCTATGGTGGTGAGCATTTTGTAATGCATATATATGTCATATCACTAGGTTGTACACCTGAAACTAGTACAACTATACTTCAAAAATTTTTATAAACTAACTAAAGGGCTAGAAACAGGAAAATTCTCCTTTTCTAGACTGTGTGACAGTGAGCCTTATTTTGTGAATGGCCACTCTTTTTCAGGGAAAAAAGTATTCCTTAATGAAAACGCTTTTAGTAACTAGTAAATAAATCACTTCTTCAAATACTCCAAGTGGAAGCCTCTGTCACCAAAGAGATTTTATCACATAGGCAAAAGCTCAACAGTTGCTCCCCCGAAACACAGGCTCCCCCGTGAGCACATGTGGCCACAGACAATTCCTTGTTGGAAGACAGGAGTTCTGTAGGTACCGATGCATTCCCTGACTAGGTCAGACGGCACACCACCTGACAGACTCAGTCCCACCAACCATTCCTGATTTGGCAAAAATTATTTAGGACCACAACAGTTTGCAAATATTGATTCACAAGGATCAGGATGTTTCTTCCACGTGTGTATTAAACAATTTGGGCCATGCTGGATTTTCCCTCAGAATTTATATTCCTTTTAGTCTACATTTAATGTTAGCCTTAATTTTAAAATGTAGTTTGGGGAACTTATGGGGAAAGAAGTACTTAGCTGCTTCAGCTAAATCATATGCAAGTTTGCCCTCTGAGGAATTTCTACATTTGAAAGCAGTTGGCACTGAGCAAGGCACAATTCCTGCCCAGGGTTGGGGCCAGGATGGGGAGAGGGGAGGAGACAGAGAGGACCAGAGCAGGCAGGAGGTGAGAGGAGAAGGAGAGGGACCCTTGTGCAATGACTATGTCCTGCCCACCTCACCTTCTGTCTGCCCTTTGACCCACTCATTTATAGTGTTTCTTGCATCTTCAGAGGCTTGCTGAAAATCTACACTGGCTAATTCGGCACCATACATTTTCTGAGTTGAAGTCAAGAACTCCTACGTAAAAAAAAAAAGAGGAAATGTCATGAATAACTCCTACTACATTCAGAAATGGTTTTCTAAAATCCTTAAAAGCAACAGAAATTGTCCTAAAAGGAATGAATTTCACTGTAACAGAAATATTCTAATCCTTATCTTTTAAAAACACAACATTAAATTTACTATCTTAACCATTTTTAAGTGTACAGTTCAATGTATGTTGTATAGCATTTACCAATTATTTTCCAATTATTTTCTAACCTTCAGCTAATATTTTCATAAATAAGAAAATACTGATTGGGCGGGAAGTGAATTAATGGAATTCACTCTTGCCTTAGTAAAACAGCCAGAGCCGATCTTGTCACTGTGATAACCATAAAATGAAACCATATCAATTAATGGGAATACTGTCTGTTATATGTTTGCATTCTGTATCATTTTTCTGAATGTTTATAAAAATTAAAACTGATTTCTGTGACTTGATTGTGCTGGGGTAAAAGTCTGCATTGTCTAGTGAGATTTAGAACATGAAGTGCAAAGTACTTACAGGAAGGAAATTATAGGTTTTCTCCCCAAACAACCTATTTGCAAATTTCAGAACATAGGAAGCTCCACGTTTGTTGATATCAGCATTCAGACTCTGAAATCTGGAATGAACCTCCTCAACGGCATTGAAATAAAGAGTCTAAAATAAAGAAAACATCCTTTCTATAATCATTCATTTTGAAATTATAAAGTGGTTCCTTGGCATTTGCTTCCATTAAATTAAGTTAATGTGTTTTTATTACTAATTATTCAGTGATTTCTCATTGAAGAACAAATAATAAAGAATCCAAAAGTATTTCTTTGTGAGACATAAAAATTACATTAGAACTGCTCTACACTTTGTTATAATTCCACAAATATAAGTGGTTAATAAACTACATATTTATACAAGTTTGCTTTTCTGCAAAGAAAATCATAAATGGTGTTCATAACTGTATTATGTATCAAGTATAATTTTACTGAAAGTTCTCAGAAATAGTAAAAATAAGAATCATCACCCATGCAAAGACACAAGGATATTACAGATGGGGGATGTTTCTATTACACTATCAGCATTAGTAACTTACTTATTTCCAAATAACTTCTTTAAACTTAACACTACCTAAAAGTTTAATTCCCTATGTAGCAGTCACAAATCAAGAGTCCCTTTATGGTTTTATGAGGTCTGGGCTGGTTTCTTGCTTTTAAGACACAAAGAACAAACGTACGCAGTGTACAAAGTCCAGTTACTCCCCAAGACACAGAATGTTTGCACAGTTGCTATGTTCCATCTGCTTTAATGGAAATGGGGGTGGGGAGGGGCTTAAAACTATTCTTTGCTGAACTCATAAAGTCCCTGGAAAGCCTCAAAATAGAAGCAGGGTAAAAAATATTACCCTTCTAAAAGCAAGTAACAATTAGTACCAAAGGTTAAAAAAAAGAGAAGAAAAAAGTGGATCTTGAAAACCTTAGAATGCTTTCTTATCTGCAGTGATGAGGACAGCTGGTTATCCATGAAGTAGAGTAATAGAAGCTGTGCAGCTGAAACTGGTCCATAAACCTGAACTCAGGGTTGGCCCTTCCCTACTTACATGTGCAGTACGGTTTGTGACTAGTATGCTAGCAAGGCCACCACTTGTAGCACTCTTCCCCGAGATTTCAAGGAAAGCCAGTGTTCTCTTGTAAGAATGGGGAAATACCTAGCACCCAGGGTCCCCCACACCCATTAGGGCCAGGAAGAGGGCTGGGTATCACCGTCTCTTCTGCTGTACAAGTGACCAGCCACATCACCAAGGGCTCGGACCTGCTGTGCCTCACCACACTCTCTCCCGCAGGGCCCACCTGTGCATAGTCCACAGAGCCCCACTTGGTGCCAGGTAACAGGGCTAGGTGGCAGGAAGACAGATCACAAGGTTGCCTTGTCTTCTCCAAAAGACACCACTGCCACCTTCTCCAGTGTGGTGCGGGTCCTATGTGTGATTGTGCTCAAAAGTAATGCTGCATAACAGACATTAATTATGAGCAGCCAGTCATCATATACAAAGCAGAAACTGGAAAATCCTTGCCTGTGGGGAGATAGTGTGGCTTATGGGAAAGCTGTCAAAGGTGTGCCTACTGAAATAGAAGGGGCACACTGCAGGGGCTTTTTTTAGCTTCCTTCACTGCTATATCCTCAGGCAAACAAATATCAGTGCCTGGCACACAGTAGGTGCTCAGTAAAGACTCGATCATGAATGAAAGCCTGCATACAAATGGCTTATTCTTGGGGCTTTTTCTCAAAGTCTGACCTCATAATGTACAGTTGCTCAATACAGAAATACCGTTTTTAAAACAGTGCAGGAGTTCAAAGGCACAACTCTTTAGTACAGGCATTACATGAGCAGGGAGACAGCAGAGGAAGCAGACTCTTGTCGTTTATTTCTGCTGACCTTGGATATCTCTTCTGCAGTGTTGCCTCGGGTCCCCAGAAAGATCATGGCCAGGGCTGATGAAATGCTTAAGGGGGACATGAAGATGTTTCCCGTAGGATTGTTCTCATTCAAAACTCGGAACAGGTCCAACGCAAAATGGGTGACTGCTGTGCTCAACTGCTCCATGGTGAAGGCTGCAACAGAACAGAGGACCCGAGCTGCCCACTGGCCACACCCGCATTAGGCAATGGCATTTCCCCACCTCTTTCTCTACTCATGCTGACACACCCTCAAACTTGTTCTTCCTTTTTTTTTTTCCAGGAGGTGCACACACGTGGGACTATAGATGATTGGCCAAGGATTCAGCAAGGATTCAGTGACACGGGGTCAGGATCCAGGGTATCTGAAAGGGCTCTGACCTTGCAGACAGGTGAGTGCCGGGCACCGGGGCCTTGGTATAGCATTCACACTGGGCCTTTCCTACTAAGTTTGGGAGCACACATATTTCTGACCTTTTCGTTCAAGGTGCTGATTCATTTGGGCATGACTCCACTGCCCACATCTACCTGAGATAAGAATGCTTTTATTAGAAAATCACAGCTACCTAGGAGGCACTAAAGCAAACACCAGTAAAGTAGATATATTGATGTTCATTGCGGAGATCTGTTGCTAATGTTTAAAGGAGTTGAGCGTCCCAGGTCTAGTAGCTGGTCTTCACCAAAGACAGACAGTGAAACCCCCACATCGGGTGAGGGGGTCAGGCAGGGTGCCCGACATGGTGCGGTTAAAACTGTCCTCTCTGTCACTCCCGAGATGGCGGGGTGTCTGAGTAAGTTAAGCACTGGTCTTGGACCCCAGCCCGGGCACCCACGTCCCCACCGGGACTTTCATTTTCGGGGCCTTGGTTTCCCCCACACACAGGCAAGGGAAAATAACCGCTGTGCTGGCCGCCCAGCGCGTGGGTAGTTGCCTTAACTGTTATGGCCACGGCTGATCGATAACCTCCAGGACCGCACGGGCCTCCTTCCCTCTCCCCCTTCCCTCTCCCCCGGCCGCACAAAGCAGCATCAGGAAACCGGCCCGGGGGGGGCCCAGGGCGGGAGGGGAGAGGGACGCCCCAGGCTTGCGTTCGGCCTTCCAGCCCCGCCCCGCCCTCAATCCCTCGCAGGCCGGCCCGCCGGCGCCCGGAAGCCGCAGAGGGGTCCGGGGTCGCCCGCGGCGGGCCGGGAAGAACGGGAGCTCGGGGACACCCGGGGGACGGGCACTCCCGGCGGGCCGCCCGGCCCGGGGCGCGCTGGGACCGAGCAGCCTGCGGATCCGAGCCACTGGCTCTCCGCCCGCCCCGCCTCCCCGCTGCGCCCGGCCTGCCTCACCCGCCACTTCCTTACCGCTCGGGCTCCCGCGGCGCGCGTCAGATCTCGGAGAGGCGGCGCGCCGCCGGCCCTTATAGCTGCGGAAGGGGGGTGTCGCCCCGGCAGGCCCAGGGCGGGCGACAAGGCGTGGCCCGTCCCCCAGATGACTTCCCAGGAGTCTGGGCTTCCCGGCCTGGCGGTGTAGAAGCCAGGTGGGCGTGAGCACAGTATGCTCCTCAGGGAATCAGCACCTTTCTGAGTTCTAGCAAGCTCAAATCTCTGGCAAGGACCTGATGCGCTATTTCTTACTAAGATGTGAATGACTGACACTTTTTAGTGTGTCAGTTGTTGGAGGGCAAACTAACTCCTTTTGAGTCCCATCTAATATATACTACAAACGCTGAGGTTATTATTATTTGGTGGAAGGGCAGAGCAAATTTGGCACCTCTTGCACAGGGGACAGGAGGGGCCTCAAGGATACCACAGAACAGAAGCAGAATCAGCTCTAAGCAACATCCCTGATGTCACTGTCTTCCAGGTACCAAACTGAGTCAGTCCCGGTACTCCCCTTGCAACTGATGACTATACCTGGCTGGGTCAACTCACATACCACACCCATGACAGCTCACATCTCTGTAAATATTTTTTACCCATTATACTAAAATTTTGACTCACTAATTTCCCCCCCTGTAATGTTAAAAAAAAAACTATTTCTGTGGGGTTATTTGTTTGTTTCCTCTTTAAGTGCCTGAGTTTGTAATTTCACCAAAACAGAGTGCTTGAGGGTATGAAATAATTCTACCTTCATGAAACTTCTCCCCTGCTGTCTTGCAAATCTCAGTATGAAAAGAGGACACGGGAGAAATCCTGTTGTTTTATTAGTATGAATAACAATGTGAATGGATTTATAGTTTTTTTTTTACTCCGAGAACTTTATAATGAAAAGGAGCAAAGAAGATTGTAGTATCACACTAATGAGTAGTAAAAAGACTCCTCATAATTTTTTAAAAAGCAGCAAGTTTAATCACTAAAATTGTAGAATGCTTTACAGCTTATTAGAATAAAGAAACCAACATTTATTGAAAATCAGTCATAATTAAGTTGCAGTGGTTTGATCAAATCTGGTAACCTCTCCACCATTTCTTACAGAACTGGAGAACTACTCACTAGCTTCTACTAAGAGGTCAATGTGAGAAAGTCAAGAGTGAAAAGCTGCACATGTAGTTAAAATCTGAGACACATAAACTAACAAAAGTGTTCTGAATTTTTTTTTTTTTTGTCCTGACATTTTGCATTTGTGCTCACCTGGGAGGGCTGTTATGACCAAAAGGCCATTGGAGTAAACTGGGAGTTCCAAGTATAATGACTTCTCTTGACTGAGTTGTAACTTTCTCTCATTGGCTGGACTATTGCTGAGGAAGGGGAAGGAGGTGGTGGTGGTGACGGAAACCTTTCTTCCTCTTGCTGCTGGAGAATAAAATAGCTAAAACAGCATTCACTTGCAAAGTGTTTTCTTCTTTTAGGTGAGGTCTGCAATTCACAAGGAGTGGTGGGAGTGAAAACTCCCCCTGCTGGCTTCCCCAAGCCATGTCAGTGAGGTTTCCCTTACCAATTTTCTCACTGTATAAGGCTCAGGCAAATTTGACCTTTATACTTCCATCATTAATCAATACATTTACTATCCAAAGTTTAGGCAAGGTAAATATTCTGTTGAATAATGTGGATGTGTTCTACCTGTGGCTTTAAAATGTGAATGGACACTACCAAGGGTCATGCAGAGACACTCAAACACTCCTGGTGGCATATGCAGTTTCGTATAGTGTTTGGCTTATCAACTAAACTCAAACACATGGGTAACTCTAGGGTGGAATAATCCTGGGGCAAAATACCTATGAAACCATAATCAGTCAAAGGGAGAAATAAAGTGGGAGAAACCTATTTATTTCTTACAAGCAGTCATCCACGTCTGCTCTCCCATGTCTCTGGCAACCGGGCTGCAGAAGGGGCCAAACTCTCTACTCCAGATATGCCCTCGCTTGGCCTTGTAATTACCTATTGATATGTAGATGGTTACTTCTCTCCACCTCTTGGAAACACCTATTGATATGGAAATGTACTAAAGCCAGGCAAGAGATTCTAGAAATATTGCAAATTTACCCACATCCAACCCCTCCAGAAATCTCATCTCACAATCTCACTCTCCATCTCCTCCAACAGCCCCTGTGTGAGAAAACTGGAGCACTGTAACCAGACTAATAACATACAATAGCAACAGCAATAAAATCATGATAATCCTCAAGCAGGAGGATTCAACTAAGTTCAAAGTCCTATGCAGATTAAGTCCATAGCTCACCCATTCCAGAGGCAGTCAGTGGCTGAACACGTAGAGAGTTCAGAGCAATCATTGACAGCAGTTGCAGTCAGGGAGTGGGTCCGGGCCACAGGGACTGTAGAAGAAAATAACCTTAAGGGCAGTAAGATACATGTTTTAATGACACCAGCTTAGGCAGATCTTGTCCATCAGGTAGGATGCATGCAAGAGAGGGTCCTGTGATAGGACAGTGGCAGGAATGGGATCTCATCCTGGTCCAGTATACCAGGCTTTTACCCCACTCCCTGTGGGAGGTACAGATGGGTCAATATATAGGGCTATGGGAGTTACACGCACTGGCCATAAAGATAAAATAAAACTTCCCTGTAAAATGCTATTACTTCCTGGACATTTTAGGAACACTACAATGATCTTTGGGGGCCACTCTGCTGTTACTCCAGGAATACACACGAGGCCAGCTTCCAGGCCTTTTACCTAAGGTGCCAGAAGGGCCAGCCATCACTGGTCCATGTATCGAAATGTCCAGGGCCACATCCACTCAACAGTGTCTTCAGAGTTTAATGCAGTAGGGGCTGGCAGAAGGATGTTGCTCTGCTGGCCGTATCCTGACTTCAATAACTCCTCTTTGGTTTTCACATACAGTTGTATAGGAAAGGCAGCAAGGTGTGTTAACATATCCACAGGGCTCAAGGCTCCTTTTCAGGGCTTCTTATTCATATGTGATAGCACTGTCCATAAACAAACTGACCAGCCTTGTAGACTATTCGTGTCTGACTTCAGGCCAGATTTCAACAAACCACTGTACCTCTCAATCATGTCTGCCCTGGTAGGGTTATATGGTACATGAAACTTCCACTTTATTCCTAATTGCTGCACCCATTCTTGTAACACATGTCCAGTAAAGTGGGTGCCTTGATCACACTCAATCACCTGCAGCTGGCCATAGGCTGCAAAGAGGTGCTCTAGGCCCCTCTTGGTGGTTTGCTGATCTGCATGACATGCAGGAAAAACAACCAACAGTCCAATAGCTGTGTCCACCCAAGTCATTGCATACTGATATCCTTCTGACATGGGCAAAGGCCCTATATAATCTACCTGCCACTTGACAAAGGGTATTGGCCCCTTACTATTGCCCCGTGTTGCTGCAGGACTCGGTGTTAAGTCCCTCTTAGAGCACACAAGGTGCTCCTTCCAGGCTCTGACTTCTTCAAAGGTCAATGGCAAGCCCCACTGATGGGTTACAGCCCACATTGTCTTTTGCCCTGTGTGTTACAAATGCTGATGTAACCATTGGGCCACATTAGAGGCAGGTTTTCCTTCTAGCCAACGCCACCTGGGCCAGTGTGTCTGCTTCATCATTCCTTGGGGATGCCAAAGGCAAATGGCCAGTCACATAATATACAGTAACAGTCCTAGTCGACCAGAGGCCTGTAGGTCTTGCCACAGCTGTTGCCCTCAAAGGAGCTGGTGACCAACCATCCAGCTGGCATGGTACCATGTTGGTAGCCACAGAGTCAAACCCCAATAGACGGCAGACAACTATAGGGGAGGGCTCCTGGGTGATCATGAGATGTACTGCCCACAACTCAGCCCATTGGCTGCTCTTCACCTCTCCATCCTCCATCCATATTGTCTCAGTCTTAGGTTGGAAAACCACAGCCATCCATTCAGGGGCTGCCCACGACTGGAGCCATCTGTGTACCAAGTATCTTCAGGTATAGGGGCTTTTCCCTCCTGATAAGGACTCTCAGCTACCCATGAGTCAAAAGCAAGGTTTTCCACTGGTATAGGTCACTGGCCCCAATAAGCTTTGGAGTTCTCCACTTAAGGGACTAGTAGAGAGGCACTATGCTGCTGTAAATGTGCATACCATTTGGCCAGTGTAGGCATCTGTGCCATGTCACTCCATGACCTTTGGGTCCAGTCTCGTACCCACCCTGCGATGGGATAGGTGGTTATTACCTTGGTTGGAACTGTTCTGGTGATGGACTCTGTTGCCAGGAAGGCATTGGTACACAGAGGCAGCCAGTTGCTTCTCTATTGGGGTGTACCGGATCTCTGCTCCTTTCCATAGTTGTGACCAGAATCCAATAGGTTGGAATGTCCATTCAAGCTGCTGCCAAAGACCCCATCCATAACCGTCTTCAGTTACATGAACATCTAGCTCACAGGGCCTTGATGAGCCCATTACACTCAAGGTCTGTACAGCCTTGACTGCTCACTAAGCAGCTGTAAAAGGAGCCACACATGTTTCATCCCAGTCCCACTGAAGCCCTTTCATACCAACCGGTATAAGGGTTTCCGAATTTGTGCCAAGTGTGGTATAAACACTCTCCAGTAGCCAAAAAGACCCCAAAACTCTTGTAATACTGCCACAGTGGTAAGGGTAGGGAAAGCCTGGACCTTTTCTATGACTGCTTCAGGAATAACTTTAGTTTTATCTGACCAGACAACCCCCAAGAATTTTATAGAGAAACCAGGTCCCTGAACCTTGGTGCTCTTCACAGCCCATCCTTTCTCCTGTAGATGTTTCAGCAATCTAGGTGCTGCCCCTTCTAAATCTGGAAGAGAATCATATGTGAGAATAATATCATCAATGTAGTAATACAGCTGCACCATCTGCAGTTTCTTTCATGTGGCCAAGTCCTGGCTACAAGTTTGTGACAATTGGTGGGACTGTGGAGGTATCCATGTGGGAGGACAGTGAATGTCCACTACCAGCCTTCTCACATGAAGGCAAAGTGTTACTGACTTTTTGTGCTATGTCAATAGAGAAGAAAACAGTAGTAAGGTCCACAACATAGTGATATGTCCTTAGTTCACTAATGAGGGTGTCCATAAGGTCTGCTATAGAGGGGACAGCAGCATGCAAAGGGCGTGTGACTTTATTCAATTCCCTGTAGTCCACGTTCATATGCCAGGAGCCATCTGGCTTTCTCACTGGCCACAATGGGGAATTAAAAGGACTCTGAGTGGGCTTTATGATGCCCACCTTCTCCAACTCCTGTAGAGTTTCTCCAATTCCTTGTGCCTACCCTCCAAGGTACAGGCAGAGCTACAGGTGGGTGCTTAGGATGTCCCTTCAGAACTGCCTTTACCACACATATCTTCAGTCTGAACTCACCTGTAGTGGTCTGTGTTCACAGGCCCTGCAGGATATCTACTCCCAACATATATTTGGGGATGGGAGAAATATACACAGTACACTCCTTTGGGGGTAAATGCCCTATCCCCAATGGGATTTGGGCTTTCTTCACTCTAATTGCCTTACCCTCTTAGCCATCTATCACAGCAGAGGTCCCAGGAAAATGCTCAGGGTTGACATAAATCAGAGAACATTCATCTGTGTCCACCAGCACCAAGACACGTTGTACGTTCATGGAGGACCAATGAATTCCTAATTCTACATGTGGCCTCAGGTCCCCACCATGTCTCCCAAGGTGGAGACCTTGCCCCATCCATCAGTCAAACCAGGACATCCAGTTGTCATTCCTGTGGGGGTGAGGGCCCAGGTGGAGCCTGAGTACTGACCCCCAGGAAGTCTTGCAGGCTAGACATGGGGCTTTGACACCAGGTTCCACGTCCAGGATCTCAGTGGCTAGAACTGCTGCTCTGGCTTTAATTGGTGCCAAAGTTCTAACAAGATCCTATTGGGTTGCCCATCAAGCTTTTCTTTCATTACCCCAGTCTTTATCAAATCAACTCACATCTGGGTCCTTGAGATCTTCACAGGGCCTTTTGCACCTCTCCTTTCAGTCATAGCCTGTACTCTTATCGTTTCAACTTCCCCTAGATCTGCTAAAGTACAGGTAGCCTCCCTTATGGGTTGTCCTCTGTGTGGGGCAAGAATAGTCACTAGGGACCCAAGGAGAGATGGGGGAGCTGTATGGAGCACCAGATTTCTTATTCTTATGGTGAACAACTCCTCATCAGGGCCCTGGGGGTCCATATTATAGATGATATTTTTCATCCTTGGCTCCTATAACATCTGCTGGAGCTCTGCATACATTTTCCAGATAGTGGGTAAGTATGGTAAATCACCCTGATTAGGCCAAACTGCCATGATGGCTGCTGTTAGCCAATCCAGAAGTGCCTGATTCCCTGAGGTGTGATGGACACTTTGCAACCACTGCCAGAGGGAAGGGTGAGTCATCAGGGAAGCCAGTCTACCCATTTCAGAGCCAACGTAACACTGTTTTCCACCCCCATATCCCAGAGACGTAAAAGCCAGGTAGGCAGAGGTTCTGATGGCTCTGCCCATACTAGACGCTCATATCCATTAGCTCATCCTGGGTAGAGGGGAAGAGCATGGAGTGCTCCACAACCTGGGGAGGGGATGGCTTCTCCCCCTGAGGAGTCCACAGTTGTTGTGTTTTTATTTTCTTAATTACAACTGGTTGGGCCTTTAATACAGGAGAGTCTGGTGCTTCCGGCAATGGCCTCAGCAGCAGATTGGCCCTCGGTCCCACCCCTCATCCTCTCCCAACATCTCCTGTACCATCTCTGTGGCTGAAGGCACTGCTTTGTCCTCCCCCACCCCACAGCCTCCTTCAAAGTGGATTCTCCAGATGCTGCCTCCCTCACTGCTAACATATCTTCCAGGACAGTGACCCATCTTCTCAATAACTGCCTCTCTTTCTTAAGAGCATCCCATAGGTCATTGCTCAGTTTCTCCAAGCAATGTTGAAGTGTGTCTCTCTTGCAGAGGTCTCTCTCTCTCCTCAATAACCCTCTCTCTCTCCTTGATAACACTTTTCACTATCTTGAAAAAGACATCCCACAATCCCAGCTGCTACATGGCCACTCAGGGCCTCTAAGCAGTCTTCTATCTCATGGAGGGCTAATTCCACAGCTTCTGGTGTCTCCACCCTTCCCCAATTCTGGGATAGGCCCCCCCCCGCAAGAGGTACTTTACCTTAGACCAATTACCACAGATAGGGGGCTCCTGGGTGAAGTTGCCGCTGTACCGCTGCAGCCACTAGGGCCTCCCCACTATCCACAGGGGTGGTTCCAGGCATCTCCCCATTATCTCTAGGGACAGCCCATCCAAGGGTCGCACCCATGAGGACAGATTTTGGGTTCAGGCGTCCTGCCAACTACGATCAGATATAACTCTTGGAGGGGCGGGAATCCCAGGGCAAAATACCTTTGAAACCAAAATCAGTCAAAGGGAGAAATAAAGTGGGAGAAACCTGTTTATTGCCTACAAGCAGTTATCCATTCTGCTCTCCCATGTGTCTCAAGACCCGGATGCAGAAGAAGTGCCCCCATCCAACCTCTTCAGTCCAGATATGCCCTCGCTTGCTCTTGTAATTGCCTACTGATATGGAGATGGACTACTTTTCTCCACTCCTTGGAAACACCTATTGATATGGAGATGTACTAAAGCCAGGCAAGAGATTCTGGAAATATTGCAATTTTACCCATAACATGTTTACCTAACTGTTAGGCAGGAAAATAGTTATGAGCAGGGTGAAAAGAGAATCTAAGTCCAGTAAAGCCCACTCGAAGGGACCCAAAGAGTTCACTAGTTAAAACTAGAGAGCCAGAAAAGACTCACAGAGTTAATGAGTTAATTAGTTGAAGCTCCAAAGGCCAGGAGGACTTGAAATGTCCAGATATTCCCCAGATAAAGAAAAATATCTGAGCACATACGCATATTCATTGTGTCAATTAGATCATGCCATTGTAAGATTTACTTTAGCCTGCTAAAAAGGCCCCGATTATTCTTTTTTTTTTTTTTTTTTTTTAGGAAGATAAGGAACAGCACAGGGCAGGTCTAGGGTAAAAGGAAGACCAATTAGCTGGGAGAATGAAAGCATCCATGATCCAAGAGCATGTTCATCTGGTCCTAAATACACACTGGTGTGACCAACTCGTCTGGTTTACCTGGGACTTTGCTGGGACACTGAAAGTCCCACGTCCTGGACAACCCCTCAGTCCAGACAAACCAGGGTGGTTGGTCACCTACTAGGTAGCCAAAGAGCATTTTAATAAGAAGCCAAGTAGAAATTTTATTTTATTTTATTTTATTTTTATTTATTTATTTATGTTTTTTAGGCCGGGCTCCTGCCCCTGGCCGCCCCTGCTCCCCTGCAGCCGGCCTGCCTGCTCTGCCTGCCTCCCAAGTACGGGGCATGTAACGGGCTGTTTGGCACGACCCACTCTGTGTTGATGTTGTTGTGTGTTGGGTTTTAAATGTTTTGGGGTATCATTCTCATATGACCGATACATCCCAAGGATATTTTGACATGGCATCAAACCCAGCAAGTTGACATCTTTGGAAAGTTTCCCAGTAACATACATGACACAAATGCTCTCTCTCTCCTTGATCCTCTTCCTCCCCAAAACCCCATACTCCTTGCTAAGGGCAGGCCTGGGGGACAAGGGTGTCTGGGGCTTATTATCTTAACACCTTGAAGTGAGTTTCCTAACATGGAGGGGCACGGTGCCCCTCACAGCAAATGCTGGTTTTATTTTATTTTTTTATTATTTTTTTAATATAATTTATTTTATTATCATTAATTTACAATTACATGTGCAATATTACGATTATTAAACTACCCCTTCATCAGGTCCCCCCACCAACCCCATTACAGTCACTGTCCATCAGCGTAGTGAGATGCTATAGAATCACTACTTGTCTTCTCTGAGTTGTACTGCCCTCCCCGTACCCCCCCCAACATTACATCTGCTAATCGTAATGCCCCTTTTTCCCTCTTATCCCTCCCTTCCCGCCCATTTTCCCCAGTCCCTTTCCCTTTGGTAACTATTAGTCCGTTCTTGGGTTCTGTGAGTCTGCTGCTGTTTTGTTCCTTCAGTTTTTTTCTTTGTTCTTATACTCCACATATGAGTGAAATCATTTGATACTTGTCTTCCGATTATTCTTTAACTTAACCTATATACTGTTTTTTCCTCCTCCATCCCCTAATCAAGTAATCTGCAACCTGGGCAGGAGACAAGCATCATGATTAATTTAGCAAACAAGCCCAGCTATAAACAGTATGATAAAAACAGGAAAGATTCCACTTTAAAGCGAAGACTGCATTTTAAAATCCAGAAAGTTAAGAAGATTTTTAACACATTCTTTAGCAAACAGACAACAACTCAGCCCACCCGGGGAGCAGAGCAAGCGGTCCTGATTGATAATGTTCCCAGAGGGAAGCTGTTATCCTGGGAAGGAATTGGAGCAATAAATTTCTTGTGCTAATTTTGCAGGATTACCTGGAGGACTAATAAGAGAAGAGACTTAATGTCTCTCATCAAAGATAAACATCTTGGGACCACTTGACAATTGCATACCCCTAGCCCTTTGTCACATTCCTGAAAAATCCTTAAAAGGAGAATCCCCAACCTTTCAGCACACCTCTCTCTGAGGTAGCCCACACTCCCCTTTCTCCAAGTATGCACTTTTTGCCTTGAATAAACTTTTTCTCAACCTTTCAGGGCATGCTTCTCTCTGAGGTCATTGCACATTCTCTCTTTAAATAAAACT